>WBMY01009898.1:16853-38526 GCA_013397315.1 Donacobius atricapilla | reverse complement strand
TTGGTACAGAACTGTAAATACAGCAACTTTTAGAGTTAATTGGGTCAGAAACCTTTAAAACGACCTTGGACCCTCTGTCCATGTTCCTGTGGCTGCTTTCCTTCAGTGCCCTGAGACTGCTGTGAGGCCTTGAGATCAGAAATAGAATAAACACCTTTGCAGAGCGAGCCACAGGTTCCATCTCATCTTTTAAACCCTGGCACGGGACTTTGAGAGACAGAAAACCCCGAATTAGGGGAATGTCGGGGTGAAAATCCCATCACTGGGCATCTCCTGTGCACAAGATCTGGGGAGATCCTTCCCATCCTTCCACACTTGACATGACCTGAAGCCTTTATCGGAGCACATTCCCTATGGAATTCTCACAGTCCCAAAGGGATGCAGCAAAGGCCACTGGAAATCCCTGGTGCATGAGCTGCTGAAACCACTCTGCAAACCTCAATATTTGTTTTAAAGACATCTCCCGAGGTGAAAAATGGCTCTACTTCATTGTTAAAAGACAATGTCGCAGGCAGTTAATCTCCACCATTTATTTTCCATCATCCAAACCAAAATATTGATACATCTGGACAAACTCAGCACAAGGAAAGAGCACATTCCCAAAGCATTCATGAACACAAGCAGCAGATCATAAATTGTAACTATCCAGAACTGACCCCAATTAAGGAATCTGCCCAGGGAGGAGGCAGGCAGCCACTCGGGCTGGGTTCATTCAGCACGTCAATAGAAATTCAAAAGGTTAAATTAAAAATATCATCAGCTTGCTGGATTGGCTTCTCCTGAGTCCCAGAGTTAAGACAGTCTAAGCTACAATAAACCCCCCAGGGTAGATCAAATATTTATTCAATTGTTGTGCCCAAGAGATTCCCACCAACTCAGGAAAAACCATTTAAATGTTTCACTCAGGCTGAGCTCAGGATTGCGCATTCCTAAGTGGCTCCTGCTGGGATTCAGTGGCAGGGAAATTCAGGATGAGTCCCTCCAGGAGCTCAGCTTGAGTTATTCCAACACTCTGCTGCTCGTGGTGAGCATGAGTGTGAAAAGGTGAGTTCGGACAACCCTTCCTGAAGGAAATTTGTGCTACGAGGCCCAGAACTGCCAGCTGTGCACTGGGAGTCATGTAAGATTATTAAATTTTGTTTTAAACCCAGAAATATTTGAAAGACAATGAAAAAAATCCCAACAACAAAACGCAGGATTTTTTTTTTTTTTAATCCTCCACCACCTCTGAATTTGTCTCTCCTGTACCTTAAAGAAATTCAGCCAAGTTGATGGCTGGGAGATTCCTGGCTCTGAAAGCAGGATCAGGGCAGGAAGTGTTCACCCAGTTCAAGACAATGAACATCAGCATTCTTTCAAAACATCAGAGAGAAAGAAAAAGAAATTTCTAGACAGAGACATCCAGCTGAGCTGAACTGTCTCCTGCACAGCAAAGACAAGCACAGAAGTAACACAACATTTGAGTTTATCCTCTCTACACCTCTAAATTATATTAATGGAAACCATGACCTTGACATTTCCATTGCAGTGCTCTTTTAAAAGGCAACACAAAAGCAGGATTCATCTTTATTTTTAGGAAAATACTTCTTTGCCATCAGTAATAAGATCTCGCCACTGTCTGACCTCAAAGGAAACCTAAACAATGATTTCTGCACCATTGCGCAAATTATTTAAAAATCCAGTAGCATTCCTTCCCATCGCGTCTTATTTTCCAATAAAGAGGTGACATCAAAAAAACCTGGCATTAAAAAAACCCTCAATATTTAACAGTCCCTTTAAAATATCTCCAGTAAGTCACTCAATCTGAACATAAAAGTTGGGCATTAACTGACTTTAGCCATCTTCCTTTCTCTGTAAATAAATGAAAAGAAACAACCTCTGAGTGAGGGAAAACCTCCATGCAGCTGAACATTACAAATTCAGATTTTGTGACAGCCCTTATCTGTAATTAATATCAGCTCTGCTTTGGGTTCTGCTTATTGACACAAACAGCCTCCAAGCAAACCAGAGGTAATGGTTAATAATGAAACCCAAGCATCTGGAACAACAGATTGATAGGACAAAAATCACATCATTATACACTGAAAACTCAGTTTGAATAATGTAAGAAATAAATGACATCATCATACATTGAAAACTCAGTTTGAATAATGTAAGAAAAAAATCACATCATACACTGAAAACTCAGTTTGAATAATGTAAGAAATAAATGACATCATCATACACTGAAAACTCAGTTTGAATAATGTAAGGAAAAATTCTCTATCTGAAAGCATCAAACTAATTTATGCAAAGAGAGAGAGGCATGTCCAAGTCATTCTGTGGATTTCATCATTCTTAAATTTACTTAATTAAAAAAAAAAAAGGAAAAGCACAGGTAGTAACCCCACTACCAACTTCAGTACTATTTGTAGCAATATTAGGGTAAAAGGTTCAAAACAACGTCATTCCTTTCATTGGAAGCATCATTTTAAAATTCTGTCTTTAAAAACTTTCAGATTATTTTTCCCCATTGATGCAACATCAGCAACAGCCACAGTGTGCGACATTTAACATAATTTAATTTAATATCCTTTAATTTACTATCATTTAACTTAATATCATTTATCTACATCTTCATATAGACATACAGGGAACTACAGCTTTTCTGTCCCTTAGAAAATCCCAGTGCAAGTCCTTTGGGAAAATTACCGGGAGAATCCCTGAAGAGGCACGTGGCTGGATTTTTCTGGAAAGCCATTGGAATTCCATGTGCTTTGCACAGCCCTGCGCTCCTGACAGAACAGATCAGCTCAGTGAATGAATCGAGTTATGAACCAAGGGACAAACAGCGACTGTCCCGGAGCTTCAGGGATCTTGTCCCTGGAAAGGAATGCCTGGAATGTGGCTGAGCCAGAGCGGGGCAGGGGGCACAGGGCAGCCCCTGCTGGCTCCCCGTGTCCTCCCGTGGATCTCATCGCTCTCAAATTTACTGAATTGAAAAGCAAAATAGGAAAAGCACAGGCAGTAACCCTAAGCCAACTTCAGTACTATCTGTAGCAGGATTAGGGTAAAAGGTTCAAAACAATGTCATTCCTTTCATTGGAATTAATTAATAGAATGATCATTAATTAATTAATTATTTTGTCCTATCAATCTGTTGTTGCAGATGCTTGTATTGAATTATTAACCATTACCTCTGGAGGCTGTTTGTGTCAATAAGCATAACCCGATGCAGAGCTGATATTAATTAATGGAACGATCATTCATTAATTAATGATTTTGTCCTATCAATCTGTTGTTGCAGATGCTTGTATTCAATTATCAGCCATTACCTCTGGAGGCTGTTTGTGTCAATAAGCATAACCCAACGCAGAGTTTATATCAATTAATAAAGCCCAGGCAGAGCTGCCCAGGCAAACAGGGCACTCACTTGGATAAAATCAGATTTATTCTCAGCAATTACCGGAGCCACTCGCGGCGTGCAGGCAGCAAATAAAGGCAAGCAAACCCTGCGGCTGCTGGAGTGGGACTAATGATGATCCATGCGTGACACTGGAAGTGCCCAGACGGGCCTGGCTGGGAAGTGGTGCCCAGAGCTGGAGTCTGGGCACTGCCCGCCAGCCTCCGACTGCTGCTGCTGCTGCTCACAATAATTTCTTTTGTTGCCCAGATTTTGTTGTTTGGCCAAGTCCTTGCTCAGCTTCTGTTGAGGAGAGAAGAGGCCAACGCTCAGCCGCCGTTCAGAGGTCGCATGGGCTTCAATTTCTGTTTGCAACAGGCTTTAAAACCGGCAGCCTCACCAGGCAAGCCCTGGGATTTATTGCTCTGACACCAGCACTGCAGTCAGGCAATGGCAGAAGAAAAGAACACATTCCAGGGCTATGACATTTTGCCCAACTTCCCTGACACAAGGACAACAAAGAAAAAAAAAACTAAAAAAAAAAAAAAATTTTAAAAACGTTCATGTTCTTGTCGGGTTATCCAGCATATCCACTGCTTTCTTCTGGAAAATAAACAGCAGAGGAAAAAGCTGGGGTGGGCAGATGTTACGACACAAACTCTGCTGCTCGATTTGGAGGATCACACCAGTGAGCAGGCAGATCAATGAGTCTGCAGCTGAGTGATTTCCCACTCCAAGCAGAGAAAAACCACGGTTATCCCACAGATACAGCCTCCAACAGCAGATCCTACAAAAAATGAGCAGGACAATCCTGGAGAGGAGAATCCTTCATCTTTTTGCTACCTACCTGAATCAAATGACATGTGTTTTTCTTGATCCAATTGCAATTATTTACAGATATTTAATTTCATCTAAAAGCAGCTCACCCCAACGCCCCAAAACCTCAGCACTGAGCAGTTCATCCAGCAGATCCGGGGTGAGGAAAGTGTGAAATCTCAGAGCTGCTGGGTACCTGGGCACGGTGCACGTTCAGTGGCATCCAGACCTCCCCTCTCATGGACTGAGAGCTGTGCAGCCTGCGGTGGCTGCCAGGCCAGATTCCACAACTTTCAAACACATTTCGAAGGTAAGATGCCGTGTAAGCCAGCAAAAAGAAACCAGCTTCTTATTTGCTCTCTTTAACAGCAACTCGAAGGAATTGCAGTTTTTACAGGAGGCAGCTGGGGGGGGGAAACAGGACAAAGGGCAGGTTTTCTCCCAAAAAATCCCAAAAGCTTCCACCGCGGGGACCATCAGCGAGGTGTCTCATCAGAGTTGGAAGGGACCCATCAGGGTCAGAGTCTCCTGTCCCTGCACGGGACACCCCAAGAACCCCACCCTGAGCAGAGAACACACCAAATAACAGCCCAGAGCAAGCCCAACCAGAACTCCCAAGCCTGCATTAAAGCATTTCCCAAATTCAACATGTTATAAATGAAAAAAGGAGGAAAGGGAATAACCACAGAGGCCTGAGGCAGCGCACTGTGCAAAGGCCAGCGCACTCCGCGCTGCAGCCCCTGCGGCGCCGCGGTCACTGGGACACCAATGAGCGAGCGCTCGGTCACACCGCACTCCAGCCTGCTGCATTTTTGTCCTCGTTGTTCCTTTTCTGTCACAACCCAGAGAGCTGGGTTCAAAAGCTGCCACCTCCGACCCACTCCTGGCAAAGCGTTTTGCTGCTCCTGCGTTCTGTGGTCGCCATTCCTCACCCAGCACACGAAGGGCGGGTGACCCCGACACCATGGCATGGCCAGCACTGAGCAGCAGCAGCCAGAGGGGCACAACTGCAGCTCCAGGGGTTCTAATTACGAGACAAAAAGCCCACCAGCAACAGAACCAAGGCCTTAACGCCACACTCGGCTCCCTCCCGCAGCAGCCCCAACAATGGTCCCATTGTTCGGCGGCCTCATCTCTGCCCAGGGCCACCCACATCTTCCCCGCTCCGGGGACAAGTCGGACTCTTCCAGCTCAATAGACAGCCGGGGAGAGGAGAAAGCATCTTTACAAGGCTTGTTCATTTTTCTTGGATGAGAGGAGAGCTCAGCCTCTGCCTCCGAGCCAAAGCCCTGAAAGGAAGAGGATGAGTTGGAAGTTTTGAGGATGGACAAGCCTCCGCCACTCAGAAATTCTGTATCGCACAAGATTGATTTGCTCCAAGTACAAGAGGCCTCGGGTGAAAACGATCCTTCACAGCCCCGTGGCCGGGAGCCAGCAGGAGGCTGAAACACAAAGGAGGCATCGTGCTTGCCTCGAGATGTCAGGAGCTTTTGATGAATTCAAATTCATTCTGGTAAATGAAAAATTCCTGGGATCTTTCCTTCATGTGAACATGTGCAGTAATATTTCAAATTTATAGAAATTACACCAAAAAAACCCCCCAGTTTGAAAATGAGTCCGTCCTTTCCTTTTTTTAAGTTTAAAATGTTTTATTTCTTTTTATCAGGCCCGTTATAAGAAAGGAAAACTAAATGCAACCAGCCCTAAAAATACTGGAGAGGAGAATAATAGAAATAATGTGTCATGCCAGATAAAGTCCAAACAAGCTCTGTCCAAAATCTGGGTACGCAGCACCAAATATCTGCTGTGAGCAGGGGAACAGAGCAGATCCTAGGAAGTTTTAAAAGCCTTTTCAGGATTCACCTACAGACCAAAAGAGGCAGTGGAAATAAGATTTGCCAGATGTCCCTATATAAATCAGGATTTTTAATATTCCTCCTGACGTCTCATTAACCTCAGCAGGATTTCCACACATGCCATGTGGCAAACTTGTAAAACTCAGACACCCGTGGGCAGAGGACAAGGGAGACGCCTGAATCCAGCTCCTTCCGTTTGCCATGCCTGGAAGAGAAGCAGGAGAACAAGGAGACAAAGAAAACCAGGTTGGATGTAAAATAAAGCCAGGAAGAGTGAATTCAGGCCAGATGGGCGAGGTAGCACAGATCCTGCACGTTGCTGCTCCAGGAGAAAAGCTCAGGACTCAGAGCTTGCTCAGAGGGGAAGGGGAAAAAAAGGATATTCTTTTATCATGCTCACTTCAAGATAAACTTTCTGCAGCCTAAAATAAGCCCTCCTGTTGGAGTGCATTCAAACACACACAAATCAGTGTTCTGATGGTGTCATGTGGAAGGGACACAGGCTCGTCCTGAATGTAAGGTCACTGCTATCCAACAAATTAACTTCTCCTGACGCTAAAAGCCATAACCCCCACCCTCTAATCTGTAAGCACTCGGCTCTCAGAAGAAAGCTTTTTCTTTTCTTTCTTCTTTTTCTTTTTAAATGAGAATATTTACAACAGCTAATAGGGAAACTTAATCAGCCCTTTAGGTATAAAAGGTGCACAGAGTGAGAGCTCTCCCCATTCCCCAGCAGAAATGGGATATTTCTGCAGGGCTGAAAGGGATAGGGTTTATCATGTCCACTGAACACCTGCCTCCACTTAACCCTTTGGGGACTTTCTGCTTCAGCTGCTTCTTTCAATGCGGCGAGTAGATCAACAGGGCTCTAAATTCTTCAGAATCCGTCTTCCCCCTGCCTCTTTTCAACAATATCTTACCAGACAGTCTTTCAGCGCAGGGTCTCCATCCTTACGGTTTCCCAAAAGACTCCAACTGAGGGATCACAGAAAGTCAGGACAAGGCAGTTTTGTTCCTGCCAAGTATTTGAGCTCCCATCCCGCCGTTCATGGTGTCAATCACTTGTCTGGGCTGGGTCAAGAGTTATTCCCAGATCCAGATGCGATCCAGGTTTTTGGGACTGTCTCCTTGTCCTGCTCCTGAGCCTCCATGCTCCACACACTGCTCTGTATCCAGGCACAGATGCGCCAAATTCTTGCAATATGTAAAGTTATGCAAGTGTATTACCAATATTCATACAATTTCTCCTCGTCTCTGTGTGTATGAAAAATTTACAGCAGATGTCTTTGGGTATGTTTGTTTTTAAAAAAATGTACAAAAAGAGTTTACTGAGAAAAAAAAAAAAAAGGGAAACACCACAAAGGAAAATGAGTACAGGGCTTCATTAATATGAAAGTCAAATATTTTGTTTTACTGGGAGGTTCATGTAAAATACTTGAAGTATTTTTTAAAAAATCAGGTTCTCTGCCTTTGCTGTTTGCACTGAGCACCACGGTACCAGAGGTGCTTTAAAGAGAGATAAAAATGACATTCACCCCAATCAAAAGTGCCCTTCTGAAGAAAAGATAAGATTATCTCAGCAGCATTATCTCAGCACACAAGTGTAAATGTGCCCTATTTATTTACACTCTTTATTCTGAAACTTACTGAATGTTCTTAATTGCAAGCAGCAGAGCTCCTTCCCCCCGGCCTTCTTTAAATAAAACTGGTATTGTTACAGATTATTTTAATTTTTTCAGCCTAAATGCGGGATAGTTGGAATTGGGAGGATATTTGTCTTTTGGAGCCCAGCGCTACAGAAATCTGGCATCAAAAGTACAATAGAAAACAGAGTTTGGTGGGAAGTTCAGCTGCTTCACTACGCTGCTCTGAATAGAGCAGAAAACTTCCATTAATTCCCTGCTGTTCCAGCCAGGGCAGGTCAATTCCCTCACCACCAGCCTGGAGACTCTTCCAGCAGGGCTGGAATTAACCCTGTTCACGCTGCTCAGAAAGTCCCCAAGCAGCACTGCCAGGCGCAATGCAGCTTTCCAAAACTAAATTCCAAACTCTGCAATATGCACAGGCCAAGGATTCTGAAACCCGGGCTAATCTGCAGCTTCTCAGGCCCTGAAATCTGGGCATTATCCGTGCAGTTACAGGGACCAAGCTTTGTCATAAAAACACAACCTGGATTTCCACTCTGTGCTGGCAGAGCAGGAGCAGCTGAAAGCTCCTGGGAAAAATTCATTGCAGAACAAGGCATGTAGAGCACAAAGTGCTCAAAACAGGGACAGTCAACCCAAAATACATGAAAAAACCCGCTTCAAGCACACCCCATGGAAAGTTATTTGATAAACACCAACTCAGGTGTAATGTAACATTTTTTGCCACGTCAGATTTAAAAGCTGAATCACAAACCTGTGATACAGCAGTATTTGTTTAAGGTACCTGCTGAAAGTACTGCAAAAAATATGTTGCTGTAAATTCAAGGTTTGCAAATAAAATCAGATTTATTAAGGAAAAGAAAAAAAAGGGCAAGGACTAATCAAGTGAATGAGGATTTCCTAAGAGTTTGAAGGCACTCTGGAAGGGACTGGGGTTGAGCTCCGTGTACCTTGCAGGGTTTGGAAGGGGAGAACAGGAGGAAGATGTTTCACCAGGAGGTAAAATTCCTGTCATCCTCCTGCCCTGCATGCACCGCTCCCTAGGCTGGAAAACCTCTGCTCGTTGCTGAGTTTAAGGTGTCAGCACACACAGAGTTATTTCACCTGTCCAGGGATCCGTTTCCCAGCTGTGCAATAGGAACAGCACTTTTGCCTGCCCAAGGAGGAACATACCAAGGAAAATTATGTCAAGCATCATAAGGTTTTGGGGTAATAGGAACTGTGAGGACCAGGAGGAAATGGTGGTTTAGCCAAAAATCAGTATGGAAACCACCCCACAGTGCTTTGAAGTTCAGCTCAGCAGCAATATTTAATAAATAAAATAGATACTAAAGGCACTTCATCCCTCCTTGTGGTGTCAGCAATCAAATACCTGCACAGAGAGAGAGCTGCCCCTGAACAGTGCTCCCTTTGTGGGCTGAAACTCTGAACAAGGCCTCGCTTGGCTCATTTCAGTAAAATTATGGCAGCCCAGATGCAGAGCTGCTGGCTTCCCAAGTGCCAGCCAGGGCGATGCACACAGAACCTCAGGAAAATGGCAAATGAGTCTGCTGTGCGCAGCTAAAATCCTTTCTCCCTCTCCTTTCTCCTCAGTGAAGATGACACTCCGAGCACATGTTTAATATCCAAATGTGTCTTTCCAATGGAAAAAAACCCTCACATTTAGAAATGCTTGACTGGCTGTGGGAAAGAATTCATGTTCAGGAGAAGATCCAAAAGGGTGGCCACAAATGTGCCCTGTGGATTTGGGGCAAAAAGAAGAAGAAGAAAGAAGAAGAAAGAAGGGTCCAGGCTGTCTCCTTTTCTGTGCAGCTGCCCCGTGCTGTGCAAGAACTGAAAAATCTCTTTCCACTTACCACAGAAAGAAGTAGGAAAGTGTCAACGGTGCCAAAGCTCAGAGGATGACAAAGAAACCAACAAAACCAAAAGAAGAAGAAAAAAAAAATCAGTCGCTACTTTCCCAAACAATTCTAGGAACACAAATATGGTTTTATAGACTTAAGTAATTTTTTTCTTCATGGAAAAAAAAAATAGAAGAGAGCTGTAATACCAAAAAGTTATATAAGCTCCAACAAAAGCTGGTTATTAAGAGGAAAGCTTTAACTACCTAAGGACCAGAATTTTATGCCAAGAAGCCAAGTGGCAGGAGGCTGCCACATGCCAGCAGAAGGGATTCATGGATCCAGGAGGAACTTGCTCCATTGTTTAAGGAACTGATTTGTTCAGATATGGGCGCTGGAAAAGCCAAAGGGCCTGAAACTTCCCTCCAGTGTGGCGGCTGCATCCCGGCACAGGCATCCCACCCACTCTTGTTCTATTAACTACAGATGGCAGGGAAACGAGGGAGGAAAAGCACAATATGCCACGGCTCTTTCCCACAGAGACGGAGCAGTGTCAGGGGATCACACTGTGTTATTTAAATCTGGGAGACTAAAAATACAGCTCTTTATTGCTCCGGAATGTGAAGCCTAAGAGCACTTCCATGATCTGAGGTAACAAACTTAAGGATGTCCCCCAGGTCCTCCCTGTGCCCCGGATTTGGTGTGCATTATGTTACTGCAGACCTTTTCCCCTTAGTAAAACAAACAAACAGGCAAGCACATGCTACTAATTTTATTTACATTACACATTATCGACCAAATCTATATTTGGGGTTCTTTCCAGACCACCAAGGCTCTTGTTACAGGGACTTTGCACTAAGCAGAGAAACAAAAAGACCCAGAAAAATCTCGTACTTTCAGTATTAATGGAATAGATGCAGGTTAAGAATATGTTTATGAAAATATGGCAGGGAAAGACACATTCCCGTCTCAAAAGGGGAATGCCTATTATCCATACATTCAAAAATATGAATGCAGCAGACTCAGATCATTATACAGCAAATTTGGTCCTATCACCCATCCCCTGCTCCAGCTGAGGAAACCCGGAAATCTGCACCGACATTTCAGCCTGACAGGGATCCCAGGAACAGCAGAGACATCCTCAGTCAGCAAAGGCCGCTCCAGGGCGAGCTCAAAGCCTCCCATTGACTTCCCAAGGGCTGGACCAACCTGTGCATCCAAGCCAGTGCCAAGCAGGACTTGCTGCCAGGAACGTAATCCCCCCTAGCTCTGCCCTGTCCAATTTAAACATCTCCAGCACTGCAGCTTCAATCACCTCCCTTGCACGATTATTCACTCCCTGAGATTTTGCTCGTAGGAAACTCTGGAATTTAGCTGAGGTTTCCTTGTCTGCATTGGCTCCCTCCTTTTTACAGCCCTGCCTTGCTCGAAGTAACACCCCTGTCCCTGCTGGCAGCACAAAGATGTGCACAAAACATCAGCCCCTTCACTGCAACAGGTCTTCACTTCCCCAAAATAAAACCACAGGATTGATTTTGACCTTTTATCTCCAGGGCTTGGGCCCAGTTTGTTGAAAGCTTTCACAGGATATTAGAGGTGTGCTGCCAGGGCAGTGCAGTGACAGTCCCTGACCTTGCTGCTCCTGTGTCCCTTCATCTTCAGCCAAACAGCAGAAATCAGGTCTGGGGGACGTCTTTACGAACAAATATCTATTTACTGCTGCCTAAAGCCCTTTTCCTTCCTTTGTGACAGAACCATAGAGAAGGGAAAACAGGCAGAGGTTGGATTGCAAGGCAGAGGTTGGAATAGGTGACCCCAGGTTCCCTGGAGCAGCATTACAAGGATTCCACAATTTATAAAACTCAGGCATTCTGCATCCTGGAAAACAGCAGGATTCTGGCACAACTGACTGAGGACACAAACCTCCTTACCTAAAGCCTGATTAATAAACATTAAAAGGCTGAGTTTGATCTTTCCAGAACAGCAGCAGACTTCATAAACAGGGTGATGTCAGATGGAGATTACTGGGGCAAAACAAAAGCCCCAACCTGCTGGGGTTTGCAATGGAAGGAGGAAAAGCTAAACACAGCCTCAGACTCCTGAGATTCCAGGTCAGCCCATTTGAATAAAAAATTGAGTATTAAAAAAGGGGTGGGCTGTATTTGTCTCCATGTATTTTGGGGGGAAGGAGGAAGGAGAAAGGGGGAAAGTAATACTTGTTATTTGAGCAGGGCATGCCTTTTTTTCTTGGCAATCTCTGCCTCCTCTTTTCAACAGACACATCCTTTGGGGCCTGAATTGTGAGTTAGACACATGTCCAGAGAGAAACGGGCCTCTGTTTTCTGTAGAACAACAGACTACTTATTTTTCAGTACAGACAACCCCTCCTATCTGGTATTTAACTTAGATGTAAACTAGTCCCAGCAGAGCTACCCCTCTTAATGGCTCACACAACCCTGGAATACAGATTTTTTTTTTTTTCTGCTCTTGGACTGGACTCATCACCGATGCATTAACTCAAAACGACAGTGAACCCAAGTCTATTCAGTTTTGTGGGCTGGTGTCGAGTGATGAGGCTTCTTGGCAGACTCCAACTACTTGGGAAGGCAGAAGTGAATCAAAGACTATTACCCAGATACAGCAAAAACATGAGAGAGATTCTGACATGCTCAATCCTTTCAGAATGTTTGATGTTCTGCTGTTCTCAAGTGACTCATGCGATTAATAAAATAGATATATTTGTCATCTCCTTGGACAGAACTAGAAATGTACTTTGCTAGGAGCAAAAAAACAAATAGGCTTTGAGAGAAACACCACAGGTGAATGCATCCCACCCACAGCAGCAGGGATGTGCACTGCAGGAACTCCCCTTTTTATGGGAATGCCCAGGAGCAAGGACAGAAGGAGGTTTCAGGATCATGGAATACAGTTTAGGTCTGAATCATGTTTGTTTTCTGTGAGTGTTCATATCAAAAAGCTTTTTATACTCCATCGGGTCTGACAGGAGAAAAAACTTAGGTGCGATACCATTATTGCTTTAATTAAGGAGTATATTTGTAAAGTTCTGAATAAACAGATGAGGGAAATATTCACAAAGACTAAATGGAAGCTTTGGTTTCTCTAGGATCCCTTTAGAGTCACCAAGACAGCCAGGGTAAAAGAGATGGGGCCGAGTCCTCTGGCCATGCCCCTCCCAAACTGTCTCCTAACAGATGTAAATCTAATTTCTTGTTAAAACACAGCCCTCACAGCCTCCCAAGACTATGAAAAGCTTTATTCTCTTCACCCCGGCAAGTTTTCTCTCTCATATCTAAATTAAGCCTATTCTGCTTTAAATTAAGTCAAATATCTTTTGTCTTAGCAATCACTGCCATTGGGAATAAGCTATTTTCTTCCTTGTAACACTTGATGTAGTAACAACTCACAACATACTCTTTTTTTTTCCTTTTTCCTGACGCAGTCGAAGCTCATCTGTCCTTATCAGCGAGGTTTTCCATTCTCGCAGCTCTCCCTGGACGTTCTCCAGCTGGTCCCTGCCTTTCTCCGGGGCCACTTCCCAAAGGCAGTTTTCCTGCTGCTGAGGTCTGTCCCACGCTGAGCAAGGGGACAGAGATTTCTTGTGCCCCGCTGCTTGCGCCGCTGCCTGCACAGCCAAAGACAACGTTTGCCTTCCCCTCACGCTGCAGCTCTGCTGGCCTGGCTCCCTTCCCCTTCCACCACAGCTCCCAAATCCTTTCCAGAGAGCTGCAACCCAGCCAGCTCCTCTTCTGCCATTTACACAGGTGCCTTCTCCTTCAGGAGTTCAACACGTTGCACTTATTCCGTCATCATATTTCTTTCTTTCTGTTTCTCCAGTTTAGGGAGATGGTTTTGAACTCGTCCCCCAGCCCTCCCCCTCAGTGTCCTCCAGCACAACTGCTGCTCCCATTCCCAGTTTGCTCCCAGAAGAACCGAACCACCAGGCTTTCCAGAAATTTAGAGGTTCTCTGTTTTCCCTGCATGGAAATGACTCCAGTCCTGCCTTTGCAGAGTTTCACTCGGCTCCTGTGTCTGTCCCTGCCTTCTCAGCTCCAGCCATGTCACCCACAGGGCTTGGGAAGCTGCTCTAAGGGGAAAGGAGGTTGGTGTGACAGGATTTGGCCCTGACAAAACCATTTGAGCTCGCTGTTTGTCTCCTTGTTATCTCCCAGCTGCTTGCAAATACTTTATCTGCTGTTAAGCGGACTGATGTTGAAATCCTCACACTCATTTTTTGCTTCCTTTCCAATTTTTCAGGCTTCCCCCCATCAGCACACAGGGTCTCTCACTCCTCAGCCTGACCCAGGCTGAGCAACTTCCTCAGAGGTTGGAAGAACTGACAGGAGAAATCCTAAAACATCTCATTTATCCAAGTATTCCCTAACAGTTTTTTCTCATTCTAGGCTGAGATTGCAGTGCTGATGTCTTTGCATTCCTGGTGTCTGCTGGGTTTTTCAGGGCAGGGTCAAAAGCAGTGCAAAAAAAAAAAAGAGCATTAAGGACTTCAGCCTTTGGTTTTGCTCTCTAGAACATTTCCTGTGCACTGAGTCACAAGTCAGCATTTTCTCCTGGTTTCCTCTTTTCCTGCTCCCCTCATTATCACTTGGAGCTTCAATCCCGTTCTGTGCCTCAGCTCTTCTGACTTTGTTGCTGTGTTTATCCTAAACTTTTGTCCTGATCTCTGGCAATTCCATTCACGGATTTAAACTACCTTCCTCTCCTATCCAGGGCCTCTCTCTCTCTTTAATTCACACCCAGCATTCCCAAATCAAAGTATAATAATCTTCTCCATAAGTAACTACAGAATAAATATTTTGTCTCTTCAGATTTGCTTCCCATAAGATATGAACTTCAGTCTAACAAATCACAGTATTTTTATATCAACGCTATTCCCTAGGGAATTTGAACTCCATCATTCAAAATTGTTCATTTAAATACTCCCCAAAGTCACAACAGCAAATTTATGAGCACTTTGTCATTTTACAATTGGGAAAAGAGCTTTTCAACCCCACACTGGGCAATTTCAAGAAATGCCACAAAAATGCATTTATTTTATGAAGGCGACAAGTTTTGAAAGAATTACCACCTCCAAAACCAAACTGATAATGATTTCTCCCTGCCAGCATCCCACTCCCCTCCCCAAATTCACCAACCTGGGCAGCTGGGAGTGGCAGGAGGCTTCTGCAGGCTTGGGAGGGACGTGGAGAGCTGGCAGTGCTTGAGAAGTTTGGGCACAGAAATAAGGATTAAGGTATGAGAGGTGGCTCCATATGGCACACCTAGATAAGTCCCACACTACTTTCAAATAAAGAAAGAAATAAAACGCTTTGATCTTGGAATTTTGGTAAAAGAGGCATGTGGAAGAGCAGATCCCCAGCTTTTCTTCCCAGACCTGCTGTGGGGTTTTTTTGGGGGAGCTCATGCCAGATTTAAGCTGTACTCCTCTACAAGCATCTCAAAGGAAAAATAAAATACGTAACCCACAGCAAGCCACAGTGACAAATTTAAAATTGTTTGTAAACAGTTCTGAGCATCCTTGATCAAAACTACTGTTAAAAAAATGGATAACTCCTGGATACTATCACCAGAGAAATAAAAACGGAGTGCACAGGATTGCTTCTCGATGGAACATTGAGAAGATTTGCTTTTTTGTGATGCCTGCCAAGCTGCAATAAGAACCATATTTTCTGCATGAAATTTAACACCCAGAAGAAACTGTAAAGGACCAGAGGGTCTCCTGTCCCCTCTACACTTATTACTGCTGTGAGCATATGGAAAGAACACTCTCAGGGTTGCCTGGAGATGATGTAAATACAGATAAGTGCATTCATCTGTTTCAAAATGAATAAAAAGAAAAGAAAACCTCCAGATCTTATTAAATAAGTTATCACAAAAATATGAAAGTACCGCTTTGCAGTGCATCAGTCCAGGCACATCATTTTTTATGTGTTTTATGTGTTTTGGGTTTATGTGCCTTTTCCTTTAGCTGCACGTCATGTTTCTCAGGACTCAGGGAAAAAAACCAACCTAATATTCTGACACACAAAATTTATTTGGGTACTTCCCATTCTGATTCAACACATGTCAATGGCCTGAGCTACATATTCTCAACCCCTAGAATATCATTCAAGAAACAACACCAAAGGATGACAGGTGGTCAAAACCTGCTTTTTATCCTTTTTCTGCTTTCCATCATCCAGCTCTTCCTACTCCAGCTCCCCCTAAGGCAGGCAAAGCGAGTGCAAATATTAACTGTAATATAGAAATAGTGCACGTTTCTCCATGAGCAGCTCCACTTCCACCCCTGCATCCCTGAGAAAAAGCAGCTGCTCCAGCCCAGAGCAGGGGAAATCCAAACAGATTACACTCAAGTACTGCTTTATGGGATAATCCTCAATCTGATCCCCTGCATGACACAATTCCCTATATCCAGTGGTTCTGCACACTCCCCACTGCGGCTGCGAGCACATTGTTCCCCAAGTCAGCCCTGATTTAAAGGCTCCCAAGTGACGGAGAGCCTCCCACATCATTTGACCATTTGTTTTCCACAAATAGCTCCTTTCAAAGTGAAGAACTCGTGGAAGAAAATGAAGTTGGCTCCCTTGAGTTCAAGCTGGAGATTGAAGAGTTTGTCCCGGCTGCAAAGAGCACTGAAATGGAGAATTCCAGGAGCAAAGCTGGGAAGCAGAAATAGGGCACCAGAAGGTCCACAAGGGAAAGGGCCTCGCCTGAAGCATCATCAAGTGCAGAGGGCCTGTGCCAGACACCAAAATAAATGATGTGTCTTCACAGCAAACCAGCCTGATTCATTTCTGCTGCCTTAAGTCGGGGTATTTAAAACAAAGTCCGAACAAAAATACCTTTTTTGTTTACAAGACACTGCTTTCCAAATGGCTGTCTCTAAGACGGCATTTTCCAGACAGCCCAGGCCTCTGGATGCTGAGGGATGCTTTGGGAATGCACCTGGGTGGCTTCAGGACTTTGTGTCATTGTCACCATCAGAGAGTCAACCCTCAGCATCCAGCCTTCCACAGGGGCTGTGCCAGGGATCCCAAGGGAGATAACTGCACGGGGAATGGGTTTGCACACAAAAAGCCAATTCCAGATTTAGCCCTCAGCCTTCATTCTCAGGCACTTTACAGGAAAACTACTCAGCACGATTAAATCTGCGGCAAAACGAGGATTAGTCCACCCAAGAGTAGGTAAGGAAGGACAAAAGCTGTTCTCACCCCAGACAACATCCTGTCAGCCCCTTCTCCCTGATCTCCCTGCCTGCCTTGGTGAAATTCAATCAAAAATTGTATTTTGTTATAGCCCAGTCTTAAAAGTTTGGATGAAACCAAAAGAAATCTCCACTGGGCTGTAGCCTGTTAATGATACCGTGCTCTCCTCTGGCTCCCTGCCAGAGAGTGAACAGTGCCAACATTTGCAGACTTCCAACAGGAAATTAAATAACTGCCCTGTTGGAAATATAAACCCATTTACAGTGGTCAGGCTTGCATTTTCCAAAACAACGATACAGTTTGTGCACGTGAAGCTCGAGGAAAATTTGTCGGAAGATTCGGCCAAGCGAGTATGAAACAAAGCCTTATGGAAAGGTGTTTTCCACAGGTCTCCAAATTAGAGCTTTGTCAGGTGTATTTCCTGCCCTGAGGCTTCTGTAGGAACAATTCTGGGCCCTTTAGTGAGTGCTGCACACACATCCCCCATGGCTGAAGATTAACAGAGGTCCTGCTTATTTCATAATTTTCTATATTCTTTCATTTACTTCTCATGAATTGTTTTGGGGTGCATATATAAAGTGCTGCTGTAGGCTTAGGAGAGTCTGGGCTTTATTTTTAACCCGTTTTGTGACTTCTGGTCAAATCTCTGCTCCAGGCTACCCTTCCTCCTCACACACTTCATCACACCTAAACATGGAATCCTGGAATGGTTTGGGTTGGGAGGGACCTTAAAGCTCATCCTGCTTCAACCCTGACATCTTCCACTGCCCCAGGCTGCTCCAGCCTGGCCTGGGACACTTCCAGGGATCCAGGGGCAGCCACAGCTTCTCTGGGCACCCTGTGCCAGGACCTGCCCACCCTCACAACCAGGAATTTATTCCTAATATCCAACCCAAACCTCCTGGCTTTCAGTTGGAAGCCATTCCCCCTTGTCCTATCACTAAATGTCCTTGTCAGAAGTTTCTCTCCATCTTTCTTTAGTACATATTGAGGGGAGAGGCAAACTCCTGTTTTCATCACTGGAGTTTCAGCACTGCCATCACCACCACTGAGATCTGCACTGTGGAAGCTCCAGAGAAAGGAGCTGTTCCTTCCCAGGAGTTTGTACAGCCTGGACTGTGCCATAAACCCTGTCCAGGCCCCACAGGTACAACACACAGTAAATATAATATTCTGGAAGCATTACTGATTAGCAAATTTGACTCTCATCTTCACTCCTCTTCATCATCCAACTGTTGAAACCTTTTTCCTCTGCCAGCTCCCCTTCACCTCCCTGCTGCTGACATTCAGTCAGAAATCACACGGACACACAGTCCACGAGAGGAAGAGGCAGGCAGAATATTTAATATATATATTCAATAACAGGAATATTCAGCAGGAACAGCAGCAGCAGAATTTCCACACTTAAAGGCTTAGAAAACCATCCACATTTTTGCCAATACTAAGATAGTAACGACTGTAGTGTTGTTCTTTAATATTATTTCTTTGTTGTTCCTTAATATAATTTCTTTGCACCCCTCATGAGTGCAAACCAGCTACACCTCACCTTTTCATTAGGGAAACCTTCCCTACATTCACTGTAAATAGTCTAAAGTTGCAGGTACAGAATGCCCCCTTTCCCTCCCCCCAGTAGTGCTGCCTTGAATTTTTGCACACTAGGGCCTTTCATTCAAGGATCTGAACTCGTATTACACAGGTGGGTAAACATTATTATCCAGCTTCAGTTGGATTGTTGCACGTTCATGGCAAACCTGCAGCAGTCGTTCCCTGAAGGGCAGATTTCCCTGGAGCCAGCACTCAGCCCTCTGGAGTAAAGACAACTCGCAAAAGAGTTTGTGGGATCAACCCACTAAGAAAGTTCCTCCCCACTAATCAAAGTCCTACGGAAAGGATTGCTTGAAAAAATCCCATTTCCTTAAGAAACTCTTCTAGAATGGATTGAAGAGTGACAAAGAGATCACCTACATTTGTATTTTCAAGCCTCACCTCGAGTTTTATGTGTCTGTCCATAAGACTGAGAACGGTGCATGAATTTAATGCCAGTAAGGCAGAAGAACACCCCGACATCACTGCTTTTAGTGCTCCCTCCCTTCCTGTTCTTCCACCACACAAGCTGGGTTGAGGCCCTCGGAAAACATGCCCAGTGACACCACTCTCCTGGCACGCAATGAATGATTTGAATCTTTCAGATTCCCACTCTGCAGAAGCCATCGGGCTCGGGAGCAGGAAAGCAAGAGAGGAAAAAGCAGCACATTTGCAAGTGGCAGGAAAAGCAGCAGCAGGGGTAGAGCCCTAAAAAGCCTCAGCGAGCTCTTGGATGCCCCAGGACACCACTAAGCAGCAGTCAGGGCTCACTTTCAAGCCTCACTCCTGTAAATGAAAAACAACTCCGAGTCTCACTCACTTCGGCGCTGCTCCAGGAAGGCACTCAGGCGGGATCTAACCTTAAACACAAAACTGGGCCCGTTTAAATCAACTGCACTGTTTACAGTTCCAATCTATGGGTAAGTGCTCTGCTGGACTGGGGCCTTGGGCACTGATTGTTATTTAACACTTTCTTTAAGTTATCCTGCCAGTTCCTGGTGCCTCAGCAAACTTCATCTCTTTCCCATCCGCCGCATCCCCTGTTGCTCCTTGAACAAACACAGATGTCCCCAGTTTGAGCGCTGAGATTCTGCCACCACAGCCATCTAGGAACCGGCCGATCCTAAATGCAAAGGGGAGTTGTTGCTGTTTGCAAAGATGAGAATAAATTAGCACCATTCACTGGCAACAGAAGAAAAAAGGGCACACGCAGGCAGTGGGGCAGAGGGAGCTGATAGGAAAGGGGAAATCAGAGCAGGGCCGAGGAGGAGGTAACAGCTTTGGAGGTGTTTTCCCTCCCCACAGCCACTGCCCGGGGAAGGAGATCAGCGGGAGGAGTTCTCACTCCTTGCTGCGGCCGATAAAACCCCAGACCCTGCCACAGCATTTGCCTGCTGGGGAGCACCAGAGGCATCTGCAGCAGCGCCCTTTCCCAGCGTTTCCAGCCGCAGTTTGCCCAGGACGGGCTGCCAGCAGTGTGCCCTTGCCAAGACTCCTTGGCAGAGCCCCCCGGGGATGGCCAGGAGGTGCCAGCGGGGTGAGGCATCACAGCAGATGGACAGAGGAGCAGCAGCAGCTCTTGGGCCTCTTCCCCATCTCTGCCACCACAAAGACACCGACAGACAGCAGAGGAAGGATTTCAGGAATCAAAGGGAACAACTTCTTTTAAATCAGAGCCGCAGAAACTGCTTAAACAGACCTCGGGATAGTCAGCAGGGGATCCCTTTGAAAAAACAGGACTCCCAAGGACCGTGAAGAAGAAAAACCACACTGGAGGGCAGAGATTAGAAAAGAGGAAAGAAACAGCATGAGGAGGAAGGAGTCTCATGTGCTCTGCTAACTGCACCTCTTAATTGAAAGAACACAAGTGTGGCTCAGTGAAACAATGTCACTGCACATCCCCGCTACAACACACATTTATAAAAGGGATATATTCCTGTTCTTCCCAATGCTGAAGGGTTGCCATTCATCTGGCTGCAGCGTGTTACAGAACTGCATTACAGCAAGATAATCTCTCAAAAGCCCGGGCTGTTATTCATATATTGAAACATAAGTAAGATATTATTGCTTTGGAAGCTGTCAAGACACTTCTCTGTGTGCTGCCACAGAAGTCAGAACCAGACATTGTTCAGCCCCTACCCAAGGCTTCCATTGGACACTGGAAAAATCAAAGACCAGAAATCCTTCGGGGTGTTGACATTATTTTCTAAACTAAATCATCACCAGTGTAGTTCCCGTTCACATAAAAGTAATTTTATTTGAGATATAAAACTTCTAATATAAACAAAGTTTCTGAAAGAAAAAACAGGTCAATCATCGTAGCTACCATGGCAAATAATATTTCAGGTTTTTCATTTGTTAATACTCCTACAGGGTCAGGGCATGTGAACATCTGCAATCCTGCTCCCCAGCACCTTCTGCCCTGAAAATTAAAGTGCTACAGACTTTTTTTTTTTTTTTTTTAATGGAAAATAAGAAGAAAGCATTAAAAACTGCATTGTTATTGGTGTGCCTGTGTTGTATTAGCCCAGACATGTCTGTGCTTGGAAACAAATTGATTGCATCTCTTGGTAAATCAGCCCCTCTGTGGAGAATGCACCAATCTCTCTCCCCAGATTAAAGAAGCAGCATCTGTTTATAAACACAAACCAACTGAGGAGCTGGCACTGCTGCAGGACTTCATGGCTTGTGTTTCTCTGCTGTTCATCATGTGCATGTAAGGGCTGAACTACAGCACATCTCTAACACCACATCAGGGGCTTCAGGTAAACCTCTAACTGCTCCATCTCTACAAAAAAAAATGCATTTAAACAGAATATTTTAAAAAATAAAATGCATGCAAAGTATGTGACGGAGCATTTATCACGGACTCTTGAACAATTCATTACCAGCATCGGGTACAGGATGCATTTATTCCGAATTTACTGGAGCGTAAGGAAGAACAGGTTTGGTCAAAACATCCTCCTGTGGCTTTAAAGATCCAATTAAGCAGAGCACATTCCCAAAATGAAAGGGATGCTAATAGAAAACATCGAAGCAGTCGCTGGCCGACAGGAGAATCCACTGAAACCCAAATAACCCCCCAGGACCGGGAATTGCCGATGGAAATGATCCATGGGAGCAGCTCAAAGGCACAGCGCCGAGTGTGTTCTGTTCCTCGGAAGGAATGAGAGGGAAAAAGCAGCTGTGGGACGGTGCCTTCAAACCTCCCAGCATTTCTGGGCAAGCCTTTTACCAAAGACACAACAAATCCCAACGTTCGGTGCACGTTTCGCCTCCAAAGCTCCAATAATGCGGCCTCACAGAG
>WBMY01009898.1:6177-16827 GCA_013397315.1 Donacobius atricapilla | reverse complement strand
AAAACAACAAAAAATAAACAAACAAAAAAAAAATCCACCCAGGCAAGCAGGCAGTGAAAGTGAATTTCCAAATATTTAAGTGCTTGTGCTCTCCAGAGGTGACCCTCCTGCATCTTCAGGCATCCCAGTATCCAGAAATGAGACGGAAACCCCAGAAAAAAACTTGGGATTAAAACTGGCCCAAGGCAGAAGGTGTTGGTGCAGGCCAGAAAAGGGCTACCAGACCCTCCCCTGCCAGGTGCACCCCTTTTCCAGCACATTTTCACCTGGGCTGATGTCCAAAATAAACCATCCAAGTCCCAAATCCCAAACATCAAAGATGAATGAGCACAAAGTACCTAAAATGTTTCCTAGTTTGGCTCGAACTGGGAAATTCTGCAGAACTCCAGAAAGGATCAAGCTCTGTGCAACAGGAAAGAGACACTTGAGGCTGCCTCCCCTCTCCCTTCGTCTGAACAAATGTTTCATAGATTCGGGTGAAACGGAAAAATCCTGAAGATTATAAAATCCTTTCTCTACATACACAAAAAATCACTCATTTCAGAACTCTATGCAGTGATGAGAAAAGTAATAAAAGCCAAAAAAGCCTCGTAAGAGACTGGAACAGGGGTTGCTTCCCAGTCAAAATTTAAACACACAGCATTAAACAGTTCCTTTTTTATCTTTATATTCCTTCAAAATGTGAAAAGTTCTTGCTCCAAGAACTATTTCTCTCCTTGAACTGCACAAGAAATTATTAAATATAGGTTCCAAGAACAAATACTGTCTCAAGTTGCAACAGCTTTCACCGAGTACTGCAAATGCCTTCCTGACACACAAATGGAGTTAAAATTTGGAAATTATTTCAAGTCCCACGTTCAGTCTGAGAAATACTCCTCCCAGAAACGGTATCTTTCCATTAGGATTTAACTGAATTCTGTATTATTTATTAGTAGGCAAATGAGATGCCTTTTGTGCACATATTTTGGAAGAAAAACTGGGATATTACGCTTAAGGTTGGTAGAGAGCATGAGAACACATACAGAACAAAAAGCGCAACCATTTGCATTTGGTTGCTCGTTTGAACCCCATGAATATTTTTGGATAATATTTTGTTTGGAGAAATCCAATCCCCCCCTGGAACTGCTTTTTTCCTGTCTGCAGAGTTTTGTCCTTCCCTGGGCCAGCCAGGGCAGAGCAGCCCCCGTGTGCTCCCGCAGCCAGCGCTGGAAGTGACACTCGTCTTTCATCCCTGCAAGCTGAGGCAGCCCCGCAGCACACACAGATCAAAACCAGCCCTTCTCCCCTGGCATTTGGGCCAGGAAGCAAAGGGAACACTGGATCCTGCTTCAAGACACAGTCCCAAGTATTCAGGTTTCACATATTCTGCAGTGGGTATTTCCCAGCTCTGGGATAAGGGGCATTGCCACAACCCTGGGACAAAAACCATCCCGATGGTGCCAGGCTCCATTTGGATGGCAGAGATGTTGGGAAACACTCAGCAGTAGGAGCAAAGGGAACACTGGATCCTGCTTCAAGACACAGTCCCGAGTATTCAAGTTTCACGTGTTCTGCAGTGGGTATTTCCCAGCTCTGGGATAAGGGGTATCGCCACAACCCCAGGACAAAACCCATGGGACAAAAACCATCCCAATGGTGCCAGGCTCCATTTGGATGGCAGAGATGTTGGGAAACACTCAGCAGTTGGAGCACTGTAATGAAGCAGAACAAAACGTTTCTCCCATGTCTTTAAGCACCACGTGTACTTTGAGTCCAACAAAGTCCATGAGAGGAACTGCAATTCCCTGTTTTTCAGAATAAAATATTCCAGGACACTCTACATTTGTTCACTGCTGGATGAAACGTGTCTGGAAACAAAGCAGCAAAAGCATTTTCTAGGGAAAAAAAAACAAAAGTGGATTTGAGTCTAAAAATAAAGGAAAGTACATCAAAATACATTTCTTTGTGTAGTGGTAACAAGTACCATCATTAGCAGGACTGAGTTCATTCTTGGGAGTTCTTTTCAGGCAATAATATCCCACACCAGGGGTGGGCACATCGTGACTTTCACGTGGAAAGTCTGTCTTGCTTTACACAGGAAATATTTCAGCTGGCTGAAAGCAACTGCCCACTACAGTTACTAAAAGATTCATTACATGCATCCTCTAAAGGCTTCTGGCAGAAAATCTGTCAGGCTCTGCTGCTCAGATTGACTGTCTTAATCAGCACTGCTGAATGACTGAGCCATAACCAGGATCTTTAGGATCTTGTAAGATCTTTAAGACAGCAAAGCGAGTAGAGATCAAAAATTATTTCCTTGCTGCACCTCCGTCATCTTCAGTGTAATCCCTGACATCTCTGGTGTCAGTAATTCCCAGTAAGAACAGAGCAGTGAGCAGCAGGATAATATCAAGCCTTGATACCTGATGAAATGAAAGCTAAATTAACACAATAATCCTTCAAGAACATAAGTGCCTTCTCAAGGAGCCTGACACCAGCTTATACAGGCAAGGGCAGAAAAAAGCCTATAAAACTTACTTCAGTGGGATAATGCAACAAAAGCTGAAGAAAGTTGAGCCTCCTATCACCACACATCTATCCCTTGCAACATTTCAAATGATTTTACAGTTCTTCTGACAGATCTGTACATAGACACCTCTCAGCAAATTACATGGAATATATACACACCTAATCCCTCCTTGCACTCCGAGACAGGATTCTTCCCCTCAGGCCTTGTCAGTTATTACAATTAGTCCAGGTGAAGTTACCCTTGATAATCTCGGGAGATAATAACTGGCAGGAGGAATAGGATAACAGAACATCCGACAATTACAGGGTTTGGGTCGGGGATTTCTGCAGAGCTGACAACAAAATAAACAGCACCTCGCTTACAAACCTGGGCAGAAGCCTGAACTCTGATTTTCCCGAAGCAAAGGCAGTGCCAGCAGCGTTGCTGTCCCTGCTGTGACCCTGCTGGATGGGCTGTGATGCCTGAGGCCACAGCTTCACCATTTACTGACAGACAGAACAAGCCCAGTTAAGACTTTGGTGCTGCATTCTGTCAAAACTTTCTGAAAAAGGGGATTGCTCTTAGAGCTACCGTTGGATTTTTAAAGTTGGATGTACCAGAGGTTCCCCACAATAAATATAAGAGACAGAAAAAATCACCCAGAGATTTCAGAATGGCCTTGGATGAGAGAACTGAACAGGACTGAGGGTTCTCTCTCGGATGAGAGAACTGAACATGCCCCATAAATGACAACAGAGCAACCTTAAACGTTCAGATCCCCAAAAATCCTTGTACAGGTGTCCTGCTTACAAGAATCACTTCCACCACGAGATACTGTTACCCTACCAAAGGCCTCCTGGCAAGGAAAAGCTGTCACTTTGCAGGTGGTGTCTTCTTCTTTATTGAACAAATCCCCTGAAAATTCACTGTGCCTGCTATCGACACTGAGACCCCCTTTTTCCCTTTCCCCCAGTACCACCTCTCAATTTTTGAAGTTTTCCACACAGATCAAAGAACTTCCCCAGAACCAGTAGGACCTACAAAAATGTTGAAAGCAGAGCCACAAGTGTGATCAGTGCCAAATGTGGCTCCCCAGTGAAACCGGTCCAGTTCAGGAAGGGATGGCCCAGGTCACTTAATGCCCAGAATAATCTGTCCCACCATGAACAGCTCAGCCAACAAAATATTGATGGTGACATTTCCTGGAGGTTTCCAGCCTGGAATGAGAGGGGTTGGTCACACAGCTCCTCAGATCAGGACCATTTTTGCTGCTGGGAAAAGCAGGAGACCACAAATTTTAAGAGAACATTGTCTAAGTTCTGCACATAAAATAATCTCAAGTTTGTGAACATTTTACTGCTGCCCAGGCGTCACTACACAGGAATACTCATTAGGATTTCAGAAAAGATCCATCACAGACAATGCAAGAACATAAATCACATCCTACAAACAGGCTCTCAAAAGGAAAAGGGCAAATCAGATACCATCTCTCCCTACATAACACAAGAAAATCAGGTCAGTATTTTCTTTTAATCCCTGATGAAATATAATTTTACTAATAAGATTCCCCAACAGTAAGAGGATGCCTTTACAGCTTCTTCCCTTGCCTGGGCCTCTTTTTGGAGAATTTATGCAGCAGAGGGGAATGAAAGGAGCAAAAACCCTTTAAGGGTTTTTACCAGGATGGCCCAAGGCCTTCCTAAAGCTCTTTGCAGTACTAAGAATTCAGTATATACTCAGGTAAAATGCTTCTGTCCTTAATATACTGAAGAACACATTTGTTTTCAACACAGAGCAACAAATCCTGCACACAAAAGGTAATGGCATGGGAATGACCCAAAACTCAGGAGATAAGGGGTCTGAGCTCCAGTGGTGCTCCACTGGAATGCATTCTGTTATCCCACACCAGGTTTCAATTATTTATCTCTTAATCAACTTCAGATTGACTTATTTAAAAGGATGCAATTTTAACAATAAATCTCACGGACAGTGTTAATTAAAAGCTAAATCTTGCCCTGAGCTGGATGCCCAAGATCTATGACAATGTTCACAGCCCATTTATTTACTCCAGCATTGTGTCAGTTATTGAATTACACTAAATTAAAAACACAGCGACAGAGCAATAGCTGAAATAAGTGAGGCTTGTTGCATCTCACTTCCAAAGGTTGCCAGACTTGGGCTCTGTCAGGCTGCCAAGAAAAGTGAATGTAAAAAGTCAGGGGCCCTCAGTTCAGAAACATCCTCTGGTGAGCATGAAGTGTTTCAGCCTCAGAGATGCCAGCAGGCAGAAGCAAAGGTCCACCATGAGCTCTTCCTTGGCCGCCTGAAAGCATTTAATGATATAAATCCATCTTCCTGACAATCAGCCGGGGATTAAATGACCTCTTGTCACTGTAGGTGAAACTCACTGAAAGCAGAGCTCAGTGTGCTGCTCTCTCCACTCAGCACGTTCTGGAGAAAAAGAGATGTCTCCATCGTGCTACAGATTTTCATTAAATTCACAGAGAGATAATGCGTTTTATAAAGAAAAACCCAAACATATGGAATGAATAATTAACATATACAAAAAAGAATTCAAAATGAAAACGCACAGAACGCTTGTTACTTATACAGCACATCAAGTACTTCAGAGTAAACAAAACAATTATGAAGACACTTCCTTTCATTCGAAGCCAAGTTAATTTTGGAGAAGAGATGCTCACCCATGATAACTGACCCCTTACAGGAAAAACTGGGAGAGGCAAGAGCTGTTGTGAATCCAGTGCAGACTGTGCAGGGCTCAGATATCCATGAACTCCAGAAAGGTGTCACAGGTGAGATATTCCGAGTACAGCAAGGATGATTCCTCTCCATGAGGAGAAAGGATGACAGAGGCTTTGCAAAGAGGACCTCACTTGAGGAAAACCAGATCTGATCTTAGTTCTAACATGATTTTATCTTTTTATCGTCTGACCAAGCTTCTGTCTTCTAGAGACCTCTGTGTGCTCACAGTCACACTTACCTTTGAGGACAGAATGACTGAAACCGAATTCAGAGAGAGAACAAACCCCCTCTGCACATTAAATGTTCCACAGGAGTGGATGTCAATGAGGTAAGAGCTAAAGGCTCTCAAGAATTTTGAAATTAAGGCCACCCAGATCCCAATCTCTCCTTGTCCAGCACGTGTTCTCACCCTGCAGGAGTAGCCAGGGTGTTCTGTACGGACCAGCCACACCAGGGACAGCCTCAGGCAGCTGATTACCTTCACACCCTCCATGCTTTAAAGCTCAGCTTAGCAGCTTCAGGGGGGACTGGGCCACCAGAACGGCTTTCAGAGGAGTGTTCACACTGTGACTGTGGAAGTGCACATCCTTCCAGAGCCAGCCTCAAGTTCCCAGGGTGGGAAGAGCATCCCTGCTCCATTCCCAGTCTCTGGAGGGAATGTGCGAGGAGGTTACAAAGCTGCCGAGCGCTTTCCCCTCGCTTATCTCTGATCTCTCCATTTCCCATGGCCTGCTGCTGTGCTCTGGCTCCCAGCTCCACCATTCCAGCTCCTCCCTGGATCTGCCTGGAGCAGATGATGTTGAGGGCTGCGCTGCAGACAGACAGAGCATCTGGGAGCGGGGCAGGGGGACGCACCAGGGACAGCCCTGGCAGGGAAGGAGCAGAAGGTCACAGGAAGCCCTTGTGCCGTATCAGTTTCAGCATATGACCCGAGCAGCTTGAAAAAAAAGCTTTTAATAAAATCCAGGCTTCCTCCAGAGCCTGCACAAACTTTTCTCAAGAACTCATCCAGCTATGAAACTTTCCCAGTGCATACTGGGATGGCAAAGCCCTAAGTTAAAGCTAGGACTGTATCTGTGAGTGAGTGAGAGCACATCCCTGCACAGCCCAGAGCATCAGCAGGGCTTAGAGAGACCATGGAACATCTGCACAAAGTCCCCAGCACTTCGGGACAGGGGCTGCCTGTACACATAGGGACTTGCCTTACTTGCTATTTTTTTTTTTTTTGCTTTCCCTGACACAAAAAGCAGACAGATTTTCTTTGCCTTCAACATTCCCAGGGCGCAATAAATAAGCCCAGGATTCCTGTCTCCAATGTGACATCATAGAATCAGAGAATCCTGAGCTGGAAGGGACCCAAAGGATCATCCAGTCCAACTGCTGGCCCTGCACAGACACCCCAACCCTCCCACCCTGTCCCTGGGAGAATTGTCCAAATGCTCCCGGGGCTCCGGCAGCCTTGGGGCCGTGACCATTCCCTGGGGAGCCTGTGTAGTGCCCAAATACCCTCTGGGGAAAGAACCTTTTTCCTGATATCCACCCTAAACCTCCCCTGACTCAGCCTCAGCCATTTCCCAGAGCC
Source organism: Donacobius atricapilla (assembly GCA_013397315.1). Taxonomy (NCBI): domain Eukaryota; kingdom Metazoa; phylum Chordata; class Aves; order Passeriformes; family Mimidae; genus Donacobius; species Donacobius atricapilla. The sequence continues at coordinate 9,994 of WBMY01009898.1, read as the reverse complement.
ACTGGTAACAAGAGCAGAGAGATGAGAAAATCTCAGCGGGGCCCAGGGGGGTTAAAGCCAGGCCTGGAGCAGCACCCCCGAACTGGCACATTCCAGCCAACAGGGACACAGCCCCAGCAATAGCAGGGATCCAGGACATGTCCTGCAAGACCATTTTCAATATTACATTGCATTAGGGTCCAAATATAGGCAGGTTCTTCTATTTTACGTTATATTCCCTGGGGGACTTCGAAGAACCTTACTATTAAATAATGGTAATATTTCGAGTTGTATCATTACATCAGACACTAGTGATATATATTTAAGCTGAAATTATTCAGTTTTTCCACCTCGGCAAATTCCACAGCCTCCCCTGGCTATCCTGTCATTCCAGCCCAATTAAATGACATTAAACATGTCCAAGCCACACTCCTGGCAAGGACAGCAGTGACTCTGCTTGTAAACAGACAAAAAAAATTTCTAACTTCCTCTGCAGCACCTGACCAAGTGAAACTTTACACCAATTGTAGAACTTCAGGAATTTTAAAGCACTTCATCATAAAGGATGTAAGACTGCAGCCACCACCCCCACAGAAGCATCCTTCAGCTAACACCAGTGTTTTGTTGTTATTTACAAAGAATCATTGACAACTGCTCTCATTTATTCATTTCACTGCTGTTCCACTTATAAACGTGCGGATTCATTGACTTTCAATATCTCCTTGATTACAATGAAAAAGAAACAAGAAAAACCCAACCAAGTCACTTCATTATTCAACTGTTTGGGGCTGCCCCAGCCCCAAACAACCCAGAATTTCTTTGAGCTCAGCTCTGGGGAGTTGATTTCAAGACACAGCACGGGGTTTGGTAATTTTTAAAAGCAGAAACCTGGCTCAAAGACAGCATCTTAGCTGTAAAATAACTGGATTTGCCGCTTGTTTGGATAGGGAGGAGTCAGCCCAAAGGCAGGCTGGGCGATCACCGTCACACGTCCAGCTCTGCCCGGCCGGGTGTGAGACTCTCCGGCTGTGCCAGGGAACAATTCCTGCCGGGAAGCAGCAGCACCATCACCGGGACACCCAGGGCAAGGGGAGAGCGCAGCACCGAACACCTCAGCCAAGCAGCATCCTAAAAACCGCTCCGTGAGACACAACACTTCACACAACCGTGCCAGCGTCCAATTTGCAGCTGAGGATGGCTGAGGGTTGTTGTTTTTTCCAGGGCTTGGGGAAGGGAAGGTTTACACTTTTTCTTTTTTGTCTGAGTTAACTTTCTACATGTTTCCGGCTCGCAAGACAATCGCTGCGTGTAAAGCAGCTGCGTTTAGTTAGAGATTTTTTTAAAGAGTTTTCAGCTCTGGGGTGCTCTTTGGAGTCCCAGCAGGCTGCTGGATTTCTGCATCTGTTTCCAAAGAGCAGGATCCAGTGTCGCACCTCAGGGAAACTCCTTTTTTCCCCCCTCTCTTTCCCTACTTAAATCCATCCACAAGCTTTAAAATACTCACCTGCCTAACTCTCATTTGCAACACTTTAAATCCCTGCGAGGACGTAATTAACACAGCAGTTTCAGTAAGAAGTTAATTATAGAAACAAAGAAGCGATGTCCTGAAGATAATTTGCTGCTACTTCAAGCCACTTTTGTCTGGAAATACAAGGCTACAACCTCAAACAGTGACATCTACCCTCATCCTCTTAGAGGCTTAAGGCAACAAAAGCATTTTGTTTGTTTTTAAACTCATTCCTGGATTGTGGTTGAAGCAGCAGCCTGTGACCCAGGCATGAAACAATTAACCACAGGGACTAATCAAGAGCTGTGGAACTTTATCTCACAACTTTCAAGGAAATCAGCAGCACCCCTACAATCTAAAACACAGAGATCTGTGGGTTTGCTCCATGCTTTAAAAATGTTTTTCTATCATTAACACTCCTTTAATTATGACTCCTCGCGAAGTTACATGGTCTGGAAGAACAATAATCGAGCTGAGCTGGGAATATCCAGAGCCACACGCTGCAAAAGATATCCAAGCTGGAGAGCTGCTGTTCCTTAAATTGCCATTAACTCTGTGCTTTTATTTGGAGCACTCGGGCCAGCCCGTGAGCACCCTCGGGAAGAGCACAAGTCAAAGGCAGTGAATGTACAAAGCTTTTGGGGTTGTTTTGCTCCCTGCCAAGGAAAGGTCATGGACAAAAAGGCAGCAGCAGGAGACAGCGGTCCACATTCTCTTTCGGAAAATGGCAGGGTTAAAGGGTAGGGACCGAGGGTTCTGTCTGGGCTGGGTTTCTGATGGAGCAAATTCTATTTACCCAACCGCTACAGTCACCTTAAAGAAATCTGTGAAACTTTTTAGAACGGGATTTTTTGTTGTTTGTTTTTTTTAATTGGTGTTGGATGTTCACATCCAACATTCATTTTGTCTTCCACAAAACCTAGTTTGGGGGGAAAATCTAGTATGTGGTTGAACACGTGATAGATGCCTATCTATAATAAATAAATAAATCACTTGCTCTGCCCATGAATCCACGCTGTAAGCATTTGCCAAAGATATTATTTAAAACACAGGAAATACTTGACTGTGTACATAATCCCAGATCACAGTCCGGGCTGGAAGGATCACCTGCTCCAGCCTTTTGTGGGAAAGGGAGCCTGGCTGAGATTATCCAGTCCCATCATGGAAACCTCCAGCCATTGGGATTCCACGACATCCCTGGGGTGGTAATTCCAGTGAATTATTGTTCTCACTATAAAAACACAAAACACTTTCTTACATTGAGCTGAAACCCCTCTTGGTGTAACTTGTACTAATGGCCTGTAGAGTAATGACTACATTAATATATAATGATATACAATGACTACATTAATATATAATGATATACAATGACTACGTTAATATATAATGATATATAATGACCATATTAATATATGCACACAGAGGTGAATTCATACTCTGAGAGGTACTTCCCAGCAGAATGCAGAGAAAATAAGAAACGGTCAGCTTCAGACACGATGTGACCAGTTGCTTTATGTTAATTAGGTTTTATTTTTCCCTTCCAAGCTCTTTGAAACATGCAAAAAACCTCGTATTGCCCTAAAGCTTTGAAATTATCTGAAAAAAACAGGGGAGAAATAGCCTTTTTTGCCCCTTTAAAAAATACAGCTATTTATTAAGCACACACAGCATTCCCTGGAGACATTAGAAAACAACTTCTGAAAATTTTCCCATTGAGATGTCATGAAGAATTCCGACCCCGAGCTAGAACTCGTCCAGGCATTGAATCTGCACCACGAGACTCCAGGGACATCGGGAAGTCATTCCAAGAGATCCACTCCCTCACACACAGTCCCGGGAATAGCATCCTTCGGGACAGAAATCCAGGGATATGACAAGAGAGGTACATCTGTTAGCTACAAATTTTTAAAGGCGGTTATCCCGCAGTATTTACAACTTGGGTTAAATTTTGCCTTTTTCATCAACTTTCTCTCTTTAGCGTTCACTTTTTTTTTTTTCACTTCTCGTATTAATATTACAAATTCTAATATAAATAAATAAATTATAAAACATTAAAGACAGGCATATTGTCCACCAGCACTTCTCAGAGGTGGGTTGTGCTTGAAGAACCCGCCGCGGAACGCTTTGGAGGAGCCGGAGCTCCCGCACATCCAACTCGCAGTGAAATCCTCCTGCAGGCGTCCAAAAACACTGCTCACTTTTTACTGACTTGGCCGGAAGGAATCAGTCCTTGCCCAATTCCAGCTATCCCAGCTCCAAGGTCCCTTTATGCCCGGGCTACGCTATGCTTCACACATAAATCCCTCGCAAAAAAAAAAACAAAAAAAAAAA
>WBMY01009897.1:224393-295063 GCA_013397315.1 Donacobius atricapilla | reverse complement strand
TGAAGGAGGGGCGGGGGGGACGTGAGGGGTGTGAGGTTTTCCTGCCTCCTGTGCCCGGGCCCGTCGTGAGGCGGCAGAGCGGGAGCGGTGGGTGGGTGTGGAGGCGCCGGGAGCCGCTATCCTTCAGCCACGGGAAGCCGAGAGGGAAATTTTACTTACAATCCTGTGGGATCAGGGAGGGAGCCGGTGAAGATCCGGGCGGCGGGCTTGGGGTGGCGGGGCATCCCTTCAGGTCTAAGGACAAAATACAGCGGTCCCAAAGTTGTCAGGTTTGTGTCGTGCCGGGGGGGAGTGGGACGGCCGCCGGCTGAGGGGCGGGCGGGTTCGCTCCTCGTGGGCTGAGCCGTGGAGGGGGCTGCGAGTGGGACCCAGCACCAGCCCGAGAGAGCCGGGCACGCCGAGCTCCCCGGGGGCTCGGGCTTCAACGTATCTACCCTGAAACTCACCCTGAAGTATTTATAAACTCAAAGGGTGACCCTGATCAATGGCTGTTAAATGCATTGATGGATTTGACAGGTTGCCGAGAAGCTGTGGCTGCCCCATCCCTGGAAGTATCCAAGGGCAGGCTGGACGAGGTTTGGAGCAGCCTGGGGTAGTGGAGCTGGAACTAGCCCATGGCAGAGGCTAGAACGAGATGGACTTTAAGGTCCTTTCAAAACCATTCTCTGATTCCATGTTTTCAAGTCAGCTTCTCGGTAACCAGAGTATACCAAGTGTATTCTCTGGGTCACTTGGCTTAACTCCTCCAAATAGTAAAAATGGTCTGTAGATGGTGAGAAGGTGCATGTGTTGATGGCACCACTTATCTGGTGGAGCTGATGACAGACAGCCTCTATTCAAAGAAAATACAGCTGCCAACTTCACTCAAGCAGACTGAAACTGTTTGTTGGTGCTTTGTTGTGCTGTCGAGTGAGCTGCTGCCTGGGTCTACTCTTGATTTACATGTTGAACTTAAGCGTGGGGTCCTTGGCAGAAGAAGGATGTGAACTTGTCAGAGCGGGTCCAGAGGAGGTCATGGAGATGCCCCAAGGGCTGGAGCCCCTCTGCTCTGGAGCCAGACTGGGAGAGCTGGGGGTGATCACCTGGATAAGAGAAGGCTCCAGGGAGAGCTCAGAGCCCCTTCCAGGGCCTAAAGGGGCTCCAGGAGAGCTGGAGAGGGATTTGGAACAAGGGCTGTGAGGGTGGTGAGGTCCTTGCACAGGTTGCACAGCCACAGCATAGAAGCTGTGGCTGCCCCACTCCTGGAAATGTTCAAGGCCAGGGCGGATGGGGCTTGGAGCAGCCTGGGCTAGTGGAAGGTGTCCCTGTCCATTGCAGGGAGAGAAACAGGACAGGCTTGAAGGTCCCTTCCAACCCAGACCATTCTGTGATTCTGTGTCTCCGATTCTTAAACTGTATTTGAGAATTGAACTATTTCCTACACCGCGGGTGGATAAGTCTGTGTGGTATGACTTCCTGTGAAGTAGTCAGGTGAGGAACGAGGGGGTTTACTTCAGGAAGGCTTATCTCCTGCTGCAGGCTGGCAAATATCATGGAGTTAATGTATTGCTGTGCATAAAAGTTCCATGGTGATTCTTTGGTGAGAAAATTACCTTATGAGATGGATGTGTGGAAGTATTGGGCGTGGAGCTTGTTGTGATGCACTCATGGAAGAGAAACAGCTCTGAGAGCAGAGTGCTGAACATTGTTCCATTTCCTTCTTCCCCTCAGCCAAAAAGACTGTTCCTTATTGTGTGGTCAGGAATGTGTAAATGTTGTTGTTTGGGTGTTTGTGTTGGTTGTCTTTGGTTTTGATTCGCACCAGGACTGCAGGTACCTCTGCCAGGTGTAGGAGCAGTGGCAAGGCTCCACCTCAGCACAGTGACCTGCACCCTCTGTGCTGCTTTGCCTGCTCCAGAGGTGTTTGTCAGGGGGCAAGATCAAGCCCTGCCTGAGCAGATGTTCTGCTTCTAAAAAATGGTAAAGGTTTATTCTGGCACCATTCCGCCTTCAGGCTTCCTAATATCAAGCTTCAAAAGACTTGTTCTTAAGTTCTTAGGTGAAAAAGCTCTAATAAATATCATACAGCTTGGTACTGTGTTATTATTCTGTGTGTAAAGCACCAATTAGAATATCTCCCTAAGTGAAAGGCGCCCCAGGCAGAGGAAATGTCACACACCTTTCTCCACCTTTCTCTAGAAGGCAGGAGGAAAGAATGCAGCCCTGTGGAGTCCCCCTTTTCTAACTGGAAATATCAGCTTAGCTGGGTGCCACAGCTGGCTTTCACGTGGTGTAATAGTATTTGAGGAAGTCAAGAATCCTGCTATTTTCAGCAGTTCTTTGTCAAAAACAAAACAAAAAAAAACCTGCTCAGTTCTCTTCAAGATGAAAAGCAGCCACCACAGGTGGGAGAAGTTAATAAAGTCATTTGCTGCCAGTTCCACTTCCAGCAGGCAGCTCCAGTGAGGAAGAAGGTGACTGAGTTCTGTGCCTGGGTGAGAAGCAGGGGTGGGGGCTTCAATTCAGGGATTTCTGTGTATTTAATCTATACACTCAGTTTCTGATTTCCAACCATCTGGCTGTGTTCTATTGAGTAAGCTGCTCCTACAAATAGTAGAATAGAAGTCAAGCATATGGAAAATCCCTCAGGTGCACAGTGGCTGATTCTAGATGAGAAGGAAACACAGAGTTAATGCCACTGCGTGTCCCTTTGCTGTGTGTAGTGATGTGTGCTCCTCACGGGAGCCCTCACAGGCCTGGCTCCTGTGTTGAGGGAGCTTTGGGTGCATGACTGCTTCTTCAGAATGCATTTCTCTGGAATGCTCCCAGAGTTACCCCAAGTGCCATCAGGGATCCATATCCCTTCTCTTCTCTGGAACAGCCCAGCAGGTGGATCTTGAGCTTGTAATGAGCTCTCTCTGCTCTCTTCAGACAGGAATTACTGTGTGGGCTGGAGCAAAAGGGTGCCCAGGGAGCTGAGGCTCTCAGGGCTCAGTGCTGTTGGCGCAGCGTGTCACAGGATCCTTTGTGAAATGTGGTGGCTGTTGCTCTTTTCTGTGTTCAGGTGTGCAAGAATTGAGATACTTGAGGTAATATCTGCTTGGGATGTTTAGGGTTGTTATTATTGGGATGGTTGTTTTTGCAGATTTGTTACTTCAGTGCATTGACAATTCCAACCTCCAAGCTTTTATCAACCACTCCGGGCTTGGCCAGCTGGAATTGAGCCTCTCTCCAGGTGTTTCCCCATGGTGCCTGCACCTGTGGATTGGGGTTTCTAAGTGCTCCTGCTGCAGTTCAGTGGGTCACTGCTCTTCACCTGAGTTGTCTTTCCTGATATGTTTGTTTAGCCAGATGCAAATAGGAAGTTGAGCAGGGAGCCTGGGCCATTGTAGAGCTGGATGGGCGTTAGAGAAGCAGACATACTCTCTGGTTGGGTTGTTTCTTTCTGGTGGTTGAACATACCTGTTTATAATTTGAGTAGAACATGAGATGACTTTAAAAGCACATCTGTCTTTGGTGCTAAAGCCCTGGGAAGATGCAAGTCTTGAGCTAATATAGCCCAGATGCCCAATGGTGGCACCTGAGACTCTGTCCTTATCAGTGCTAATCATCATCTTCAGCCGGGTGTGCCGAGTAGACACCTTTCACTGCCTTTTCTGATGGTTTTTTCCTTTTTTTCCAGGACTTACAGCAGGAGTCCCTGTTGTTTTGAGAAGCACGATGAGTGTCTCACAGCTCTGTTTGGAGGAGAGGGCGTAGGTCTGCTGCCACTGCATTCTGTGGAGGTATGAAAGATTTCAGGGCAGGTGTGAGTTTTCAGCTGTCATTTTTCCACAGCTTCCTGTGGGTGCAATAGTCATGGGCTCTTTTTTCCAGCCTTCCCTCAGCTGGAGAAGCACAGAGGCAATGAACCTGTGGCAGTCAGGTCCAGCAGCTGCCAGGGAGCAGCAGGTCTGTCCAGGCAGCACAATTAGGGCTGCTGAGCTACAGCTTGTGCCATCCCACGGCTCTGTGGCTGATGCCTCTGTTTCTGGGCTGTGGGTGATTCCAGACTGGTCTGTCCTGAGCCTTCCTGCTGTGGAGGTTTCTGACCTTCTCCTGCAGAGGTACAGGAATTTCTGGTGTAGGAGGTGAGGTCGGAATAAACAAGATCGCAGCTAAATGTGCTTAAGGAGGCTTCTCCCGCTCTATTTGCGCTCACGGGGAGGGTCCCCGCCCAGCCTAATCATGTTACAGGTCGTGTTCCAAGGTGCCCTGTGCCTCGTGGCTCGGGTATCCGATACCTGAGAGCAGCCCGGGCTTCCTGGGGTGTGCTTGTCCTGCTGCTCTCGCTGCACTCTGGGTTGGATGCTCTGCTGGGAGGTTCTCTGCATTGACTGGCCTGGCGTGGACTGGCTTTTAGCACCAGTGAGACTGAGAGATCCAGGGAGTCCTGACCTTTGCTGCTTGGGTAATGTGGTCCTCTGCAGAGGCACTATCTGATCGCTGGACCCTATTTCTCCAAAAATCCCCCATTGTCAGGTACTCAAACTTTTAAAGTCCTTTCCCCCTTGCCCTTGCTTAGATTTTACAGCGTGATGGCGTTTTGCAGCAATTTTTGAAGGAGAATCTATTGGCTATTCATTTTTCACCGCCGGTTTTGGGCTGAAAATGTAAGGGATAAGTTGTCTGAGTGCTCTGACGGTTGAGTTCAGTGCTACACTGCGTCATGTTGCCGAGGGCTGTGTCTGCTCAGCAGCGGAATTTGTGTGGGGTGGAATGAGCACAGTGCCTCCAACCAGCCATCCAGCCTTTTGTGTCCTGATGTTCGTGGATGGTATTTGAAGGAGCAATACAAAGGAATTCCTAAAGGAATTGTAGAAAGCAACCTAATAAGGCTTTCCTTGAGATGCTGGTACTGATGCATGTTTGAGGGTTAAAACCCAGGCAGGGGACTCTGAGGGAGGAATCCCAGTGAGGACAGTGAGAGGTGGCTGGGAGCAGGGAAATGCTGATGACAGGATTGTTCCCATTGCCTGCAGTTCTTGCCTCAGTTCAGCTGGAACAGTGAGCATCCAGGCAGTGGGATGTGATTGCCAGCTTAGCATCAGGCATGTTCTTTCAGCATGCTGCTTCCTTTTCCTTCCTTTCAGTGAGCTGAAACAACTGAATCCTGCTTTTGACAAAAGCATTTAAAACACCAAGATATGGGAAACTGTGGAAGCTTTCAATGAGAAAGATTTTGCCCTAATGATTACAGATACAATGTAGGGAAGGAGGACAGGGGGAAGAATTGCCATGTAGGCTCTGTGAGGCTCCTAAGCCAGCCTCCTTCTCCAGAGTACGATTCATTCTGGCTTTGCATCTCTGTATTGTGCTTTAATTGTTGTGAGTTTTGTTGGAGCTCCAAGTTGAATTTACTGCAGTAGTGCTGGGAAGCAGAACAGGATGCTGGATGCAGCACTGGACTGGGATTGCAGAGACTTGCCTCTGTCTCTGCCACTTACTAGGCAAAATATTCTAGCTAATAAATCTCTCTATTTGTAAGAAAGAGTTTCAACTTCTAGTAAGGTCTGTAAAAATTGCCTACTGTACTGCTTGGTGTGGGGGATCTAAAATGTTCCAATTTCTCTCTATTTACAGGTGTGTGGTAAAAATGGTGCAGAAATACCAATCTCCAGTTCGTGTCTACAAATACCCTTTTGAGCTCGTCATGGCAGTGAGTAACACTCAGCACCTTCCCTGCTCCAGCTGCTGAGGGCCAGCGGGAGGTGGGGAACTGAGGGCTTGGCGGGATGTCTGTGACAGACCTACTGCAGGAGCAGAGCCTAAGCTCCCCTCCTTCAATTTGCCAATAAAAATAAGGATCAGAATCTCAGCATTAAGAATGGCAGCTTATTTGTTAGAAGGAAGAAAAAAAAAAGCCAAGAAAATCCAACCTTCTGTAGTTATTCTTTGACAAGGAAGGAAAAAAAAATTGACCTTGTTAGGCAGGGTCAGTTTGTGGCCAGACACTTTCTTTGCCATATCACCAAATGCCTCTCAGTTCAAAATCTGTCCATGTGTGATCCCAATCAACCCTGTAGTGTCGATGTATCTATAACTGGATTCTGAATAATACTGAGCTTTTTGATTTGGTTAAAGGCTGGAAATGTTTGGGAAAAGTCTCCTGTATTGTTCTTCCCCATCTACTCTATGATTGAACTCTCAGGAGATCTCTCTCCAAATCTTGTGGTTTCCACAAGGGGCTTGAGGGCTGTCATTAAGTTCATTCTCTGGGGATGCAGAAGGCTGATGTTGACCATGGGAGCTGCTTTAGGCAGTTTCTTTGTGATATTCTGGACTTTGTCACAATTAGGTGGGAGTCAAATACTCTTCTCCAAAGGTTTACATTGCAAGGGCAGCATTTGGACATAGTTAGAGGAGCTTGCTTATGGAGTCTTGCAAGGTTTTGTTTTGTAATCTACTGAGCATTTCAGTCAGCTGAAGGGATTCCCAGGCTTGGTGTTTGCTACTTTCAAGCCTGCTGCTTCCCCCATTGCCTGTTCCCAGTTCTTTCGTTTATGGGAGCCTGGAATGAAGACGGAAAGCTGCAGCCGTGTCAGACAGCTGATGTGATTCTCATGAATTGAAGGGAGAGCCTCTATTGAGTTCCTCTTGACAATGTGGCCTCTTCAAGATTCCTGAGAAATACATACCTAAGATTTGTTTTAGCCAAAACAGCCTCCAATCTTTTATTTCAACTGTTAAAACTGGGGGAAGCAGTTTGTTCCTCATTGTGAATAAGGGACCCCAAAGGTAGCAGCAGCTGAGTCGTTGCAAAGTGCATCACTTTGCACTCTGACCATCCAGATAAACACTGCTTTTGCTGACAGTTGAGCTCCCTCCCAAATCCACCCCTTTTTTCCCCCAGTCTTACCCAGATTTGCCATGGTTGTTCACAGCTAAGCCAGTAATGTGCCACAGAATTGCCCTGTCCAGTCTAGGGCTGATGTTTGTGGCAGTGAAGCTTTCCTGGCTGTGCTCTTTGGTCTCTCAGTGCATCCTATGTGAGAAAAAGACACCACTACCTGTGATGAAGATCCTGGGAGGGAGCCTTTGCTCCATACACACCTCTCCACATTCCTGTTGTCTCTATTAGTAGGATAAAGCTACCAGCAGATGCTCCTCAGTCGATTGGCTGCTAATTGAGGAGGGCTGCCTTCAGACAAATCCTTTGTAAGCTTGTTAGCACATGTCTAAAGGCCAGGGGCTGGTGGGCTTAATTTTGAATTGGTTTAGTTTTATTTGCTTTCAGTTTTTCAGCATAATAGAACTTAAAATTCCCTGGGAATTGAGGGCTAGGATTGTAAATGTCATCCTCTAGTTGTTCAGCAAATCTTAGCGAAGTTGTTAGTCCTCTTTCTTCTGAACAAGTTCCTTTTCCGGGGTCACCCAGCAGACTGTGCTGTGGAGTAGGGAGCTGAATTTAGACCCCTTAGCCCCCCCGCTCCCCCGGTGTCCTGTGAAAATCCTGTGTTCCCAGCAGGATCTGCTGTTGTAGAGCAGCTTTTCAGTCTTGTCCGTGCAGGCTGAGCTGGATGCAGACTTGGTTACTCTGTTGCCGTGCTCAGGGAGGCTCCTGTTCCTGTGGAGGCAGCGTGGATCTCACAGATCTGGCAGAGCTGTCAGGTACCAGCTGTCACTTGCTGGAAGTTTTGCAGGGAAGAGTGGGTGTGCAGTGAAGCTGTTTTGTTCCTCAGCACGTGGCATTGCTGTTAATCCCCTTCACCATGAATCTGACAGCAGCTTCCTCAGCACTGAGATTCAGCTGCTTTCATCTTTTCCTCTCAAGTGCTGTGTAGGAACCTTTGGAGTGCCAAGGTCTCAGGCTGTGGTAGGAAAGCAGAGGTCGCAGCGGTGACCCCAAGACACCCCCATGTTTTACAGATCTCTGGGCACCCTTCAGCCTGGTACACTTGTGCTTAATTCCTCATGGGGGAGGGTTATCCCCCACACAACACAGCCTGAGCAGAGCACAGGAAGTATGTTGAGAAAAGTATTTTTCCCTCAGAACTCCAGTGTTTGGACCCTACTATAGAAAGCAGTGGGTGTGCTTTGCTCACATAGTAGAGTTTGAGAAATGGGGTTGTCACAGCCGAATTTGGCAGGCAATTCCTTGCTCTGTGCACAGGTGGTGTTTCCCAGGCCCTTTGTGGAGCCCACCTTCAGGAACAGGAGTTCTCCTCCTTGAACTTGTGCTGTGTGCCTGGGGCTTTGCTCCAGGCATGAGCTGGGGCCTTTTCTGGTGATACCCTTGTTCCTGTGTTTGAGGGTAATTGTCTCTGGATTTACACTCTGCCATTTGCTAATGCTCCTGCAGCTTGGGTTGGAGCATTTGCAGGCAGGAGATTTGGCATGTATTCCAAGTCCTTGGAAGGACATTCCCCTCCTTGCTCTCTTTGCCAGTCTGTGCATCTGAGGAAGTAAAAAGGAATCAGCTTAACAAGTCTTTTCTTGTCATTTGGGAGTTCTGAATTTTTCTTTTTTCTTGTCCTTCCTTCTAAAAAAGATTTAAGCAGAGGGTGGTTTTTCCACACCTGTCCAAGGTCACTGTAGTCATTTCCACCTGCTTTGTTCCTAACTTGGATTCACATTATTGGATCAAAAATATTATGCTCTTCAAACACATATTCAGTGCCTGACACCTTTATCCCTTATACTTGAAAAGAACCTTGACTTCTCTTATACTTTGTTAGCTTGTCATGTTTTTCCTTTCTATTTTATCTTTTCTGTCTGTGTCCTCTTTTAAAGGGAGCTGTTCCTCCAATGGATTGCACATGCCTCTCTGGGCCTCATCTTGTCTTCCCTTCAATTAGATCAGCAGATTTGACATTGCATGTCTTCTAATTTTACCTTACAGCCAAGAAAATTCCCAAGCATAAAATTACTTTTCATTTTCTTTCTGTTGTAGTTGGAAAGCTAAAAGGGATTTTTAAAAAATGTTATAATGAATGAGAAATCCAGAACGAGAGATACCTCTGCCACATATGAATGATGCAAATATTTCTGAGCCTTCTGTGATGTATTGGGATGAGAATTTGGTTTGGGTGAGTGAATCCAACATGCAGAAAACAGCTGACAGAGATATTGCATATTTAGTGTTATTTGCAATGAATTATTCGGTTAGATGAGATAGCTGTAGCTGAAGGGTTTCAGCTCTGAATGGGGCAGGGAGTCGTGTTCCTGTTATTTTTCGTAGTGCCTCAACCCTTCACGCTCACGGTTGACATTGGCCATTTTCACACACTTTAGAGGATTTGCAGGATTAGGTCCCTGTAGCTACAGGTTGGGAATAACCCCCCAGAGACCTTACAGGGTCTTCTGTATGTGATGGATACCTTCAGTTGCTGAGTTAGTGGTGCAAATGAGACATGTCTGACAACACTTGTCAGTGATTTGCTCCTCTTGCCACACTGCACTTCGCATTCAGCTCTCACTGCTAAGAGCAGTTTATGGTTTCTGCTGCAAGAGAGGGATCTTTCTGCACTACTATATAAAAATAAGTTGTGATTTTGGAAGAAAGAACAAAGATCAGGCATTGGGAGGTTTACAGGAGCATCAACTCCCATTGCCTGTGCAGTTGTATTTTGTGCTTGAGACAAAACGGCTGTGGAGCCCCACATGTGTCTGATGTGAGTCAGTGCTGCTTTCTGCTTGACCTTATTTCTTGGTGCTGCCCACGGCATGTGCTGACACATATCTGTGCAGCTGGGAGCCCAAGCTTTGGACACACACACACACACACACACACACACACACACACACACACACACACACACACATGAAGAGCCTTGGTATGTGTTTCTGTGCTGCTCATCAGGCCAGGGAAATTCTGCTCCCACAGCAAGAATTTGGGGGCTGGGGGCTCCTCTGGGGTGCCTGTTTGGTGTGGGGTTTTTCTCATCTCATCACTCAGTCTCTGATAGACCTGTGGCAGCTCATGAGTCCCCTGCCTGGCTCTGCAAGTGAAAGGTGCAACATCTGAGCTCCTGGCCTGCACTTCCAAGCAGCTTGCTGACTCTTCTGGTTTTAGTGGCAATTCAATGGTCTTTGAATCACAGAACAGTTTGGATTGAAGGGACCTTAGAGCCTATCTCATCCTACCCCCTGCCATGGACAGGGATACCTTCCACTATCCCAGGCTGCTCCAAGCCTGTCCAACCTGGCCTTGGGCACTGCCAGGGATCCAGGGGCAGCCACAGCTGCTCTGGGCGCCCTGTGCCAGGGCCTCCACACCCTCACAGGGAACAATTTCTCCCCAGCATCCCCTCTAACTCTGCCCTATGGCAGGGTGAAATCATTCTCCTTTGTCCTGTCACTCCATGCCTCTTTGCCCTCATGCAAAGTCCATCTTCAGATTTGTAGGTCTCCAATTAGCTTTACATTTAGCTGAGCTGCAGTTTTTTATTTCACAGTTAAGACAAAGTAGGAAATTAAGTGGATGGTTCTGCTTCAGCTCAGTGCAGTTTGAGTGTCAGAGGTTCTAATGAGCTGAGTGACAAATTTAATTCAGGCTACAAATGCTGCAAGTTTATTTTAAGTCAGAACTTACTTCTCATGGAGTAAGCAGCAGAATTATCTTCTTCTCCATCATCTTTACTCTCTCATCCTGTACACAGGGTCGTACCCATGAAAAGCAAACATCCATGGTCCCAATGTGAGATGTCTTCCTCTTGTGGCTGACCCTCAGGAGCAGTCCTGATGATTGTCACTGGGTTTGGCAGTGGTCCTCACTGCTGTCCCTCAGTCACCAGCCTTCTCTGTGCTGTTTGCACACTGGCGAAACTTTTGCTCCTTACCAGCAGCTGAGGATCTGGCCCAGGGTTACATGCAAGAGTCACCATCCAGGACAACTAAAACCAAAATGCATCACTCATTTCATAACCACCCCAACATCCTTTTGTGTCACCAGTGTTAGGAGGTTTGTAGAGGCAGGCTAATTGAAAACAGCTCCTTGCTGTTTTGGCTGTCAGGCTTAGCTGCAGGAAAAGAAACTGAATGCTGGAGGTCAGGTCCTGACAGCCAGAACTGCTTTCCATATACTTTTTCAAACTTATTTTCCTTTTCAGCATCAACATGCATTGTGTTAAAGTTTTTAGATTTTAAGTAGCTTTATTTAATGACTTCTTCCTGTTGCCTTTAGCAGATTGAATGTATAAAGAAACTGCTTAAATCTTGGTGTGCTGGGTGTGCTCTCCTCCCTAATGCTGTGATGTCTTCAAGGGTTGGATATTTCACTGGCTGATGCAGTGATGCTCCTGCAACAGAACCTCTAAGCCCCCTTTTGCTACTTAACACCAAACGGCTTGGGGTGTGCTGGTAGCAGATAAATGCTGTGAGAGCTGTACAATGCACAAGCAGGCTGGTGTCTGGCAGGGGTCACATCAGCTCTGTGGGTTTGTTCAGACTGACAGTTCAGGGTGTGTGTTCACCGCCCAGGCAGGCCTCAAAGGCTGCTGCCGTCTTCCTACATGCTGCAGATGGTTTGTCAGGTCACCTGCAGTGCCATGTCCTGCAGTGCCATGGCACTGATGCACCACAGAGGACACTTGGGGGGTTCCTGAGTGCTGAGTTGTCATTACAGGCTGGAATAGCCCCATCTGGAGCTCCAAGTTGTTGTCACTGTTGTGGTATTGTCACTGCCTGGTTTGAAATAAAGAAGAGCAGATTCTTAACTAGAATATTTGATGCTGGCTCATAGCATCTGTTTTCAAGTGTGAGCTCTGGAGCCAGGAGAGCACTTGCTGCAGGGAAGCAGAGCAGTTCCTGGCAGCTGGAGTCCTCAGAAGCAGCAGTGAAGGTGCAGGGGGCTGTGTGGAGCAGCCAGGGAGGTTGGAGTGGAGCTCTCAGTGCAGCAGCTGCAGGAGTGTGAGGGGAGAGGATCCTGCTGCTCTCTGTGTCCCTGGGTGGCTGCAGGTGACACAGGGAAGAGCTTTGTGGCATGTCCAGGGCTTGGAAGTTCCTTTACATCTGCTGTGATGCAGGTGTGATGCACAGCTTTTAGTTCCTGCCTGAAATGGTATTGCTGGGTGGCAGGACCTTGGAGATGGAGAGAGAATCAGTGTGCAAGGGGGACAAATGTTTCAAAACAGATGTTCTTGGTGGTCAACCCATGCCACACGTGACATGAAATAACCTAAGCAGTAGTTAAGAAATCCTTGCAAAACTGCTCTGCTTTGTTTGTTATTGATTGTTATAGATTATAGGTATATGTTATAGATTTTTATTGATATACAGATTGTTGGGTATATAAAACTTGACAGTTCCTCCTTGGATGTGGATGGTCTGCCTGCAGCCATGGGCTGTGCCAGGTATTGTAGAGAAGGCAGCTTCTCTTGTCCCTACTTTTTGCCATATTTGGAAGGTGAGTTTGCTGTGACTGCCAGAAGCTACTGGGTTAACATTTTATGCACTTAGAGATAATCTAGTGTTGACTCAAGACATGATGCTTCAGTGTGACTTGAAGGCTTGAAACTCTGCTGTCAAGATACACTAAAAATATCCCCTCATCTTCCTGCTGAGCAGCATTTGGCACCAGGAGCCTGGGTGATGCTCTGTGTCAGCTGGGCTGGCTCTGCACTGGGGTGCTCAGCCCCGGGCCCTGCCACCTCTTCCCTTGGCATGAAGCAGGTTTGAGAGTGAGCAATAGTTGGGAAAGAGCTGACATTTCTCCTGGGATCGTGGAGTGGGATGTTTCCCCTCAAGCGAGTAGAAAGTGTTGAGTGAGTGCTGTTTGTCACAGCTGCTGGGTGATGGAAGAGCTGCTTATTCGTGGGGAGCTCTGGAGAGCTGCTGGCAGCATCTGCACACCATGCTCTGTGTGTTTGGTGGGGATGACAGAGGTCTCTGAGAGCTTTGCTTGGCCGCTGCTCAGACTCCTCTTGCGGGGCAGGATGGTGCTGGCACCATGTGTGGACTGGAGAAGGTTTACACTGATTCCAAGGGTCTGTACAGGTTTACTCACCTTCTCCAGCTTGCAGCATGGAGGTTGTTTCCTTGAAGGATGGGTTGTGTCTCGGGCTTAATCTGGTGGCTGCTGGCTGGTGCAGGGATGGCTGAGCTCTGAAGGGAGCACAACACAAGGAGACATCTCCAGCTCTGCTGTATCACCTTTATCTTAACTTCCAGCAGTGACCAAAAAGTCCTTCCCTACTGAATGTGTAGATGCAGAAGACAAATTATAAACTCTTCAGCAGGGACTAAAAGAGGTGGTAAAATTTAGAATCATAATTAATTCCTACATCTCAACCAGTATGGGCTTATTTGAACTCCTAAGCACGGTGACCTGCCCAAGTCTGACCCTGAATCATGGCCAATTTGTATAAATTCTCACAGCACCTTCTGGCAGTGACACAGTGTCCTTCCAAGTAGCCATTAGTTTGTGAGCCAGCCCGTTTGATATTGTGGTGAATCATCAAGCAGTAAATGTGTGATGTGACACTTGACTGCTGTTTTGCTCTTCCAGGTGTTAGTCACACGAGGTCTGTGCTTCCTTGCCTTCCTATTTTCGTTTCTCCCTCTCCACACTGGGCTGTGGCAAGCAGTTTCTCCTGGATAAGGTGGCACTTCTATAGTTTTTGTAAAGGCCAAAGCCTTGTGCTGTTGGTGACCCCAGCTGCTCCACACAGAGTTCCTTCTCCCAGCAGAGGAGGGAGAAGGCTGCAGCAGGACAGCTTGAATGGGGCATTGTTCCTTCTCAGACAGGAGGTCAGGCACGTTGGTGGCTTCCTGGGAGGGCTTTGTGCAGCTGCACTGCAGGGCCTGGCTTTAGGGGGTCTGCTGTGGCCCTCAGTTGTGCCTGTATTGCAATAGATGCTGCTGCTCCCTGAATTGTTTCTTTCACCAAAAACTGAAGCAATGAGGCAAATTATTGGCTGTAGTCCAGGCAGAGATAACAGTGGGTCAATGTTTGTAGCCTGGGTGCTGTTGTCCCATGCACTTCTCACTGGCAAATCTTTTTCCTCTGGCCAACAGAAATGTTTCTTTATTTCCCCTCGGGCCCCAAAGACCTTTCCTGTGCATACTCTGCGCCTCTTTGAAATGAAGTTCTCTTTTCCCTGAATCAGTCCCTAAATAAGCATTTGGTCCCTCCCACATTGTTCCTTGTATATTTTATCTTACTTTGTGGCTAGTGGGAAGCTGGTATCTGATCTGTTCCAAGCGTGTGGATTATTGTGTCTGGTGTGTGCAGACTCTGTGGTTCCCTTAGCTCTGAGACCGAGCAGTGGGAGGGACTGCAGGATGAAATTCCTTTTTCCTAGAAGGCCTGAATCTGCCGAGGAGTATTTATGTATCATTAGAGCTGCTCAAAAGCTGCTCCAAATGTATCCTCTTTCTACTTAAAAGTGATGAGGTGTTTTCATCTTGCTTCTCATCATCTCTTTTCAAAGGGATGATGATCTGGGCATCTTCAGCTCAAAATCTGCATTGTACCTCCTCCTCACTTCCCTTCCTCTGAGCACCAGGGTTCCTTTTTCTTGGCAACCTGCACATGGCTGTAACACGACCTTGAGGAATCTCATTAATTAATACAGATTTAAACATTGTCTGACCATGAAAATTTGTGTTTTAGCACAACGATGAAGTCTTCTCCTTGTCACATATTCGTGTAATATTGACTAAAAATTCCATTTATTTCAGGTGCATCACAGTTAAGTTTCTTTGTGCTCCACACAACGCAATTTAATTCCCTCCCCACAGCTTTTGTACTCTTGGAGGTCTCATCTAACAGAAGCTGCCTCTGGAAGCACATGGAAAGCACTTGGGACCCAGCAGGCTGGAGGGAACTGCCTGGAGGTGTGCAGGGGGTGTTTGGCCACTGAGGTGTTTTGTTTCCTGCAGTAATCCAGTGGTTACACGGGCATTCCTGAGGCCCCTGTGATGTAATTGATTTCAAGGTCACTTCCTAGAAAACCCTGCCAAGGAGAAACAGGAGTAGCTGTTAGAAAGATCCTGCCTGCTGGCCATGTCCTGTGGGGCCTGTAGGAGCAGCAGTGACACAGCCCTTAAAGTGGAGGGGCAGGAGCACTCTGGCAGGACCTGGCAGGTTCTCTGACACCCCGGAGCTGGGAATGTGCAGGACTTGCAGAGGACCCCTGCTCTGCAGAGGAAGGGGCTGAGCAGGTGGAGTAGGGAGGTGTAGAGGAGGGTAATTTCCTCTTTTTTTCCGTGGCTGTGAGGCTTTAGAATGCCACTTTTGGGGTTTGACACTTGTGGTTTTGTATAATTTATTCTTGTTTGGCATCTGGCAGACCTTTGGAGTACTCTCTTCTCACAGATGTGGGGGTTGACTGGTTACTGAGTATTTAGCCAACAGTTTAGAGCACTTCCAAGCATGGCTTCTTGCATTGTTCTCAAGCTCTCTTCTCACAAGCTGATTTTCACTTTTCAGTGTTGTCCCATAATCCATTTGGGATGGGTATTTACCAGATCAGGTAAAACCAGGATGCCTTTCCCAGGAGGTCACAGGGCAAAAGCTTGGTCAGAGCACTCTGCTGATTTCACAGTCAGCCATATCCCTGTTAGTGATTGCTCCTTGTAATTAATCATTTGTCAGCTTCAGTGGCACCAAGGGGTCTTTGTTGGGATGCAGAGGTCACTGTAACCAGTTAGAAATAGCCTTATCCTAGTTTGGGCTCCCTTCAGTGTGAGAGGAAAATCTGACACTATTGAACATTTGAGATCTTTGACTTTCCTACATGTTTTAACTTTTCAGCTAGAATTTGTTTCACTTGTATGTTTTGGGTTTTTTCCATTTCATTTCTTCTTTGTTGAATTTTTTCATTTCAATGAACTGTATCTAAATGGTTTTTTTTCTTTACATTTAGATGCACCCAAAAATAATTGGTTATAGTTCTAAGCAAAAGATCTTGATGAGTTCAAACAGATTCCAGGTCCCTCTGTCTTCACTCAGCCCTCTTGTGAAATTTAATGTGTAATTTCAGTTTCAGGACTGCAGAGATTTAAACGACTCTGAGCTGTTGGTCACATTCCACTACAACAAAAGCACTGATTTGTGCAACAATTCCTATGTCAGAAATCTGGGGAAGACCAACGTAATTTAGGGAAGGACACTGGTGGGCCTGAGCCCGCTCCCCTTGTGGAATGGTTGGTTTGGGTGTGAGGTGTTAATCCCAGCGGGCTTTAGAGGAAGGGAGGGAGTGTCTTGATGGCATCATGAATTTTATTTTATATATATATGATATATATAATATATATCATATATATAAGATCGTATTGAAGACCTTAGTCATCCCAGTGTCTGTCTGAAGTGCAGACCCACAGTAGAGCTTTAACACCCAGTGCTGACACAAAACTGCTGTTCCTCCTGGGAAAGGAGAGGCACAGGAGGGAGAGACAAATCCTAGACCCTGTATCCTGCTCAGTGCAGAGTTCCTGCAGGAAGGAGCTGAAAGAGCAAGTGCAGGCAGCCAAAGCATTAAAACAATTAATGCTAAATACTCTGTGCCTTTAATTTCTCTGGGATGTTCTGTTGTCCACCTTGGACTCTGCAGAATCCCAGAGGAGGAGACATAACAGCCTTGTGATGGCTTGAAAAAAATGTATTTCTCTGTCTTTATAATCTCCCTCAGTTTTCCGGTTGGAGCAGCAATGGGCTGTTGCATAGAGATGATGATTTTGATAAGAGGATGCTGGGTGCATAATTGGGCTGCTCTCCTGCTCAGCTCAGTCTGCGGGGATGGAAAGTCTGGGTGCTCCAGGAACAGCTTTGCTGTGACTGCAGCGTGGGGCTTCAGCTGTCCTTCATGTGATCTCAGGCATCTTCCCTGCTGTATTTTTAGAGCTGTTGTGCAAAGAAGATTAGCAAAGGACTTAATATCGATGTGGATATGGATTCTTTCTCAAATATGGCAATGTTCCCCCTATTTAGGCGATGTGTTTGGGCTCGTGTCGCAGTTATATCACCAGGCTGTGCACTGCCATGTGCCTCTGCCCTGGCCTCTCTTCCTGCTCCAGATGTTTAGCTGGCGGAAAAAGTGGCTGCACTCTTAGTGCCGGTCTTAGTTTCGCTGGATGTAATGACAGTTTATAGGGAGCCTGTTTCCAGCTGCATCAAGTCCACACTTAAGTGGAGAAAGAAGCAGCTGGGAGTTGAGATCCAGTGGTTTACCATCAGGTGGGAGCCACAGGCACCTGGATTCAGTGGTGGTTTCAGACTGGCTCTTGTGGTCTCTCTGTGGTGAGAGGGCACTTAGAGGTGAAGCTGTTCAAGTGAGGCCTCTGGAGGGTCCTGGTCCCACTAGAACAGCTCTAGTTTGTCTGGAAACTCCTTCAAATGTTCCTGGCACAGCTGCACCCCTGAAAGAGCAGAATCACAGAATAATTTGGGTGGGAAGAGACCTTAAAAGCCCATCCAGTCCTACCCCCTGCCATGGGCAGGGACACCTTCCACTGTCCCAGGCTGCTCCAAGCCCCATCCAATCCGGCCTTGGGCACTGCCAGGGATCCAGGGGCAGCCGCAGCTGCTCTGGGCACCCTGTGCCAGGGCCTCCACACCCTCACAGGGAAGAACTTCTTCCTAACATCTAATTTTAAGTGTGTCCTCTTTTAGTTTAAGGCCCTTTCCCGCTGTCGTATCAAACTGTCCACCCTTGCTGTGGAGTTAATTGGGGCAGCCTTCTCGCAGGGAAGGGCTTTCGGTGACACTTCTTGTAACTGTGTTAAGGGCACATGTGACATGGGGCAAACTGCCCAAAAACAGTGGCTAAATATTTTGCTATCCCAGTGGCCTCTGAGGGTGTTCTCAGCATGCGCTGTCCCACCACTTGGGACTCCAGTAACATAGAATGGGTGGCCAGAAGAGATACATTTTGTATGTGCTGGAACAGAAGAGACCAGCAGGTGAAGGCTTTGCCCTCAAGATAGCTCTGGATGGTGGTTTGGAGTCTGGAGGATTGGGAGAGGGCAGATGGAAGCACAAATAGGAAGTGTTGACTCTGCCTGAGCATGTGAATGGGCTGGCAAGTGCAGGGAAGAGAGCAGGTCCTGAGGTGTGCAGCCCTCCTGCCCAGGTGGCCCTGGAGCAAAGGGCACCAGGAGAGGATGGCTGGGAGTGTCCTGTGGCAGTCCCTGACACAGATCCAGGAACTCCCATCCTAACAATAAAGCTGCTTAAAGCAGTGAGTGCGCTTCTCTTGGCTGGAGCCAGGTGGATCTGTGTTGGAAACTGTCACTTACCATGGGAATTTTGGATTTATCTAAACTTATTTTGTTATTCCTGTGATGAGGAGTGAAAAGCACAGGTAGAAGAACATGGCAAAAGTTCTCTCAGAAGTGTGGCAAAGCAAGCAGGACGTTGCTGAGGGACTGGGAGAGCAGGGTTTCAAACCTGCGTGCTTTGTTCTGGCCAGGACTACAGCTGGCAGCTGCCTGCACTTCCCTCCTGATTCTGGAGCAACACGATAATCTGAAATAACTCCTTTCCCGTCCAGAGGTCCGGGAGCAGGAGATATGGAATGTGTCCTTAAGTGCCTGGGCTATTTTGGGAGCAGGGGACATGAATCTGTGCAGGGGCATCCAGGCTTTGCATTGCTGTGCTAATGGGGAGCTGACAGCCCAGCCCAGCTCCAGCATCAGCGCACCAATGTTTGCTTTTGGGGCAGAGAACTCATGAATATTTTTATTTTTCTGTGCTGTATTATATGGTGGTGTCTTCTGGAAGATGGGAAGATGACAGCAGTTCCTAGAGGAATTGCCTTGGAACGATGGCAAAAACAGCTTATGATGGAAATGTGGAGCTCTGAGAGTCGAGTGGAGGGAGAGCACAGGTTCTCTTCCTGGAACAGCTGCAGTGGAATTCTGGGCAGCTTGTGCAGCTACCACATATTTGCAACAGCAACATAACATGCAGGAGGTTTTTCAGAAATCCAAGGAAAACATTCTATCCTGCAAACATCTTTAGAATATAATAAGAGATGAAGTTAGGGAAGGAGCAGCAGCAGTAGGTGCTGTTTATGCAAGTTAACTTCACTGCAAGTGCCAGGGAAGACTGGATTTCTGCTGGAGCTGCTAAAGAAGCTTTGGAGAAAGGGCTTTTCAGAGGGATGTGCTAATTAGAACAGGGAAGATTTCAGAGCCAGAATGGAGTTGTTTTAGAAATGCATAAACTGGGGCAAAGTGAGTAGCCAATAGTTGGTGATAGTTGAGGGCAACAAGAACTGTTTGGCACATCACGTTTTAAGGCTTCATACAGACAGCATTGACCCAGAGATTATAAAATTCAAGCCTTTAGCCAGCAGAAATCAGCAGAGCTGTGTTTGCTTTTGCTAGTTAGGAGCTTCCTGACTTTGAAGGGATGATTCTTCAATAACAGGATTCCGTTTCTACTTCACATGTGAAGGAAAAGTTATCTTAGGATATGCTTGGCTAGTGACTGACGTGATGCTGTCCCTGCTTGTACCTACTCTGCATTAACTTCACCTCTGAGAAAACTGGGGCCAACTCAGGGGTTCAGGGGCCTCCATTTTATTGGACTTTAAGGGAACAAATTAATTCGGAAAGAGTTAAAATTTATTTACCCGGAAGGTGAAATTTACTTTATTTTTACTTGTAGGCCTATGAGAAGCGCTTTCCTACGTGCCCAGAGATCCCAGTCTTCCTGGGGAGTGAAATCCTGCATGAATCCAAGAGTGAGGATGGAGCCATCCATGTCATTGAGCGGAGCTGCAAGCTGAATGTGGATGCTCCCAGGCTGTTGAAGAAGGCAGGTGGAACCTTGGGAGCAGAGAGGCCTGGATTTTGTTGGCTGGCTCAGATAGATAAAGGCTCCTAAAGTTGCTTTTCTCTCTCTGTTTCCCTCCTCCTCTTCAGATTGCAGGAGTAGAGTATGTCTTCTTCATCCAGAAGAACACAGTGAACTGGAGGGAGAGAACCCTGCGCATCGAAGCCCACAACGAGACCTTTGCCAACCGTGTGGTGGTCAGGGAGACCTGCAGCTACTCAGTGAGAGCTCTGCTGGGGCTGTCCCTGCTGGGAGGGGGGAGACTCCACACCCACACTCAGGGTGAGGGTGCCTGGATGGGTTTGAGCACCCCTGCAACACTGGGCTGTGATCAGAGACTCTGGGGCTGGCAAGGCTGTTGGCTCCTGGCTGTGGGCTGGTTCAGTTGCTTTGGAGGAAGGGCCTGGAGAGATAAGACAAGGAGGGATGGCTGCCCACGGACAAACTGGGCATTGGGAAGGAATTGCTCCCTGTGAGGGTGGGGAGGCCCTGGCACAGGGTGCCCAGAGCAGCTGTGGCTGCCCCTGGATCCCTGGAAGTGTCCAAGGCCAGGCTGGACAGGGCTTGGAGCAGCCTGGGACAGTGGAAGGTGTCCCTGTCCAAGGCAGGAGGTGGAGCAAGATGAGCTTTTAAGGTCTCAATGATCTTTAAGGTCTCTTCAAACATAGTGATTCTGTGTGTCCATCCAAACCATTCTGTGATTTCATAGGGCGTGAGAAACTTCTTCAGGTTGATTGTGATTCCCTGCTTGGAGTGAAAGTGGAAAACAGAACTGGTACTCCAAAACTGCTGGTAGTCCCTCAGTTTCTTTTTGATTGAAATTCAGGCTAACAAAAACATCTAGAACTTGGGCATGTCTATAAATCTGGATCTCTAGAATTAAACCCTTACTATTCGTTATTAGAAGAACCTGAGTGGAGTCTGGCAATTAATTTTTTAGCACCTTGTTATTATTTTTATCATGCTCTAAAGATTTGGAGAAAGGCCTTGAGCCTTATTTGTGGCCTAGGCTGTCTCCCTTTGTGTCTCTCTGCTGTTTCACTGTAATGGTGCTCTGAGGGCCCAGTCACCATGAAATAGCCTGAGCTGTTTCTGGAAGCAATCAGATCCTGCTTGTTGTTCTTTACACAAATGTCCAGATCCTGTTACTTACCTGCTCTTTTGGCAACTGGACAGCAGCTCAGCTTCTTGGGAGTAAGCAGGCTGTAAGGAGCTTCAGGCAAGAGGAGGAATGGAAAAGCTGTGAACATTTTGGATGGTGAGGGTGTTCCTGAGCCAGAGATCCCTTGGGGGCTGCATGAGGCTTCCTAAGAACTGCTGTAAATCAAACTTCCATCATTGTCAAAGGCACTGACAGGTCTGAAATGCTCCCAGGTTAACTCTGAGATTGTTACACTTGCTGATTTTGGCTGTGTCCTTAGGAAGGAAATGTCAGCATCTGGGCTTTGAGGGGAAGAGGGTGGGAACTGTTGGCTGCATCTTCAAGATGGTTCCCTGCTCTATTTTTACCAGTTCCCTTTTCCCTGCCAGAGTGCACTGGAAGCAGGTTTATTCTCATCTTTCCTTTTCTGCAGCGTTCTCTCAGACAACTTGGAGAAATATGATCCTGCTCCTGCAGTTACTTAATATCTCCCCAGGGGATTTGTCTTTTGTGGTATCTTTGTGTGGGGGCTGGAGTTGTTTTTCTTTCCTGTCAGTTTGTGAGCAGCAGCACCTGCAGAGAGAAGGTAAAGCCTTCTCAGGAAAGGGTTAAGTTTAGAAGAGGAAAAGATTCTACCATATATAGAGCAACAGAGGGGAAATAAGGGAAAGGTGTGTGTTGAGCTGAGGGGTGGGGAAATTCCCTGTTCTGCCATGTCCCCAGTGTTTTGGGGAGAAGGCTGATGTTAGTGGCTGAGTCTCCCATCCAAAACTAAAAAAGAAACCTGGTTTGTGTTTTTCTTCTTTGCAGGAGTAGGAGTTTCAATTGCAGGTTCTACAAGGCCATCCCCGTCTTTCTGTAAAGAGACCTTGACACAATGGTTTGAAGTGGGCAGTTCCAATGCTATTTTTGTGCAGCTTTTGCTACTACAGGTCTGCTGGGGCAGGATGGGTTTAAATCTTCATTTCCTTGTGCATGTGAAGAATGTTGGGTTAGCGAAAGTCTGGATGCCTGGTTCACGATGGGTTCTCACAATGGGAATGCACCTGGCTGGTCAATCCAGGTCTGGCAGTGCCTCCTCTGGCCCCTCTCAGTAGCTGTGGAGGTTAAACAGCCAGTGTAGCTGTGAGCCCTCTGCCACCATCCCTCCTGTGTGTTCCTCTGGCTGCAGGTTCACCCTGAGAACGAGGAGTGGACGTGCTTTGAGCAGTCAGCCTCTCTCGACATCAAATCCTTTTTTGGCTTTGAAAGCACCGTGGAAAAAATTGCCATGAAGCAGTACACCTCCAACATCAAACGGGTAAGGGGGGCTTCCCTGGCTGCCAGAACCCCCCAGGTCCTCCATGTGCCTTTCTGTGAACAGACCCAGTGTAGTTTTGTGCCCTTGCTTATGGCTCTGAAATCCCTCAGTTGGGCAAGGGAAGGCAAAGCCAGTGTGCAGAGAGCACTGAAAGAGCTGTGGGCTGGAATGTGTCTGTGCAGGGATGGAGCAGGCTGTGCCAGAGGAGGATGGCCGTGGGTGCTCTGGGTGCCAGGCTCCTCAGACACTGAGGACACTTTTCTTGTGCAGAAAGGGAAAGTCCTGGGTGGAAATCACCCCGTGTCTCCAGAGTTTGGGCTGGGGTCAGTGGCTCCGGGCTGCAGAGGAACAGGGCAGCTAATTGGGTTTGGGAGCAGGAGAATGGGGTGAAAGTGTTAGAAAGGCAGCTGCATCCACAGACTGGGATTTGCCTGGCCATTACTGTAATTCATCATTCACAGGGGGCTTTCATACTAGAGGGTTTTTGACAGGATCATGGGAATGGAAGGAGAGATTTCCTCTCTGTTTATCCTTAGCAGTATTATTCATCTGTCCTGAGGAAAATCCTGTGCCTTGCCGGCTCTGGAGGAGGCTTTTTCCTAATGAGAGTTTTCCCCTTCAGGGCAAGGAGGTGATTGAGCACTACCTGAAGGAACTGATCTCCCAAGGGATCACGTTCATCCCTCGCTGGAGCCCTCCCGCGGCGAAGGATGAGCGAGCCGCGGCTGTGGGCCGGGCCCCTGGTGACATCCTGCAGGATTCTGGGGCTGCAGGCACCAGCAGGGAGCCGGCTGCCAGCCCCTGCCCCCCACCAGAGCCTGCCAGCCCTGACGGTAGGCACTGCCCAGGCAGCAGCACTGTCAGTAGCACTGACCAAGGAGCTTACTTTCATTTCTCTTGGCATCAGGTTTTTCATCTGGAGTGGGGGGGAGGGGGAGGGAAAGCTATTTTCTTTTTTCAAGAAAAATAAACAATGGAACTTTTTTTTTTTTGTCCCTAAAACAAAGAAGCTGTGTGGGTAGTATGTTTTGGAGCTTAGAAAAAAGTTAGGTTTGATCAGCCCTTTAAGGTATTTTATACTTTAAACTGGAGAAGGTGTCTTCAGTATGCTGGAATTAAATATTGTATCTGTTCCAAAATTAATATTCTTGGGGACACGTTTGGATGGTTTTTGACCATGTATCAGGCCAAGACAAACTTGACGAATGTCTCCTAATGCATTTTTCCCACAAAATGCCTGAATCAAACTTTATCTTTCCATGTATTGGTCTGATGATATCTTCTAGACTAAATAAAATATTACTCTGGCAAAAAGAAATAGGAGGGACCTTTGAATCCAGAGCTGTTGTAATAGAAACAGTTGTTCTTCCTGAGAAGGAAAGGCAGCACTTGTTTTGCTGTGTGTAACTAGGGAAAAAGCTTGGAATTTGGAAATATCAGTAGTTCTGCTCTCACCTGACATTCTCTGGGAGCTTTTCTGGAAAAAGATGGGAATCCATACAGAAGCTGATTAGGAGAAATGTTTGAGATTAATATTGACCTCAGAATGGTGGGTCCCATCTAGCAGAAGAGGAGACTAGCCCTTATTTTTCTGTCCATATTCCTGTTCAGGACAGGATTAGCTTCCCTGAGCCTGCTCCCCACCTTGCTAGCTCTGGGAGTTCCATGGGATGTCTCACTTCCAAATGCAATTTCTGTGTTATCCTGCTTATCCTGTGGCTGTCTGGGCCTCCTCCTGCAGGTGATGGCATCTACTGAGAACCTTGTGCCTGACAAAGAGCCAGCTCTGAGGTGTCCCCAGCCTTGCTCCCTGTGTCTTCCACCCAGCTGCTGCCTGGGCTGCTTCCCCTGCTGCCCCGTTCTGCTGGCTGGCAGCTGCCAGCCCTGGGTGGCACATCCCGGTGTCCCCGGGTGCCGGCGCGTCCCGGTGTCCCTTGGTGCTGGCAGTCACCAGCCCCTTGTCCTTTGTCTCTCAGCTGGAGGAGCCTTGAGCTGCTTGGTGTGCATGGGGCTTCTCCTCCTGCCAAAAACCTCCCTAGCTGTCAGAAATGTGCTGTTGTTCTCCCGTTGTCTCTGGTGTCCCTGGCAGAATCATGGCATGGTTTTCCAGCAAGCCACTTGTCACTGCAGTTGTGCAGGAGGTTTGGGACACTTGGAGATGGAAGTGCCCAGGTCTTGGAGCAGTTGGTGAGCTGAGTGCCAGAGCTCATGATAGATCTTTTAAAGCTCCTGCTGTAGCAGTTCAGGGCTGAGTGGAATATTGGTGTTCCCAGAGACAGGTGGAGTGATCCAGGACACTGTCCTGGTGCCTGTGGCCTTGTGCCCCGATCACCAGGACACTGTCCCTCCCTCCCTCCCTCAGGCTGCTGGAGTGAGGCTTCTGAGCAAATCCCATGTAAGTCACAGGGAACCCAATGTGTAGAAATAACTGCTCACCTCCCTCCTGGCTGTGCCAGTCTGCTCAGAGTGGTTGTTTCCTCCCTCCTGCAGACAAACTGGATGCTGATTACATCGAGCGCTACCTGGGCCAGCTGACCCCGATGCAGGAGAGCTGCCTGATCCGCCTGCGCCAGTGGCTCCAGGAGACTCACAAGGGAAAGGTGGGTAGGGCAGGCCCAGAGGGGCATCCGGGGGGATCCCCGGATGGGAATGGGAAACCCGGGATGCACAAACACGCTGGGGCCTGAGAGGCTGGAGGGTGACACCACAGGAAGGGACCTGGGGGTCCTGGTCGATGTTGAGCTGGACACGAGTTAGCCCTGGCAGCCCAAAGGGTCACCGTGTCCTGCAAGCCCCGTCCTGCCCTGTTCTGTGCCAGAGTGGCCTCACCTCTAGTCCTGGACACCACAATATCAGAAGGATCTAAAGTTGTCAGAAAGTGTCCAAAGGAGGGACATGAGGATGGGAAGGGTCTCAAGCGGAAGCCATAGGAAGAGCAGCTGAGGGCACTTGGTTTGTTCAGGTGGAGGGGAGGAGATGGAGTACAGAGCTCACCAGGGCTGCAGCTCCTCCCGAGCGGCAGTGGAGGAACAGCTCTAATCTCTGCTCTCTATGACAGGACAGGAAACAGCTGGAGCTGTGTCAGGGGAGGATTAGACTGGAAATCAAGAAAAGGTCCTTCCCCCAGAGGGTGCTGGGCACTGCCCAGGCTCCCCAGGGAATGGGCACGGCCCCAAGGCTGCCAAAGCTCCAGGAGCATTTGGATAATGCTCTCAGGCCCAGGGCGGGATTGTTGGGGTGTCTGTGCAGGGCCAGGGGCTGGACTGGATGGTCCCTGTGGGTCGCTTCCAGCTCAAGGAAATTCTGTGGTTCTCTGATTTTTCCCTGAGAAGCAGCACAGGCACTGAGGGACAGGTGTGTCACTGCTCTGCTGGAATGTCCAGAAGCTCGCTGGCCTCCTTTTAGTTAAAGGAAAGTCTCTGTCAGAGCAGCAGGGTAACTGGTATGTGGCTGGGAAAAGAAAGGGTCTAGAGCAGCTTGAATGCCTCACGAGGGTTTAACTGCAGATTTCCTGGTGGAGAGGGATTAGGAGGGAAGGAAAGAAGGACCAAGGACAGCACCAGAGAGAGTAGTTGGGTGGGCTGAGTAGATAAAAGGGTGCTTAGGAAGAGAAGCAAGTGTTCCCCCTTGGAAGCAGAGAACAGCTGGATGAGGTTTCAACAGTAAAAGCTTCCTGTCTTAGAAGGAATCAGCTCTGTCAGTCAGGATGGTTTAGGGTGAGGTACTCTGCATTCCTGGGTTTGGGAAGATTTTAATTCTTTTTTCTTTACCTGGCCTTTCCAAAAGAGACTGCTGCTTACAAGGAGCTTTGCCAGTCCTGCATGCTGTGCTGTATGTCTCAGAGCTGAGCTTGTCTCATCTGAGTACAGGGAGTCTGAACATGATTTAGAATGCTGTTTTTTCTTGGAAAAGTGAATGTGAATCACCTCTCTAGAAATAAAAAGTAAGAAAGATTTGGTGCTGTTGTTCTGCTGCTGTTGAACTCCTGAAGTTCCCTTGTGTATGAGCAGGCACATGGGTTTTGTTGGTACCCAGGAATGTGGATGGAGAAACAGCTCCCATAAAACCTCAGTCTGAAGAGAACGGGAGGTGTTGGGGCAGTGTGAGAGGCTCCCAGCAGCTGATAAGCTCCAGACACCAACAGTGCTGTTGGAATTGTAAGAGCTGATAAATTCCCACCGCCAAATATCTGCCAAAGCTGGCCAAGGCCACTGGTGTACAGTGGCATCAACAGCAGGTTGGATAACTTGGACCAGAAGGGTGGTGGCTGCTGGAGCCAGGTAAAGACTAGAGGAATATATATATGATATATAATATATTGTGTATGTATACACACCTGATGTTGCCAAATACCCCTTGAAGGGCTGTGACACCTCCCTGGCAGCTGCTCTCGTGTCACTTTGAGGCTCTGCCCCTGAGGAAGGAGCTGGGGCTGGGCTCCCAGGCAGCCAGGGGGTGGTGAGAGAGCTCTGTGAGCAGGAACAGCTTCACCAAGAAAAGGAGAAGCTGGAAACTGCTTTTGATCTGTGTCTGCCTGTGATTCCGCCTCCAGTCAGATGAGAGGCACTGGACAGGTAGGGATCAGTCCCCAGGTGTAACTGTGCCCTGAGACAGAGGACAGGAGGCTTTTCATGGACACCTGAACAGTGAAATGGTGTGGGATCCATTGGGGAGGAGGTATCTCACCTAGTGGGTCCTGGATGGAGGAGGAGGCTTTGTCCCTGGTGTGACCTGCAAGGATCCTGCTTTCAGCTGGAATAGGCACCACCTAAACCTTTGTTTAGGTTGAAAAGTATCAACCCACAGGTTTGTTTTCCCCCCTGCATGTCAGAGGCTGGGGAATGGAAGCTGGAGAAGGAAAAAGTGAGAGCACATGAGCAAAATGTGGAACAAGTGCCCCTTGGGTGCTTGGAGCTGGGCAGGGAGCAGCAGCCCTTGTCCACTGTGCTGTGCTGGAGCCTTGGGAAGGTGCAGCTGAATCCTGAGCTCCAGGGACAATGGGAGCTGCCCCAGGCCTTTGGGTGGTCTTGGTGGGCCTTGTCCCTAGGAGGACGTGGGCACAGAGGAAGGGACGTGCTGGCTACTGAAACTCCATCTTGAACCCCCTGACCGCTCGGCTGTTTGCTTCTCCTGATTTCCTGACAGAGCGGGCCAAAATCAGGAGCTCATCCTGCAAGGCTGGGGTTTTCCCTGGAGAGGCTCTTACCTTGCTGTGACAATCTGTTCTTTTAATTCGGAGCAGGGATGGCCTTATTTCTCTGTCAGAAATTATCAAAAAATAGATCTCCAGTTTCTTGGAAAATGGCCCTTCTTATTTTTGTCCTCTGTCCTATTTCACTATCTCTTCCCTGTTCCTTCCAAAGCAGACATTACCTTTACAATCAGATAAGTTGTTGCTTAAAAAATCTGAGGAGCTGCAGGAACAAACTGCAAATGATGTTAAAATTGCAGCAACTTAAAGCTCTGTTCAAGGCTTTACACCATGCAGGAGAGTGCAGCAGTTTCACCAGTGAATACAAAAGCAGGCTGAAATTAAACCTTCGTTTTCTTGCATGTGGGAGTTACTGCTTTGGTTGGACAAGGATAAAAGACTAATTACACTGTGGAATAAGTCTTCTTGGAGCTTCCTGCCTTTGGTCCAAACAGAAGTGCTGGATTTGCCTCTTGCCTGGAGCCGTGCACAGGGGAGGTTTGAAACATGAAAAGTATCAGACCTTCCATCAGCCATCCGCTGTCCTGCAGAGATCCAGGGGCTGTTGTGGGTGTCTGGGCTGAGTGACGGCTGCCTCTGAGCAGCAGGAACACAAACCTGAATTATCTGATGAGCACTCTGCTGGCTTTAACTTGCTGTGATACTGAATTCCTCTAAATACTCACGAGATCATCTTAGGGATGGCTGCGCTCTCCTTTTCAGGACACACAGATGCAGGGTTAGAACCAGTGTTAATCACCTCCCTGTTCCTAATGTGCTTTAGGATTGGTTTAGGCTGCCTGAACTCTGCCCTTTCTTTAGGTGAGTCAATTCATACCATCTCTTGCTTGTGAATCAGAGATTGCTCCCTCCTGCTGCCAGCCTTGCTTTCTACCCAGCTTTCTGTTTCCCTGAGCATGGCAGTGGACAAACAAAGGAGCTTTGACTCCTGAACGTGGGGGTTTGTGTCCCAGCAGGGCTGGGAGTGCTTGAGTTGTGCTAGCACAATATGGATGCTATGGAAGAAATAATCCCTGCTCCAGAGAGCTGCAGTTTTTAATGAAAACTTGTAGAGAATAAGGCCAGGCACTTTTGGGGAAGTTGGAGTGAGGGACTGGAAATGCAGCAGCACATGCAGCTTTAATCCAGTTGGATTTGCAGCTGACAGGCTCTTAGTCAGATTTGGCACTTCTGTGGAATCTGTCAGGTTCATTGTTAATTCCTGCTGCTTGGCATTCCTGGCAAGTTTTCTTTGATTCTTCAGCTAAAGAGAACATGGCAGATCTGGAAGGATGGAAGGGAGCCATTCTGCAGACTTGCTGTGGAAAGCTTTTGTCCCTGTGATGTTAGGATACTGCTAGTGCTGGGGTGAGTGATCAGGAGAGGGTGTGCTGTAGTTTTGGTTGATTTGTATCAAGAGTTATTATGGTGTGATGGGGCAGGGAAGCCTTTGGAAGCACTCACCAGCTTTCCTGTTCAAACACCAGCAGCAGGGCCTGCACAAGAGCCGGTACTGGTGGTATCATTCAGACTGCCCAGCTGTGATCCCCCTCCAGTGCCTGGTGTGGTCAATGTGTTACCTGTGGCTCTCTGTTACCTGTTGCCATCCTGGGCTGATTTGCCCTGCGTAGGTGAACTTGCAGCTCCCCGACTTTCACACAGCATTTTGGAGGTCCTTGTGGATAACCAGCCAAGGGAAACATCAGCCAGCCTGGGGTGTGCTGGGGCTCCTGGGAATTGCACTAGGGAAGAGCTTCCCACAGTCAGTGAGTTGGTCCCTTCTTTTGTGCTCCTGGCACCCTCTGCTGCTTCCAGCCGGGTTAGCTATGGAGGAAGGGAGGCGGAAGGGAAGTTTAATGTTTGCTGTCTTCGTTTTAAGAGCTTAAAAAACGGTGTAGACTGTGCAGCCTCCTCTGCAGGCCAAATGGAACATTCCAGTGCTGATCCTGGGGCTGTCTCTTCTCGCAGATCCCCAAGGACGAGCACATCTTGCGCTTCCTGCGTGCCCGGGACTTCAACATCGACAAAGCGCGGGAGATGCTGTGCCAGTCGCTGGCCTGGCGCAAGCAGTACCAGGTGGATTTCATCCTGCAGTCCTGGAGACCCCCAGCCCTGCTGGAGGAGTACTACACCGGGGGGTGGCACTACCAGGACAAAGGTGAGGAGCTGCCCCTGGCACAAGCTGGTTCTGGCACCTCACCGGTGACCTGGGATGTTGAGGAAAGCTGTATTGACATGTTTAAAGTGAACAGAGCACTTCAGTGCCTATGAGTAGCCACTCTGCTTCCCTGGAATTGTATTTCCTCTGCACAGATCAGGCAGATCAGTCAGTGCAAAGCAATTTCTCTGAAAAGGTTGCTTTTGGCAGTGATTTTTATCCTTTTCAAATATTTAATGTGGCTTTTTAAAAAGGTATGAGAGTGATAGCCTGGGAGACTAAAGTGCTGCCCTCTCTAAACCCTTTGTTTTGAAGATGGGCGGCCGCTCTACATCCTCCGCCTTGGCCAGATGGACACCAAGGGTTTGGTGAAGGCCCTGGGAGAGGAATCCCTGCTGCGACATGTGAGTGGTGCCTTCCTGTGTCACCTCAGGGTGTTGAGAAGTCTTGTCACAGAGCATCAGGAATTCTGGAATGATTTGGGTTGGAAGGAACTTTAAAGCTCATTCCATTCCACCCCCTTCCATAGGCAGGGACACTTTCCACCATCCCAAGTTGCTCCAAGCCCTGTCCCAACCTGGCCTTGGACACTTCCAGGGATCCAGGGGCAGCCACAGCTGCTCTGGGCACCCTGTGCCAGGGCCTGCCCACCCTCCCAGGGAACAATTCCTTCCCAATATCCCCTCTAACCCTGCCCTCTGCTTTCTCTATTTTTTAAAATAAGATTTCTAGGCCATCCTGGTTACTCAGCCATACTCAGGCTAATCCCTGTCTGTGTTGCCTTTGATTCCAGGTTCTGTCCATTAATGAGGAAGGACAGAAGAGATGTGAGGAAAACACCAACATCTTCGGCCGCCCCATCACGTCAGTATAATTGGTTTTCCTGAGTCCTTGCAGACTCTCACAGCCACGGTGAAGGATACTGCTGTGGTTGGGGGTGATGTCCTTAGGATTACAGGGATAACAGCAGTGTGTGTTACAGGCTGTATGGGGACCACAGATATATATAAATTTATTAGTTGGACTTAAATGCAGACAAATCCTGAAGTTTCATTGGAAAGCAAGTATTGAGCCTTCCTTACATCATTTGCATATCCCATTTCAGATTAATTTAATCTTCCTGTCTTGGTGATTTTAATCCACATCTTTAAAATTCTGGGATTTTTTTAATGCAGAAGCCTGTCTGCCTGATTCCACCTTCATTTAAAATGCATTTTTGCATTCTTTTTAGTGATAGGCCTGCATACCTTCCCCTTCTTCCAGAGTGACAGATGTTCTTGCCCTTGGTATTGTGTGTCTCTGTTACCTGGAGCTCACGTGGATTCAGGTGTCTGCTGCCTAAGTAGAGATGTGCTTTTGTGGGAACTGCTCAGCCCCTTGTTGGCTTCCCTGGATCCTGCACAGGCTGTGGGGTTACTGTGGATCCTAAACTGAGCAGCCACCACACTCTAAAGTTCTGACAGGTCTTTTTCTGCTTGTTTATTTTAGATCCTGGACATGCCTGGTGGACTTGGAAGGGCTCAATATGAGGCACCTCTGGCGGCCTGGGGTGAAGGCCCTGCTCAGGATCATTGAGGTGGTGGAGGACAACTACCCTGAGACCCTGGGGAGGCTCCTGATCGTGCGAGCACCACGGGTCTTCCCCGTGCTCTGGACTCTGGTGGGTGAACCCTGGGCTCTGCAGGATCACTGGCACTTGTGCAGGTTCACAAATAGCTACATCAGCAGAGGCAGGGAGGGAAATTCTCCAGGCAACTCCTGAAGAGGCCACAGCAGAGCTAGGCCATGGGGATCCCTTAGCTCACTGGATTCTGGTGACTGCCATTCACCAGGACAGGATGAGAAACCTGAATCAGAATTCCCCATTCCACCCAAACTTGGTGGGCTTTCATATAGATGGGAAAAGACAGATACCTTTTAATCTTATGCTGTAGGACACTGAAGGGTAATAAGTAGTAAATAATAAATCTGGTTCTGCCTGGTGCTTGCTGACTGCTCTGGCAATGTGAGAACATGGTTGTTACACTTCTTGTGAGGTTTGCAGGGGAGGCAGTGACTGCAAACTTCCTTTACATGGAGAAAATGTTGTGAGATGATGATACAGAGAGAGAGAACATTTTTCATTTGTTATCCCTCCCTTTGGGCAGTGCCTCAGAGCTGTGAAACTCTGCACACTGCTGAGACCTTCCAGGCTAGAGCCCAAAGCATCATTGTGAGATGGCTCAGACAGCTGCAGCTGCCCTCAGTGACACATGTCCTGTGTACCCTTTGTCTTCCAGGTCAGTCCCTTTATCAATGAGAACACACGGCAGAAGTTCCTCATCTACAGTGGCAATAACTACCAGGGCTCAGGAGGGCTGGTGGACTATGTGGACAAGGAAGTGATCCCAGACTTCCTGGGAGGAGACTGCATGGTGGGTTTTCTTTCTTCCTGTGCAGGTGCAATCTGGAACTGATTCCCTCTTCCTCACCACCCTGGCCATCCCCTGCCGTCTGGAAGGGGTTAAGCCCCTGTGCTGGCCAGCATCCCCCTGCTCTGGCCATAGGGCAGTCCATTTGGGCACAGAGGGTTGCGCCCTGCAGTGGTGGTGCTGCCCTGGCGATGCTGGAGCAAGGTCAGAGGGCAGCTCTCTACAGGAGCTCACATAAGCCGTGGTGGTTCCAGTGAGCTCAGAGCCTGTACAACTGTGGCTCGGCTGATGGGTCAGCCCGTGTCTGACAGCCAGCACGTGTTCCTGCTTCACTGCCGGGACATCCTGACCCCTCCTGTTTGTCTGTCTGGCCATTGCAGTGCACTGTCTCAGAAGGGGGACTCGTCCCCAAGTCCCTTTACCAAACGGAGGACGAGCCGGAGAACTCGGATCACATCCGGCTGTGGACAGAGACCATCTACCACTCTGCAAGTGTCCTCAAAGGAGCCCCACACGAGGTACAGAGCACAGCTTGAGGTGCTGGGCTGGGACAGTGACCTGCCCACTCTGCTGGGGCTGACTGGAGCAGCCAAGGGTTCCCACAGAGGAGGCAGGAGAGGGCTCAGCAGCCGCTGCTGTTCCTGGAAGGGAACAGCTGGAAGTGTGGGAGTTAAGAACAGTTTCAGCAGCAGTGGCTCTTATCTCTACTGTGGCCTCTTTTTCTGTAAGGTCCGGTCTCTTCCTCCTCCTCCTCATGGGAGAAGTAAAGGCCACTCAGTTTCCCTTCTGATAGTTCAGCTCCCATTCCCAGTGGATAGCTGGGACAGTAATGGGGCTGATAAAGGAAGGTGTGTGCTAGGAACTGCTTGATGGGAAACAGGATGTCCCAAAAAAGAGCGATTAAGTGTTAAATCAATCTTCTGGCCTCTCTGATGGGGAGTGACCCTGACTTGGCTCTTTGCAGTATACCCTGAGTGGGTGTACTGTGGTAGGCTTAGGAGTGAGAATTGGTGTGTATCCCCCTTAGGAATCAAGACCATCAGGCAGCTGAAGGATTGTGGAGCCAAGTCTGTTTGCCCCAGAGTGGGGAGGAACACACTGCTGCCACCTGAGCACCTGACAAGCAAGGGGCTTGTTCTGTTCCTTTCTTAGATACTTGTGGAGATCCTGGAAGGGGAATCCGTCATCACCTGGGACTTTGACATCCTGAAGGGAGATGTGGTGTTCAGCCTCTTTCACTCCAAACGAGCTCCTGAGCCAAGTCACAAAGAAGCCACATCACCAAGTCCCTCTGCTGCAGGGGACAATGTGCAGCTCATCGACAGGACCTGGGTGCTGGGGGTGGATTACAGCCGGGTGGAGTCTCCTCTGGTCTGCAGGGAAGGAGAAAGCATCCAGGTCAGAGGGGTTTGGGTCCTGCTGTGGGTTCAGAGTCCTGCAAACTCCAAAGTAATCGGGGGGTAAGGAGGGAATTGATGGCGTGGGAAATCAGGTACTGCTAGAAATGGGGGCTGTGCTCATTCCAACAGCAGGAGGGGGGAATCTGCCCCTCTGCCCCCTCAGGTGAGACCCCACCTGCAGAGCTGCCTCCAGCCCTGGGGCCAACAGCAGCAGGACGTGGAGCTGCTGGAGAGAGTTCAGGGGAGGCCACAGAGATGCCCCAAGGGCTGGAGCCCCTCTGCTCTGGAGCCAGGCTGGGAGAGCTGGGGGTGCTCACCTGGAGAGGAGAAGGCTCCAGGGAGAGCTCAGAGCCCCTGCCAGGGCCTAAAGGGGTTCCAGGAGAGCTGCAGAGGGATAAGGGACAGGGGATGGAGTGACAGGACACGGGGAATGGCTTCCCACTGCCAGAGGGCAGGGATGGATGGGACATTGGGAAGGAATTGTTCCCTGGGAGGGTAGGGAGGGCCTGGCACAGGGTGCCCAGAGAAGCTGTGGCTGCCCCTGGATCCCTGGAAGTGTCCAAGGCCAGGTTGGACGGGGCTTGGAGCAGCCTGGGATAGTGGAAGGGGGTGGAATGGGATGAGCTTTAATGTCCACTCCCACCCAAACCATTCTGTGATCATTTTCTGGATACCCTATGAAAGTGGGAAATCCTAACTTAGAGTGAGTCATTGGAGAGACTCCAAGCTAAAACTCTTATGGAAAGTAAGCTAAATAAGGGGGTTTTTTTCCTACTGGTACTACAGGGCTGTGTCTGAGGCAGGTGGGACAGGTGAATGACACCTGTGCTGGGTCATTCAGCCATTCCTCAAGAGACCTGTGGTCACCTGCTGTCCCTCCCTCTCTGCAGGGGTCCCATGTCACACGCTGGCCTGGTTTTTACATCCTGCAGTGGAGGATGCACGGGCCCCTGCCCTGCTCCAGCTCCAGCCTCCCACGCGTGGACGATGTCCTGGCCTCCCTGCAGGGCTCCAGCCACAAGTGCAAGCTCATCTACTACTATGAGGTCCTGGCCTCAAAGGATTTCAGGTAGGGCATTTACAAGGGGTTTACTACGAGTTGTACTGTGTGAGTTAAACACGTGGATATCAGAGACCCCCACAGGGGGGCGTTTCACTGACAAATGGATGGACACAAAATTGTTGGTATTGGTGGCATTTTGTGCATCCAATCTCCTCTGGTGCTGTAGGTATTTACAAGTTCCCTTGACTCTGTGTCCACCTGTGGAATTTGTGCTTTGGGTCTTGCTTGCAGCTGTCTGAAGAGCAGGTGGTTTTTGACTCAGGAGGGTTTTTGTCTTAGTTGGGGATATTTTGAGAAGCTGCTTTTTGGAGTAATTTAAATATCAGCTGGGCTATTTCCCAGATGATTTTGTTTGGCACTTGAGAAGGATGAGCACTTCTGAACAGGTGAACAGACAGCCTTGGCAGGGTGTGCCTGGCTTCCTCCTTCCTCCCCAGCTCCTGCGAATCTGAGCTCTGGGCAAGTCCTTGACCCTTCCCTAGAGCGGGAGGAGGCATTGGGCAGAAGTGACTTGAAGGTGGTGAGTCTGAAGTGTGACCTGGCCAGGTCCTGTGGGGTCAGAGCAGCAGAAATGCCTCATTCCAGTCGTACTTGTTCCTTGGGGCTCTTCCTGAGCCCAGCCTGCTTTTAGCAGGAGGAGCTGGAGATGCTGGGTTGGGACTCTGGTGTTCAGCAGCCCAGAGTCCTTGGGTTCACAAGATTGCATTTGGAGTGCTCTGAGCTTTCCTTTCTCCTCGGGGACAGCTCCCAGAGGCTCCAGCTGTGTCCCCTTCTCCAGAACAATAGTCAGAGACAAGGAATGATATCTATAACTGGGAAAAAGCATCTCTGATTAATTTTTCATCATGACACAGAGATTCTTAAGAGAGCAAGTGGGAAATGATATGCCAAAAAGCACTTGTGCAAGTGGTAGAGAGGGGGAGCTGATCTGTGGGAGGAATAGTAATCCCTTAATTGCTGCCTTCCTAACAGCACATCTGTTCTGTCCCATCCCAGGGGATCCATGTCGAGCCTGGAGTCTTGCAACAGTGGCTTCTCCCAGCTGAGTGGAGTCACCACATCTTCCAGCCAGTCCCAGAGCAGCTCCCACCTCTCCAGATAGCAGAGCCAAGGCTACAGCAGCACAGGGATCCCTGGGGCTGCTCCAGCCCCAAACCAAAGAGCTCCAGGGCTGAGCCTTTGGACACAGAGAGGCCTCTGGGAGCTGCTTCAACCACAGAAACTGAAATTCCAAGGGCAGGTTTCGGAGTTCTGGGTCAGCTGCCTGCTTCTCAATAGCCTCCTTCACCACCTGTGGATTTTGGGTGCCTGTGAGTTTGCAGGAATCTGTTCCACTCCACTCCCAAGGGCTCTTCCCATCAGTCCTTTTCCCACAGAGGAGGCTGATGTTGCCTTACCTGTTGGACTTTTAGATAAATTTCTGGGTGGCAAAACTGAGGGCATGTCCTGGGTGCCCACAGGGTCCTGGTTCCACACTGGGCAGTCAAGTGGGCATCCCAGGGGCAGGGCCCTGGGGGAACTGCCAACACCTGAGTACAGGTAGGACAGTTCAGAAAGCACTTCCAGGCCAAACCAAAAACCTCTTCTGGTCTGGGCAGGATGCTCTGGGAAATGTGTGGGATGTTTTTAACCCTGCTGAGAAACAAAGTCAAAATGGTTTTTTTTAGAAATTCCAGGCATTGAATCTGCCTCCAGTGAGTGGCATCCTCCAAACTATGGTTTCTTTTTACTCAGGTTTACAGCAATAATGAGTAGGTCTGTCCCATTCCCAAGTGGATGGGAACTGAATCCAATCCTAAAGGGCTAAGGAAAAGCAATATTTAATTTCCTGAAGGCACAAGATTTTCTGGCAGTATTACAGAACTTGCTTCTTTTAAACATGAGCTCACTTGAAACCTTTCAGAGAGGCATGTATGTATGTAAGCACTTACTGAAGCCTATTTATTCTATATTAGCTTATTTTAAATTAATTTTTAACTTATTTATAATGTCAGAAATTACTATTTATTAAATACAGTCACCTTTTTTAATGGGATGAACTTTGTTTTAGAAAGGAATAACTGATTGTCTTCAATCCCAAGCAATCTTTCTGCTTGGGTCCTGATCTTTGTGATCGCTGGATGTTCTTGCAAAAGGGCTGCATTGGAGTAAGGGCTGTGTCACCTTCCTTGAAAGGAAAGGTGAGAGTCCAGTGCTTTTTTTGGACTGTTTTTTCAGATTAAGAAACAAGGATGAGTTCAGGAGTTGTCATGAAGATGCACTGTCTTCCTACACACCAAAAATGCCATGTATGTCCCTAATCTGATTGTTCCTGTAGTCAGGTTGGGGAGCAAAGTTATCCATGTTCTTGTCCAGGTGTAAAAAAAAAAAGTGAGAGCAGGTGTCAAATACTCACCAAGTTTTTATTCAGGAATCTGTGAAGTTGTTCCTTCCCACCCTGCTTTTTTAATCCCTGGTTTTGAAGCATCAGTCTCTGCCAAAGGAGAATATTTGGGACAGTGGGAGACAAAGAACTTGATGTGGTTTTGAGTTGTTGGGTGGGTTTTGGAGCCAAGGGAATCACTCTGCACCTTGCACCTCTCCCTGTGAACAGGTAATTTGGTTATGTAGAGCTCAGGGAAGTTCTGATTTCCAATTCTCAGTTGTTCCATAGACCTTAATGTTTCTCCCAGACAAATGAAACTTCTGTCTCTGGCATTTCAGCATAACTGGAATTGGATGAAGAGGGACAAATACCACCTTTCCTCTGGAAAGTCAGGAATTCTCAAAGCAAAAGTGCATGTGTGTATCCCTCATAGAAAATCCTTGCTCCAGAATAAAATCTGATTCTAGAAACAGATTCAGACTTCCAAAGCCCCAGGACCAAACCCCACCCTGTCCCCCCTGAGCTGTTTCAGGATTTTACCTTCCCTTCTCACGTGGTTGCTCACATCCTACAGTGGCAACATTCCTCTTCCCTGGGTTTGCTCTGGGTAAGAATCTCTTCCTTTGCCCTGGATTTTTTTTAAAATT
Source organism: Donacobius atricapilla (assembly GCA_013397315.1). Taxonomy (NCBI): domain Eukaryota; kingdom Metazoa; phylum Chordata; class Aves; order Passeriformes; family Mimidae; genus Donacobius; species Donacobius atricapilla. The sequence continues at coordinate 257,646 of WBMY01009897.1, read as the reverse complement.
TTATTTTGAAATGTGGTATATGCTGTTTTCTGCCCACCAGAAGTTTTGGGTGTTTAACTTTTGTCAGTGAAGCACCCAGAACTTGGTCCCTGGCAGAGCTCTAAAGGGTGAGGTCAAGGGCTGGTTCCACAGAGTGTTCCTGGCTCTGGGAATATCTCAATCCCAGTTTTTCCTCTTGTCCCTTGGCAGTATCACTCCTCTGCCCATCAGAGATCATGGCACAGGTCTGTAAGGCTGCTTGTGACCTCTCCTTGGCAAGGCTGCCTCCTTTATCCCACCTGACAATTTACTTTGAAACCAATTTAAATAATTCGATTTTTTTTTTCTTTTTCTCCTGAACGTTAACAGGAGAAAGGGAGCAACAGCCTGGATGCTGTGCTGTGCTTTTTAAACCTGACCTTGTGAACTGCAGATACCAGAGACACAGAATTCTTCTACATCACCTTTTCTCCCCTCAAATGACATTAATATCCTTTAGAAAATAAATTCAGAGCTTTTTTTTCACAGTGAGCTGAGTCTGGGAGGGGTTCTGGATCCTCAGAAATCTCCTAAGCCAGAACCTTGGGAAATGGCCTCATTTTGGGTGATGCATCAAGGCCCTCCCAGAAGCTGCTCTGCAGTGAGGCAAATGAGCTCGGGCTGTGTGCAAGGAGGAGCTGATAATTTAAACCTGGCTCCCAGCAAGTTGGTTCAGATATTCCCTATGCAAACACAACACCTACCTCAGAGCTGCTGCCATGGCTCGCGGGTGGTGGGGGAGTGCAGGATGCTGTGCAAGGTGCCAAGGGCTGGGCCAGGGTCGCAGTCACAGCCAGATGTGACACCGTCCTTCCCAGTGAGTTCTCCAGGTTTGCCCCATTCCCTGGGGTCTGCCCCAGGGCTGGGAAGGGCAGACAGAGAGAGGATGGGATGGTGGATGGCTCAGCTGTCGTTCAGGGCCCAGTCCTGAGCCGATTTTTGCTGCTCCCCGGTGTGAAAAGGGCTTTGTCCCCGCTGCAGGAGAAGGGCTGGGCCCCAGGGGCGGCTCCAGCGCCGCGGTGTCACCGCTGGCGGTGCCAGGGCAGGTGCGAGCCGCCACTGGGGGCTCTCACAGGGACGCACCGGAGCTGCTCCTCAGCTCCTGCTGGGAACAGAATTCCCGACAGCCTGGGCCAGGGACTCCTGAGAGGCAGCTGTGTTCCTTGGCTCAGCCAGTTCCGTTCTGTCCGTTCCCTTGTAGGAACTGTGAATAACCATTTGTAATCCCACTTCGGTTTATTGACAAAAGATTTTGAAAATGCCATAATCCACTCACAATTCCCAGGAGGAAGTGGCAAGCCCAGCTGTCCACCACACTGGGCTGGGAAGATGCTGGGGCTGAGGCCAGCCCTGCTCCAGGCAGGGAATCCCTCGTTTCAAAAGGCATTTTATGAGCTCACACTGCTTCAATATCCCGAATGTTTGTACTGTGAGCAATTAATGCAAGGAACAGCTATTAGAAACTTACTTGATAGCAGCTGTCAAAGATTCCTGCATGCAATTAGCTTTAATATTCCTCCAACATGTTTGTGATGCTCCTTACATCTGGTCATTTCTCCCTTGGAAGGTGAAATTGGAGTCAAGTCACATTTGCTGGCTTTCAATGACACCAACACCCACTTCTAAGCTTTCAGTTACACGTTAATTAAGTGGGCATTAATTGTTTTAGCAGCACTTTCTTTCCTTTGCAGCTGGCTTTGGTTTTATACACTGTAATCCTCATTTTTCTCAGCCAAAACCCTCAAACCTCCTGTAAGAGCCCACTGCAGGGTGCTGAAACAACAGATGTCCTCCAGTGATGGTGTCTGTGGGTCCTGGTAGAGCTGTACTTTGGGGTATGTGGGAAATAAAACATCTCTGAGAACACGTGGCATTGTTTCATTCAACAGTTGAAATTGCAAGGCAATAAGAATCCAAGCCTGTGTGCTGCTCTCTTTGCCCCCAGAAGCAGAGGTAAGGCTTGTATTCACTTTTTCCTGCTTTTTAACTAAAATGTTTAGGCTTTTTTCTACAGAACCAGCATCTTTTGTTTAGTTTCCTAGGACAGAGTGGGCTGGAACAGCACATCCTGCAGTGTGGGTGTTATTTAAAAAAAAAAAAAAAAGAGTGTTCCACTGCGTGGCTGAGGTCAACTGGGAAAGGATCAGCTCCTTCTGCAGCTGCACATCAGGAATTTTGAGTTTCAGGCAGGTAGCACTAATAGACTTTATTCAAGTTTCAAATAACTTTCTGTAAGTCATAGAAAAATAGAGTCTCTTGGTTACAGGCTGATTTGATGCCAACGCTGGCACAGAAATTACACATCCTTCACTTGGAGAGGTAAAAAGAGACTGAGTGCATAAAGATGTGTGGGGCTCAGACAGGCTCTCCCCCTCTGCAGCATCCAAGGGGCTTGCCCAAGGCTGGGCTTCCCTCAGGGGAAACTCAAACACTGTTTTAATGTAACTGTGCCAGGACCTGTTGCAGATTTTCAGAGGAGGTGCTCAGGATCCTGGCTGCACTGGAGACCTGGCTGGTCCCTCTGAGGAGTGCCCAGCTGGGGCAGGGCAGCCCAGTCTGTGTCGTGCCAGCCCTGCCAGGCTCTCCCTGTCTGTGCCCTTCCCCACAGAGAGCTCCAGGCTCTGGCAGGGCAGGGTCCCTCAGCCCACAGAGCCGGGCAGAGCCTTTGGCCCCTGGGAGCTGGAGGGATGCACAAATGGAACCTAAAACCTGACAGGGCTTTTGTGGGGCTGTGCTGCAGGAGCTGCCCCAAAACACAGCACTCATCACCCTCTGGGGCTGCTCTGGCCTGAGGATTGGCCAGAAAACACTCCAGCCCTGCACGGGGTTGTCACAACCCTGCGTGTCACCCCTCAGCCACCACCGTGGCCAGGAGAGGAGGGCTCTGCTGGCACTGGGTCCTGCACCTGCTTCAACATTTTGGAACAAACTTTTTGTCACTTTTCTGATTAAAATCTGAGCTTAGCAAGGAAGGGCAGACATTGACTGTAATACCCTTAAGCCCAGCTTTGTACTAGAGGCAGTTTAACTTGCATCTTAAAAAGTACTGCTCAGGTGAGCAGGGATCTTTCTGAGGGGCCTGTAACTTACATCCCTCACCCGTTTCCCTCAAGTTTTGAAGGAACAAGCCCATCTCCTTTCCTGCTGTAGCTGTGGAATTCCCTCACCCAAGAGATGTCCTGCATGGCCTAATGCCACAGTCCTGGGTGCTGGGGCAGCAGAGGAAAGGAAACCACAGCCTCAACAGGGCAGCTCTTGGGCTGAGGTTCCTCAGGCAGCAGTTTGAGGCTCCCAGCAGGAATAGCCCCAGGCCCAGTCGGTGCTGAGGGGCAATGCAGGGTGAAATACCGCATCCCAGCCATGATTAAAGGAGCTCTTGGTTTGGGTCCTGAGTGTCCTCGGGCTCCTGAGTGTCCTCGGGCTCCTGAACATCCTCCTGGTCCCAGGCAGCAGAGGTGGGGCTGTGAGGGGTGTCCCCATTGATGTCCCTCAGGGGGAGGTAGCAATAGTCCCGGTGCTGGGGCTGCCGCCGCCCCTGCAGCACCAGCCCCACGTTCCCCAGGGCACTCAGCACAAGCAGCAGGGCCAAGGCAGAGCTTAGGGAGAGCCACGAGCCTCTGTGGGACACACGGAACACATCACCAACCGCTCACCTGGGGCACGTGTGCCCAGTGTGCAGAGGGTTGTCCTCCCTTCTCTCTGGGCCTGCTCTCAGGCAGGAGAGAACTGGGGAATCCTTTAGGTTGGAAAAGCTCTCCAAGATCATCAAGTCCAGCCATTAACCCAGCACCACTGGGATGGATGTGTGACCAATGCCACCACTAACTAACCCATGTCCCCAACTGCCACACCCACACAGCTTCTAAACCCCTCCAGGATGGGGACTCCCACCTCCCTGGGCACCCTGTGCCACTGCCTGACCACCCTTTCTGTGAAGGAATTTCCCCAGTATCCAAATCAAACCTCTCCAGGCACAACTTGAGGCCGTTTCCCCTGGTCCTGTCTCTGTTCCCTGGGTGCAGAGCCTGACCCTCCCTGGCTGTCCCCTCCTGTCAGGGAGCTGTGCAGAGCCAGAAGGGCCCCCTGAGCCTCCTTTTCTCTAGGCTGAACCTCCTTTTCTGCAGACTGAATACCCCCCAGCTCTGTGACAGTCTCTGAGAGGCACAGTGAACACCACACACTTACTCTGACAGAGAGAATTTTTCTTTGCTCTTTTCCTTTTTCTGGGAGGCCAAACACTGTCCAGCTGGAAAACCAAGAGGGAAGAAAGGTGGGGCAGGATGTGAAATTCCACTTAAAAAGAGCAAGGTTAAGCAGAGCTGGTGACTAAGAAAACACCACTATGCACTAAAGCTGATCTTCCGCGTTTTTTCCAAACCCCACCCCCCCGCCGCAGTCGGGTACCTCTGTGTAGGTGGTCCTGCAGCGCCCCGTGGTGGGTGATGTTGCAGCTGCCCGTCTCGGGGTCACAGGGACACGAGTGGTCACACGCACAGCGGCTCTGGCAGTTCGGCCCAAACCAGCCCGGGGGACACTCTGGGGACGGGAGCACAAAGGGATTGGTCATTGCCAAAGCTCCACCTGCTCTGAGACCACCCAGGCTGTGGCTGCAGCTCCCTCAGCTCAGCTGAGCCTGCAGCAGCCTGGGAGCATTGTGCTGGGAGTTCAGGGCTGCTCTCTGGTGTGCCTGAGAGGGAAGTTCGTGTAAAACTGGGATCACAGAATCATGGAATGGTCTGAGTTGGAAGAGACCTTAAAGCTCATCTTGCTCCAAACCCCTGCCATGGGCAGAGACACCTTCCACTGTCCCAGGTTGCTCCAAGCCCCATCCAGCCTGTCCTTGGACACTGCCAGGGATCCAGGGGCAGCCACAGCTTCTCCAGGCAACATCTCTGGGATGGGACTGGCTGAGTGTTCCCAGGCTGGAACAGAGCACCACTGATGGAATCAGGCACCCAGGAAGTTCACACCCCACTGTAATTAACTCATTCACTCAGATACAGGGGGGCTGGAGTGGTTACACAAGGCAGAACATGGCCAGCTCTGTTAGCACAGGCGCAAGGAGGGTGAGGGTGGGATGGCAGGACAGCCCTCTGGAGCATTCCACACGCACTGATCTGCACCACCTGAAGCCTGGGCCTGGTGCAACAACCTGGGGTAGAGGATGTTTTGTGTTCACTCAGGGGCTCAGGGAAAAGAATGCAGTTCTTTGGGGCTGAGACTAAACAGGAACCCACAATTTTCTGTAGATGAAGCAAACTCCTATTTCCTCTCTGCTCCTTCCTGTCCTTTTTAACCCATTTGGGTAGGACAGGCAGGCCCAGAGGAGCTGGGAGCCAGCTGGTGATGTTCAGGCCTGAGCTACCCTTACTTTGCTTACAAGGGGTGGCTCAGAGGTGACACAAATGCTGTCCCCAGCCCCGGAGGTCGCTGAGACCAGCCCTTACCATGCTCACAGCTGCCACAGAAGCACTAGGCTCCATGCAGGGGGTCACAGGAGCTGCTGTGCAGGTACCAGCACTTCTGGCTGCAAGATTCCCATAGAACCCAGGAGCACAAGCTCCAGGAGACAAGCAGAGATATCACCAGGGCCCTGGTGGCAGAGGTGAGCAATCCCAGCACACAGCCACAGCTCAGGGTGTGGAGGGATGCTCAGCAATAAGCTGAGTGTGTGTCCTGAACAAGGAGCAAGGGCTTGAATGTCTCACACCAAGCCAACTGTAGATGCTCCAGCTGCAGTTAAACTCACACTGCCAGAAAAGAGCAGCCCAGCCATAGGGTGGCCTTTCCCTTCCCTGCTCCCCCTCGGGCAGGCAGCTGTTGGAAGGCGGTTCCCACTCCCCTCTCCCTGGCTGTGAAGAGGCAGTGGAGTGGCAGTCAGCATTTACCTTCAGTGCAGTTGCTGCCAGTCCAGCCGGCATCACACAGGCATCCAGCTATGCAAACACACAGAACAGGCATTACTGACAACACAGAAACCCTTGAGAGCTGCAATGACTTGAAATCAGGAGCCTTCTTACCCCAAAGAACCCCCAGAAGAGGAACCCTGTGCTCACACAAAGGGTGGGTTCGCACACCCCCCTCCCCTGCTGCCCAATGCAGCAGAATCCCTGCCGACAGCACCCCCTGGGACCAGCTCTGGGTCACCTACCGGCAGTACTGCACCCACTAGCCTCTGCCCAGCCACTGCACTGGGGCACACGAATGAGAGTTGAGTAAGGACAGGAAAAGAGGAACGGGAATGGGCACAGAGGGGCAAAAGCTGGGGACAGACATTCCAGCAATTCCTAGGTTCAGATTCATGGAAGAGTAACAACTGCACACTTACAAAAATTATGAAGTGGGAGAGGCAAGTAAAGAAGGAACAGTAAGGGGAGGGGACAGAAGCAGCTGCTGTCTCACAGCATAATACACAGCCCTGCCCACCAGCAGCCTCACAAAAAACCCAGAGCACAACCCTGGGGCAGAAAGGGAAACTGAGGCACAGAGCTACCTTCGTTCCCCAGGGATGTTCCCCAGGGCTGCCCGGCCCCCCGCTGGCCCCCCGCGCAGGGACTCACAGGCGCTGCAGACGCCGTGCAGGCTGCAGTTGGCAGGGCCGCAGCTCAGGCTGTCACAGGCAGGCCCTGCCCAGAAGCGGCCGTGGCAGCGGCAGCGCCCGGCCACGCAGAGCCCGTGGCCGCTGCAGTCAGGAGGGTCGCAGGCCGGCTCGTGCACGCACACCACGGTGGAGATGCTCCTCGGACACCGCCACATGCCGTCAAAGGAGCTGCGGGCAGCGAGGGAGCGGCGTGAGCTGAGCCAGCCCCAGCCAGCACCCCGTATGTAACCCAGAGATTTCCTCCCGATCCACACTGGCAAACGTGAACATTAATACCGGGAAAATATAAACATAAAACTACAGTGGAGTCAAAGTTTTAACTGTTTAAAAATCCCATCTGATAGGTATCATTTCAAACATGGAATTACAGAAGCAACAGTCTCCCTTAAAGTAGTCCCAGCTTCCCTCATTTTGGCATCCAGCACAGGCTTTCTTGAATGTTATTTGCTTTGATATACATTATATCACCGTAGTTATAGCAACTGAATGTTAAATCCCTTCATGTTTACAGTCAGAACTGAATAAAAAGTTGAATTTAAAACAAAATATTCTTTATATTCCCTCCAATGAGGCAGGGCAGGGTCTCCCAGTCAGTGTCTCTCTTCCATAATAATAAACTGCTGGCAGATCTCTGCTAATTCCCATGGATGTGTAGCTCTGAATCTCCCAGACTAAGAGCTGCTGCCTTATCCGATTCCCACGTCAGCCACTCAGTCACAGCCACAGCTTTGCTGCCTGTCTGGAATCAGCTCAGCTTTAATCCTAGATGACTAAGTGGAAAAAGCATGGAGTCACTCAATCTCTCTAAATTCTAGAGCTGCTCTCTCTGGCCTGCCTTTGCTGTGCCCCCACGCCGGGCCAGGCCGTGGGGCAGCAGCACCTACCAGTGCTCCGAGGGGTAGTTGGCCAGGGTCCCGTTCAGGACCAGCGTGGCCGAGCCTCCACCATCCAGGTTGATAGCGTTGATGACTCCCTGCTGCTTCAGGAATTCTGCCATTTCCCACAGGCTGACCCTGCAAAGCAGAGGTTGTTGGTTGATTTGCCTTCAGTGAAGCTGTTAGATCAGGAGCTTGTTGCCCTCTGTGGTGGAAGGGGAAGCTCTCCCACCCCAGCCACCCTGAGGAGGGCTGTGTGAGCCCCTTCTGGCTCTCCTGAGCTCTGCAAGTCTCTGCCTTAAACATGTCCCTGACAGCTGCAGTGTCCCTCCAGGCCCAGGAATTTAAGCCCTTACCCTCTGGATTCTGTCTGTCCATCCACATGAACCAAGACCAGCTGGCCCTGACGGTCGTGTCCCACCGCAGTCCTGGCTGAGATCACATTGATGAACCTGTCAAAGGTTCCTGCAGGACAGGGAACAATTCACACTCAGCTGGGGACAGAATGGGCTGGTAAGACACTTCTGACTGTCCCAGCAAGGGCCTCATCTGAACTGAAACACACTGAGAGCACAGCTCAGGCTCCTCTTGTTCATCCAAGTCCTACAGAAATGCTCTTGATTAAGTTTTTGCCTGGCACAGGGACAAAGCAGGGAATTCACAACCCCTTGGCTTTAAACTCCTGTAAGAGGCACTTGCTTTGAGTTTCTCTGAACAGGTTAGACAGAATAAGAATTCCTGGCTGTGAGGGTGGAGAGGCCCTGGCAGAGGGTGCCCAGAGAAGCTGTGGCTGCCCCTGGATGCCTGGAAGTGTCCAAGGCCAGGCTGGACAGGGCTTGGAGCAACCTGGGATGGTGGAAGGTGTCCCTGCCCACAGCAGAGGTGCGGAGTAAGATGATCTTTAAGGTCCTTCCAACCCAAACTATTCCATGATTCTATGAAAGTTGGATTTCTTAAGTGCCCCTTCTCCCAAGAGCCCCAGGGGAAGGAAAATCCATGCCAGGCTGAAGCCAGGCCCCACTGTATTTACCTGTGGTTTGAGTGTCACCACACTCAGCCTCCCGGCTCTGGTTGATGTACACCTCTCCATTCCTCAGAAGCCAAACCACCCCGCTCACAAGCTGCACAAAAGGGTTTGATTGATCCAGGACATCCTCCTCAGACAGGTAACTAGGAACAGAGGGCAGGAGGGTTACCCACAGTCACAGCATGTCATGTTAAAGCCCCCCCTGCTGTCAGCAGGCTCCTGAAGCAGGGAGAAGGGCAGAGGATGGAATGGAGGACAGCTACATCCAAAACCAGGGACCAAGCAGTATGAAACATCATTTTAGCAGCCAGAGCAGCCTGTTCTCTGCTCTTCTGCACAAACCCACAGCTAAAGATGGTCCCAGGCCACTGTGCCCCAAACAACGTGGCCAGCAATGGCAGCAATGTGGCCAGTGGATCCGAGCCAGGGTAACAAGGGCAGAAAGCATCTGGCAGAACACAAGGACAGAGCCACTGCCAAATACTCAGGGATCTGTGGAAGCAGCTGTAACATCTTGCTGCCTGTCAGCTTCTATTCTCCAAAAACGTGACACCAAACAGCTTTGGAGAGCATTTGGAGCTACAGCATCCAGCCTGCCTGCAGCAGCACTGGATGCTCCCTGCTCCTTCCATCTGGGAAGGAGGCTCCCCTGCTCCTGCAGACAGCAAAAGCACAGTTCAGCTGCCACCTCCATGCTCGGGTGCTGGGTGTCACCAGAGGGTGCTTCCCGAGGGACACTGCTCTCTCCTGAATGAGGGTGATGAGGAACTCCTGCCTCATTGGAGCCTGGTGCTGGGGGATGTTTGCAACTGAGGGGATGGGAGTAGGGGCTGGAGCTGGACAGCTGTGCTCTGCCAGAGGTTTTGGGTTTAAAGGTGACTTTTTTGATGTTTTGTGGGAGCTGTATGCTGAACTTTTACTTGTTTGGTATCCATGACTGTGGGCAAACAAAGCTTCGTGCTTTGTAGAAAAGTGTAATTCCAAATATATACAAAACAAATTCCCTTTTCCCATGGGAACAAGAAGACAGCATGAACATGGCTGAAAATAGATCAAACTACAAAACAGTTTGGGCAGGGACAGCTTTTAAAGCCTGGATTCATCCACTGTCAGCCCAGTGAGCAGCAGCAGCTTTGCAGGGTGGGGTAACTGTGCCCTGGGCTGTGCTGCTGGTCCTGACGCAGGGTGAAAGAGTAAAGTTGTCAACGAGTTTCCCCCCTGTCCTGACAGCCAAAATTATTTACACCCAAACTATTTTTCTGATCATGGTTTGGAAGGCCCAAAGTCACCAAACACCACTATAGGTCCATTTAACAGAGACGCCCTGCCAGAGCTGGGGAGCAGCAGGGCAGAGCTGAGGCTAAGGACTCAACAGTGACCCAGAAATTGCTGTTGGTCCCCTGTGCAGAAGCCCCCTCACTGAAGGGACATGTCACTGACCCACCCAGCCCCTCTCTCACATAAATCAAGGCCATGGTACTCAGGACTGCCAGAATGGCTGCAGGATAAAGCCCTGCCTCGGCACACTCAGTGTGGCTTTGCAGGGATCCTTCCTGAGGCCTGAGGGTGAGCTTCCAGAAGGGTGGAGGATGCAGCTTCCAGGCTGCTGCTGCATCTTCTGAGACCAGCAGAGGGGAACCCTTCTGGGAGTCTTACGATCCTCCTGATGCTGGGGAAGGGCAGCTCCTGGAGACCGTGCACCCCAAGGAGCACTACAGTCCCTCAGTCAAATATTCCTCATCAGAGGGTGACCAGAGCTTCAGTCTCCAGCTGCCTGGGGAGGGTCACATGCCCAGGTGTGCAAGAAGTGCCCAGAGACACCTGGCCTGGACCAGCCACAGTGCTGGCAGCAGGGCCAGGGTAGTGCCCATCCCTGGGCACTGCTGGGGCACCTCCAGTCCTGGGGGCAGTCCTGGGCCCCTCATGACAAGAAGGACATGGAGGGGCTGGGGCATGTCCAGGGAAGGGAACAGAGCTGGGGAAGGGACTGGAGCACCAAGAGAGGCTGAGGGAGCTGGGGAAGGGGCTCAGCCTAGAGAAAAGGAGGCTCAGGGGGGATCTTCTGGCTCTGCACAACTCCCTGACAGGAGGGGGCAGCTGAGGGGGTCGAGCTCTGCTCCCAGGGAACAGTGACAGGAGGTGAGGGAATGGCCTCAAGAAGTGACAGGGGACGTTTAGGTTGGATATGGGGAAAATTTCTTCATGGAAGGGGTGGTCACGCACTGGCACAGCTGCCCAGGGCAGTGGTGGAGTCACTGCCCTTAAAGTGTTCCAAAAGAGTGTTAATATGGTCAATCACAAGTTTCCCCAGAGAGGATGTGGAGTCTCCATCCTTGGAGATGTTCAAAATCCAACCAGACACGGCCCTGAGTAGCCCACTCCATCCAACCAGCGCTGAGCAGGATGCTGGATGAGGCACCTCCTGAGGTCCTTCCAAAGCCCAGCCTTCCTGTACTGCAGCCAGAGCACACACACTCCACTCTGCGTCTCCTCTGTGGTGGACACAGCCCTCTCCCCTTTTACCCTGCCCAGTGTCCCTACTGCAAGCTGGGAGAGGAGACACTGGAACCTACGCAGCTGGAGATCATAACTTACTGAGCTTCTCTTCATCCTAGGACATGAGCCAACGGCCACAGAGAAGGCTCCATGAGAAACAGCTAGAACATCTCTAGCTTCAGCACTCCAAGTGAGCTTCTACTCTAACTGGAGAGGCCAAGGCGGCAGTGCTGGGATGAGCTTCCTGCCCAATGATGCCTGAAAGTCCTCAGGCTAGAGAGCATTCTCCAAACACCCCCCCCAGCTCTTACCCGAACACCATGGTGCCATCTTTCCGGATGCCAAACTGAGCGTTTTGTATGCCTCCAGAGTCTCTCACCAGCTTTCCATCGCTCACAACATTCCCAAGGCACTCTCCAGTTAGCATGTTAAAGTACCCGCCGTTCTGGGCCACCAGACACTTCCTGAGCTTTGCAGTCTCCTCCACGGGGACTCTGCGTTGAGCCAGGCAGCCGCCGGCACCGCCCGGCTCCAGCACGGAGAAGGTCCTGAGGGGGTTCCTCACGAAAGTGAAATGGCCATAGATCACCTTGCGGTCGCTGCCCTCTGGGTGGATGTACGAGACGAACGTTCTGGTGAGAGCCACCGGGCCGGCCGTGCTGTTGTCGCCGGGCCACGCTTCGTGCGTGACGTTGCCGTACTTGAGGGGCTGGCAGTCCCTGACGTGCCTGTGGCTGTGCCGAGGGCCGTGCTGCCCGCGGGGGTAGGGCTGCAGCTCAGGCTCGCCGGGGGGGCTCCTGCAAAGACAACACCCGTTGCTCCAAGGCCGCAAAAGCCGGGGGAGAGCGGCGCAGCTCGGGGTGGGCACGGCCTGGCTGACACCCCGCGCCCGCTGCTCCCGCGGCCCCGGTGAACCCACGGCGGTTCAGGGGCGGCTGTCCCGCTTGGCAGCCGCTCCACCAGCCCGACCTCAGGGCACCGGGAGCACCCGGAGCCGGGCACAGCCGCGCTCCGGGACAGGCGGTGCCCAGACACTCACCCGCCGCCGCGGGCCACCTGNGAGCCCGGGACTGCGCTGGGAACCGGGCCGGGAGCCCGGGATGGCGCTCGGAACTGGGCCGGGAGCCCGGGATAGCGGTCGGATACGGGCCGGGAGCCCGGGATAGCGCTCGGAACCGGGCCGGGAGCCGGGGTTAGCGCTCGGACACGGGCCGAGTGCCCGGGATAGCGCTCCCACAGGGACACGCTCCGAGGGTCCGGCTCTTTCTCCACAGCACCTCTGACACTCACGCGTGTCACGGACAGCACAGAGCATACGGTCCTTACAGCCACTGCAGAACCATCTCCCTCTTTTGGAGGATTAAGACTGTGTCCATTTTCCAGAACTACGCTGAGGGAATGACGGTGCATTCAGGCAGCTCTGGGTTATCCTGAATCTAACTTCAGTTGGTGGCTTCTGTGGTATGCCATGGCTAACGGAGTAATGATGAAAATGAGCTGTAGTTTAGAAACCTAGGAATTTTCTCTCTCAATAAATGTCTAAGTCAAATCCATTATTAAAAGAATTAAATCACAGATTCATGGAATCTTTTGGGTGAGAAGGCACCTTAAATCCCATCCAGTCCCACCCCCTGCCATGGGCATGGACACCTTCCACTGCCCCACGTTGCTCCAGTCCCCATCCAGCCTGGCCTTGGACACTGCCAGGGATCCAGGGGCAGCCACAGCTTCTCTGGGCACCCTGTGCCAGGGCCTGCCCATGCTCAAAGGGGACAATTCCTGCCCAGTGTCCCATCTAACCCTGCCCTCTGGCACTGGGAAGCCATTCCCTGTGTCCTATCATGTTGTCGAAGTCCCTCCCCAGCTCTCTTCAGGCCTTGATTCCACAGAAGAGGTGACATAAGGACAGGTATCACCCCTGTGCCTTAGGGAGTGGGGCTGTGGAGCCACAAACTTGAGGCTGTATTGCAGGAGGAGAACCCAGGTTTTCCATAGCCAGTGGATTATGCCTCGACTTTTGCAGGATAAGCGCACCTGGTTCAGGTAAATAAATGTGCTGCTGTCTCACGTGTCTTGCAGGTGGGAAAATGTAGTTTTGTGTCACAAATTAACCAGAAAACTTCCTTAGCACAAGCCAGTGTATTAAAAGATCTTAGCTAATGGATTATTATGCCTCCAGTTTCATTCAGCCATGGAGAACTGCAGGTGTTCTGCTTGTGTTTCCAGCTGGAAACAAGCCGTCCAGGAGACCTCCAGGGTGGCCTAAAGGTGGTTTTCATGGTCTAAACTCAGCTTTGCATAAAGCATGAGTAAAGTGCTCTGGGAGTTCACTCAGATTTTTGATTGGTCTTTTGCTCAAACAACTTCACCTTTTCACAGGGATTGTCATGTAGTAAGGGTTCCACTGGGAGGCTTCCACCCAGCTCCCAAACTCACTGGGTCTTTTCCATAGCTTACAAGAGAGGGTGGAATCACAACATGCAGTGCAGAATCCATGGGCCAAAAGTCACCTTTGGAAATCCACAGGGAACAGAAGCCTTTTCCAAACTGGAATGAAAAACAAAGCAGTATTTGAAAGCTGAATAGTCTCTCCTTTCCATATAGCACATTTGCTTTTCAGTTTACTTTTGGCAAGTTTAGTAAGGCAGCTCCTTCCATCTCATTAATATTAAGTGAAGTACAAGGGACTTGTTTTTCCAGAACTGCTCAGAGGAAAGGGTGGCATTGCCAGAATTCCATTGTTTGTTTTGCAGACACATGATTTCCCTACTAATGAAGATAACTACCTGCTGTTAAAGATAACCAGTCTCCATTCCAAGCATGTCACAACCATATTCGTGTCCCCAAAATACAGGGTTTAAAGTACACGTGTGTGAGGCTGGGAAAACATCTTGTGACCACACTGGGCCAAATGAACTTCAGCGGGGGAGCTTTGGTATGATGACACAACCCTGACCCTAACAAAAGCCAGTGTAAATCAGGCTCTAAGTCAGAATATCTCTGTTTTATCCACTCAGTGGAGATCAGCCAGTGAGTGTTTTTTCTGTTATCAGAGTAAATATCATGAGAGGAATGTGCATGCTGATGTCTACATCTAATACTAATTCCAATTATATGTTGGAATATAAGGCAGATATTCTTCTGTCTTGAGCCTGAAGTTCAGCCCAGCTCTGAAAATTTGAGCAATGCAATTAGGAAGTATTTTATCCTTTTCCTGCAATTTGAAAATTCTATGTTGTGAAAAAAACCCACTTATCTAATAATTACTAATTTGGATTTCCCTGTGGTTATCAGCCATATACACTGACTTTGCTTTTCCCGATTATCTCCCTTCTTCCTCTTCTATGCCCTGGGATGAAATAAAAAATGTCTTTCTATAACCTAAACCTGTACCTGCATGAAAAGGTGTCTAAGCCAATACAAACCATTCAGGGGAAACTGTCTTTGGGAAGTTGTGTAAAACTTTCCTTGGTCAATTCTTTTACCTTCACTCCTTCCTTAGGGATTTTTTGGGTGGGGAGAAAATGAATAAAGCAGATAAAAAGAAGCTGGTGAGGTTAAAAGGCAGCAACTGCAAGAAGGGTGCAGAGTTTGGAGTTGTTGAGGAGAAAGGAGAGTTAAAAAGGTCTTTTCGTGCAGTGGGTTGGAACCAGATGATCTTTAAGGTCCTTTCCAATCCAAATTATCCACTGATTCTGTGATCCTGTGTCATTTTCCCTTCAGACAGGAAGGTTGGAAAGCTTGGTGAAAAGATTATGGGAAGCAGCTGACATTTAGATGAGGTAAAGCAGGTGTACAGTTCATGCCACTGCAGGTACTAAGAAAAACCATTAATTTCATATTTTAGAGCACGAAGATTGTTAGAGGAACATTAAGGCCAGTCCTCCCTTTAAACACCACAGGCTTTTCATCTTCAGGAAAAAGCCCAGGGGTGTCCCAGCAGCACCAGAGCAGGCCATGGGCTCAGTGCTGAGCCACCTGCAGTGGCATTTCAGGCCACCTGGAATAGCTTCCAAATTGAGGTTATTCTGCAGCCAGCTCCTTTCATCTCCACTGTGAGAGGGGTTGTGCTTTAGAAATTGAGCAAATAAGCACAAACACAAGAAAGAAATTGCCTTGCTGTTAAAAATGGCCATAATTTATCCCTCATGATATAGCACAGCACCAGTGCTCTGAGCCCAAACGTTGAGTTTGTAAGCACTGTTAACCTCTACCTCACAGTGCAGGTGTGATTGGTGCAAATACATGTTACTGGGATATTCCACATTATTTTTTCAGTGCAAATAAAAATGAATAAACAAATAAATAAAAAGGCAGGGTTTAGAAGGTTTGAACTACGTTTGTTATGTGGCAATAAGACTAACCAGGGTAGCAGCAGGTTATCACGAGATTTGCTTGAGACGTTTGAATTGGAGGCTTCTGGGATGAGTGAAGTTCCATTTGTGAGAGGGATTTTGGCTGCTCTGACTCTGTTAATTGCATTCAGGGCAGTCCATCGAGGGTAGGAGGACTAGGACTGGGTATGCAGCTTAAACAGACTATTTCTAGGGTAAATGCAAACAGCATTTCCAAACTTTCTAAAATGGTCAGGAGGAAGAGACAGGAAAAGCCTTTTGTAAAACATAACTACTATTCAATACATATGAAAAAAATTATAGGCAGAGATCAGTAGCCTCTGAAAATCATCCCTCTCAAGTGCATCCCTGTTTTCTGAGCCTCAGCCAGAAGTGATGACTGCACCTTATTTATCTTTCTCCCACTAAGTGCTCTGGAGATAACAGAGGTCAAAAGGACTTTTATTGCAACTGTACCTTTATAAACTAAAAGTCACTGCATCCATAAAGCTGATACACTCGTAATTTTAAGTACTTTAATAACCTGCCAGAAAATACAGCTGTGTGGCGTTGGGGTGTTATGCCTCATAGCCTGCAAGAATCCATCAGTCCCTCATTCCATTGCAGCCAGGATACTTGCACTTTATTCAAGGAAGTAAACAGAAAGAAATTTGCATTTTGCATGAAAATGATACACAGCAAGGAGTTGTCAGGTGAGATAGGAGGGACTGAAACAAGGGATTCCCAGAAGATCAGACCTCGTACAGTTTGGAATGGATGTGTGTCTGCCATGGTGGGGCTGCGTCTGTAACAGCAGGACAGGGATGTGGGAGAGTGGGGCTCTTCTTGAGGAGACCGTGGCTCCCCACGGAATGGGCACAGCCCCAAGGCTGCCAGAGCTCCTGGAGTGTTTGGACAACATGTCCAAATTTCACTCAATTTCAGAAAGTTTGGAAATGCTGTTTGCTCTCAGGGATTCACAGGGTGGGATTGTTGGGGTGTCTGCGCAGGGCCAGGGGTTGGACTGGATGATCCCTGTGGGTACCTTCCCGCTCAGAAGGTTCTATGGTTCTACTCTTTGTCAGTAGAAAAATATGCATTCTGAGCAGAATCTTTAAGCAAACATTCCCGGCTTTATTTTGTTGTGGAACAAGTCTGCCCAGTGGAACCAGTCTCGTAATTAGTTGTATGTTTTAAAAGGGAACAATGGTTTCATTGTTACCACCTATTTGTTTGGCAATATGGAGAGTTACGCTGGAAATGCAACGTCTGACATCTGGCTTAGTCATAGGGGGCAAAGAAACATAACTGGAATAGCAGGTTACCATTCAGATGGGGGACCACAAGGGTCTGCAGAGAGAATCATGGAATTGTGAAATTTCCTGGTTGGGAAGAGTCCCGCAGGAATCATCCAGTCCCACCCCTGGCCCTGCGCAGACACCCCAACAATCCCACCCTGGGCATCCCTGGCAGCGCTGTCCAAGCACTCCTGGAGCTCTGGCAGCCTCGGGGCTGTGCCAATTCCCTGGGCAGTGCCCAGCACCCCCTAGAGGAAGAACCTTTTCCTAATATCCAACTTAAACCTCCCCTGGCACAGCTCCAGCTGTTCCCTTGGGTCCTGTCCCTGGTCACCAACATCTTTCATTTGTGTCTTTATCCCTGTTCGTAGTGAAGAAATGCCATTTGTTCTCTGCATTGTGTGACACCTCCTACTGGGTTCTTGGCCAGTACAAGGGACTTAGTTTTACACATTTGTACAACTTAATGATTTTTTCAACGTGGTGTTCAGTCACTGCCACGGTGCCAAGATAACGTGGCAAATGTTTCTGTCAGCAGGCTTCTGTTTGTTTTGTATTTCCACCAGAAAACAGAGATCAGCAAGCTGAAAACACACAGATAGAAATTGTTTATTAGGTACACATATGAGAAACCAATGGGATACAGATGTTGAAGGGATTTAGTGCCAAGTAGGATCAGGGATTGAGCCAATAAACTGAGGGATAGCACAGAAATATGTGTAGTATTAACTCAGACCCAGAGAAGATCCAGTTAGAATTTAGCTGAATTCAAACTAAAGTAAAGCACACACATTGGATGGTAATGGGGCTGCACTGAAATCACCCCTGACTTCGAGATACTCTAAAATTTATCAGGACACCCCACGCTGCGGACTAGTGTCCAGTGCCTCTGTAATTAATTAACCTCTCCCTATTGCTGTAACTAATTAACCATTCCATCGGTAATTGCCTCTGTCCCGCCGCCTGTGCGGGGTCCCCTCAGAGCGCGGNACCCGGCCGCACCGGGACGTGCTGCGCAGCGAGAACATCCGGCTGGTGCCCGTGGCGGAGCTGCGAGGGCTGCGAGGTGCGTGCGGGCCGGGCGGCGGGGGGAGCGGGGTACACGGGGCGGTGAAGAGCCCGCCCCGTGTGCGGGTCCGGCCGCGCCGCACGCACGGCTCCACACTCTCGTCTCCCCTTCGCTGTTAAACAGGAGCCGCTGGAATTAAAACACCTGCCGGTACATTGGTGCTGTTCACATGCAGAGTGAAATGTGGAAATTATTTTCTACCTCTTCCTCCCCCACCTTATGTTTACCCCTGTTGCCCAAAGAAGCTGTGGCCGCCCCACCCTTGGAAGTGTCTGAGGCCGGGTTGGACGGGGCGTGGATCAGCCTGGGATAGTGGAAGGGGTCCCTGCCCACGGCAGGGGGTGGAATGAGATGAGCTTTGAGCTTTCCAACCCAAACCATTCGATGAGTGTAGGATTTCTTTGCATACAAAATACAGAATGAGAATTTACACGGCTTNCGCGGGGCCGGGCGGGGCGGCCGCGCCGCTGACCGGGCTCTCCCCTCTCAGAGACCCGGCCGCACCGGGACGTGCTGCGCAGCGAGAACATCCGGCTGGTGCCCGTGGCGGAGCTGCGAGGGCTGCGAGGTGCGTGCGGGCCGGGCGGCGGGGGGAGCGGGGTACACGGGGCGGTGAAGAGCCCGCCCCGTGTGCGGGTCCGGCCGCGCCGCACGCACGGCTCCACACTCTCGTCTCCCCTTCGCTGTTAAACAGGAGCCGCTGGAATTAAAACACCTGCCGGTACATTGGTGCTGTTCACATGCAGAGTGAAATGTGGAAATTATTTTCTACCTCTTCCTCCCCCACCTTATGTTTACCCCTGTTGCCCAAAGAAGCTGTGGCCGCCCCACCCTTGGAAGTGTCTGAGGCCGGGTTGGACGGGGCGTGGATCAGCCTGGGATAGTGGAAGGGGTCCCTGCCCACGGCAGGGGGTGGAATGAGATGAGCTTTGAGCTTTCCAACCCAAACCATTCGATGAGTGTAGGATTTCTTTGCATACAAAATACAGAATGAGAATTTACACGGCTTTATAGTGATCATAGAATAAAGTCACCTAGGTTGGAAAAGCCCTCAGAGAACATTGAGTTCAGCCATTCCCCCAGCACTGCCAAGGCCACCACTGACTCATGTCCCCAGGTGCCACATCCACTTTTAAATGCCTCCGAGGACGGTGACTCTGCCACTGCCCTGGGCAGCTGTGCCAGTGCCTGACCACCATTTCCATGAAGAAATTTTCCCAATATCCAGCCTAAACCTCCCCTGGCACAGCTTGAGGCCATTTCCTCTCATCCTCTCCCTTGTTCCCTGGGAGCAGAGCCTGACCCCCCCTGGCTGTCCTCAGGGAGTTCAGGGAGTTGTGCAGAGCCAGAAGATCCCCCCTGAGCCACCTTTTCTCCAGGCTGGGCCCCTTTCCCAGCTCCCTCGGCTGCTCCTGGTGCTCCTTCCCCTGCTCTGTTCCCTTCCCTGGACATGCTCCAGCCCCTCAGTGTCTGCCCAGATCCCTGTGCAGAGCCTTCCTGCCCTCAAGCACATTGACACTCTCACCCAACTTGGTGCCATCTCCAGACTTGCTGAGGGTGCACTCAATTGTTTAACCAGGTCCTTGGTAAAGTTATTTAACGTGTCCATTTTCATGTTATTTTCACCCTGGCTGGTTCTGATACTCACATTTCTGTGGGGAGAGCTCTTAATATTCTTGCCTGTTTTTCTGTCACTTTGCAGTGGGTCCAAAGCTTTTCCAGTACGTCCTAAAGGTGCTTGTGCAGTCAGTGCAGTTACTGTACACGCTACTGAGGATAGATCAGCCATCCTATATTCTTCTTCAGGTACCTTTTGTGTTGGGACTAATTTCAGTACAAATAAATCGTGCTATATTAAAGGGGATTTTTAGCCCTCTCAGACATTGTTCTAATTATTTCAGAGCTGAACTGGCCTCATCAGTGGTGTAAACCTGTATCTAGGTATTTTCTGGCTCTAAACTTTGATTTGTCTGTTAACAAGTCAAGTTTTCCCGTTAGTTGTTGTGCTTTCAAACTTCATTGCCATGGGTAGTAGTAAAGAATAAATCTTACTGGAAATGTTGGTGTGTTTATTGGAGGGGAATTTTGATCTTGATCCAAGAGTTAAATCTGAAGTACCTGCCAGTGTTCATAAGTGAATACAAACATTCTCTGTTCATTAAGCTCCTTTAAGGTGATGCAATTTCAAATTGACTTTTTGTTTCGGGTAGTTGCTTTGTGTTTGTCACTTGGTCACAGTTTTATGCTATTTTGGTTTTGTTTTTGAGCAGAATCCCCCAGGCTTACCCAGTATAGCTGTTGCCTGGGTGGCAGGGCTGTGGTGGGGGAGCAAACTCATCATTGATTGGCACAACTATGGATACACCATCATGAGCCTGAGTCACGGGAGGAACCACCTGCTGGTCCTGATTGCAAAATGGTTTGTACAGTCATTTCTGCTCTTTGTAAATGACATGCCTTGGTGGAATTCTGAATGGAGGCCACTGGGGAGAATATAATTGGCACAGGGAGGGTTTCTGGGCTTTGCTGTGTAAAACTGGTTTCTGTTCTGCAGCTGCTTTGTTGAACACGTGGGAGGGGGCTTGCAGGAAGTAGGCAGGTTGCTTTCACGTACATATGCAAATATTGATCTTGTTACTGGAATTTCTTTATGTGTCCTGGGTTTTTTATTCTCTAATGCTGCTTAGAGAATTCTGCACTCCATCTCTTCTTTGAACAGCTCTTTGCTGAGTATCATTGGTTATGTGTAGTTAAAGGCTTTGGAGAATAGGAGTCCATCAAAAATTGGCAGTCAGATTTCCATTCAGGGGCCAGTTGGGTTTCTTTGGGTTTTGTTTGGCTTTCATCAGGCATGGGCACTGGGGACGGTTTCTGTGATTGCCTGCCTGTGGCTTCTGACTGACATTTCATTTTTGTCAGGTATGAAAAGTTTTTTGGGCGCTTATCTGACTATAACCTGTGTGTCACTGATGCCATGAAAAAAGATCTCTGGGTGAATTTCAAGATAAAGTAAGTCATGTGCCTCAGATAATTTAGTGTGTGTATGTGCTAAGTAAATGAAAGAACAGATCCCTGAGGGTTCAGGCTTTGGAGGGATCTTAAAAAAGCAGCTCTCCTAAGCTCATCTGTCACCACTGAAACAAATCAGCTCAGTTTTGTGATGGGCCAATGCAGTGTGGGCATTCAGGAATCTTCATTATCCTTCTAAACTAACACCCCATTGAGTGAGGTGGCAGTCCAGGAGCCGTGGAAGTTTGCTGCAGGTTATTGTGGAGTCAGAGCGGGACGCATATCACTGGGATTTGAACCATTACTCTGGCCTGCCAGCCTGTCTTGAGGGCTTCAAGATCAGAGTTGCTATGGGGCATTATGGAGTAAGTTTGAAAATGAGGACAGTGATGTCTGCAGATTTTACAGGTGCATTTCACCCCTAGAATAAGCACACAAGAAAGGGGTGCTTTGTTATTTGTGTCCACCTTGGTGTGTTCCAGCAAACTTCAGGAATACAGGAAGTTGTAACAGTCAAAAAGTGAATTCCTTTGCTGTGTTGATTCAGTTAATTTCTTTCTGATGACCTTGTTGCAGCCTGCCCCTGTAAGGTGTGCATGTTGTTACATCTGTATCTTATTTAGGCTGTACATTTATTTTCCCCCAGGGCTGTAACGTTGTATGACAAACCAGCATCTTATTTTAAGGAAACACCATTAGACCTCCAACACAACTTGTACATGAAACTTGCCAAGGACTACGAGCCTTTCAAACCACGGTATGTGCAAGTGCAGCTGCCCCTACACTCCTTACCCGAGGGCCTTGGAGTTGTTGCACTTAAGTTACCAGAAATAGTTGTGTGGGGTCTTCTGACCCCAACGGGCACAGGGGCCCCTTTGCCTTAGTTGTCACTAGGAGAGGTCAGAAGAAGTGAAATGATTGAGCTGTGGTAACACAGGTAGTAGAAGGGTTTTGTTTTTAAAGAAGTTGACGTAAGCACTGAGGCAATCTGTAATGAGTGTCCAGGGTGGAACTCTGCAGTTGTCTGCTTCCCACTGACCCACACTGCAGTGGGTGGATGCTTCCCTAATAGCATCTCTTCCTTAATTACTGTGAGAGTCTTCAGGATCTTGGTCCCAGTGTTAAACACTCCCCTCTGGCTGTGCAGGATGCCACCTGTAGCAGATGTACCAGGGAGTTTACTTCACTGAACTAAGGCTTGAAAAAGAAGTGAAATCCACAGTTCATGGTGGGGATTTTTTGGAAATGCCCAGCTCAGAATATGTAGGTTCATATGTAGAATATGTGTGAGTTTAGTGGAAGAAATGTGCTGTTGGCCTCCATGCTGTGCTAAGTGTGAGACAGACTGTGCTGACTCTGCCCAACCTGTGAAGGAAAACATTTGGTTGGAAAGTGGAATTGTGTCTATGGCAGCAGGAAAGAGGGGAAAATGGCCTGCCTTGTCCTGGTATTTTTGTAACATAATGATTTTGTTTCTAGACAAGTTGAGCAGCCAGTTTGAAGCCAAATGTGTGGAAATTGGTGCCAGTTAAGCAGTGTTCCCTGCTGCTGCTGGCTGTGTGTGTAGCTCGTTCTCAGGAAGTTGTGTTTCCATAGTACAGAGCTGGCAATCCCAGTGCTGACAGATCAGCCTTCACAGAGAGGGATGGGAAAAGTGGGAGTGTGGTGAAGACCAGGGGCCGGCCAGCCCTTCTCATCAGCAGCACCAGCTGGACAGGTTGGGAATCAGTTTTACTTTCCATATAAAATAGGGCTGTTTGTACTTCCTCACACCTGAAGTTATGTTTGTCCTTTGTTTTCCTGGGAGAATTTGAAGACAAGGTGTGTGTGATGCAACTAAATGTTGTGTAACTTACGTAATGCTACAAATGAATGATTTATTAGAAGTTATATTTTAATTACAGAGCTCAGATTTAAGGATGATTTTAAAAGGTTTCCTACCTGCTCTTTTTTTTAGCTTTCATTCTAGACATACGTCTTGCATGGTGTAAAACTAAAACTCATTAAAAACCTCAAATATTTACTCCTCACTGAACACCCTGTACCTGTGTGTCTGCCCATGGCAGGGGGCTGGGGTAACAGGAGCTTTAAGGTCCCATCCAACCTAAACCAATTTGTGATTCCATGATTTCTGATGATGTTTAGTACATAATTATGTACATTTTTTTCCTCGGTATGAGGAAGGGAACAGAGACTGGAAACAAATCCATTGCCATTGACCACGGGCAGGATTGTCTTTATCTTTGAATGATCAGGAGAGTTTTTACACTTAACTCTCAGTTCTAGAAACTACAAAATTTTGACTTGATAGCTTTGAAGATGTACAGTATTTGTAGCTGGTTTGTCTGTCATGTTGCCAACAAGGGAAATAAATAAACTCTGTGCGTGGTTATGCACTTTTATTTATGAAAATAAACTAGGGGGGTTTTAATAGCACATTTTAGTAAATAGTAGTCTTTAAGTAGAGAGTATGTACTTAACCTTTGAGTACATGGTCTGTATTGTGTAGGTGGAGGCAAGGAAAATCTCAACTGTTATTTAAAGACAAAAATGAAAAATGGTAGGAATATGAGTATCACTAATAAAGCCTTCTTTTTCAGAGGATGAAGACTTCTCAGTCCTTTTAAGAGCTTTAGAAGGTTGGTATGAAGGAATTGATCTCACTTTGTCAAAGAGGTCTTCTGGACACTTAAGAAGGGTTTTACTAAAGAGCAGTGCTTCTATAAATGAAAGGTGAAAATGCAGTTGTATTTGATTAATTAGAACTAATTTCAGATTAGTAATTGAAATACAGCAGTGCAACATCTGAATTCAGTTAGAGGAGTTGTCAGAGAGGATGAAATCTGTAACTGGCTCCTGAACTGCAGTTTTATTTTCTGAGCTATTACACCTACTCTCCACAGGTATCTGCTAATGAGAAGGGAGGGAATACATTGTCTTCTCTTGCAGACTTCTCAGCTGCAATTCTAAATTGATCTATTGAAGCAATTGGTTGGGGAGCAGTTGAAGAAATGCTTCCTGCATAAACAGCCTGATTTATTTCTGTAGAAGTCTTTAAATGTTAACATTGCTGAATTTACTGCTGTGTTACTAATACATGCTTGTAAGTAAATTGCTTGCAGTGGGAAGCTCACTAATTAATGTATTGCCACCACTCTTCAGCTAAGCACCCTGAGATTTGTCAGCCCTGACCAGTGTTTTATCTTCTCCAGATTATGAGAGGTTTATCAAGGAGGGAGCCAAGCTTCCAGCTTTAGTGTGTGTGATAACAGGTACGAATGTTTGTGCCACAATTCCTTTAGTGCTAACAGAAATTTTAGTTCACTTTTGTTCTGTGCTGACTCTTCTGTTGCTGGTGGGAGAGAGGAGGGACTGTTGCCTTTGTGTCTGGTTATAAGGACAGTGATTTACAGCTGAGTTATTGCACCACCCACCAGTTATGGCACATCTTTAAAGAGCCTCCCTGTCTGCTCCAGCTCTGCATGAAAAACAATCTAAGGTCAATGCTGAGATGCTGCTGCAAAAGCAGTGTCAGAGGAAGCAGCCTCAAGCTGTGCCAGGGCAGGTTTAGACTGGATATTGGGAGAATTCCTTCATGAAGAGGGTGGTCAGGCCCCGGCACAGCTGCCCAGGGCAGTGGTAGAGTCCCCATCCCTGGGGGAATTCAAAGCCCTGTGGATGTGGCACTCGGGGCCTGGGTCAGTGTTGGCCCTGGCAGTGCTGGGGAACAGTTGGACTTGATCTGAGAGGGCTTTTCCAACCTGAAAAGCTCCATGATTCTATATTGATGGAAAACTCATTGAAATACTGAATAAGAGAAGTCCAGATGCACAAAGCTTCCAAAGGAACTTAGATTTTTCATGTCTTTTTAGGGTACCACAAGTGTTGTAGTCTGTTTGTGCACCTGATCCAAGGAGCTTGTACTTCACAGACCACACTTTTCAGTCATCATGATAAAACTTTTTTTCTGTTTTAAACAGGTAAAGGACCTCTAAAAGATTACTACAATGGACTGATCCAAAACCTGCACTTCAAGCATATTCAGATCTGTACACCATGGCTGGAAGCTGAGGATTACCCTCTTCTGCTTGGTAAATAGTGTTTTGGAGTCCAGGGCATGTGGAAAACCCCTCAAACTGCCCTGGGGGGTCCCAGACCCTGGCTGGGACCCCAGGAAAGCATTGCCTTTGACCTTAGTCCATGGGAAAAACTTCCAACACTCACAGATGAATTGAAAACAACAAAGATTTATTTAAAATAAATGGTAGAATAGTTTGTCACAGAGTGTAAGTTTGTAGTTTTGGGTTTTTAGTATGGAAGGAGATCAGAGCAAGATGGAGAATTTTGGGCGTTGTCTCTTCTTTCTTCTTCTTTCTTCTTCCTTCTTCTTCCTTCTTCTTCCTTCGTCTTCCTTCGTCTTCCTTCGTCTTCCTTCTTCTTCCTTCTTCTTCCTTCTTCTTCCTTCTTCTTCCTTCTTCTTCCTTCTTCTTCCTTCTTCTTCCTTCTTCTTCCTTCTTCTTCCTTCTTCTTTCTTCTTCTTTCTTCTTCTCCACCTTCTGCTGTGGCAGTGGCACAGGGACATTGGTAGATTGGATTTGATGTACGAATTTCATGTCTAGAATAGGCAGTAGTAATCGGCGCAAAACTGTAAATATAGTACATTTTTAGAGTTAATTGGATTAGAAATCTTTAAAATTACCTTGGATCCTCTGTCCATGTTCCTGTAGCTGCTTTCCTTCAGTGCACTGAGACTGCTGTGAGGCCTTGAGGTAAGAAATAGAATAAACACCTTTGAAGACTGAGCCACAGGTTCCATCTCATTTTTAAACCCTGATATGGGACTCTGAGAGACATTTAAAATTAAGGGGTTGACAGGGTGAAAACCCCATCAATAGTGGATGATGGAAAAGGCTTGAGGATGTGTGGGAAACAGCACAGTTGCAGGGAGATGATGCAGACTGCACAGGAGCGGGGAGAATATAGTCAGGAATGTTTCTGGTTAGTGCCAGGATATTCACGGATTTGACTCATTCCAGCAAAGCTGATGAATTCCTCTGGCTGACTTTGCCCTGTTTTCCTAAGAAGTAGCTGTGTTGCTGTTTCAGCCTGTTCTTTGCATTCTTTGTTTCTTCCTGCTGGGGTGAAATACAGGTGCTTGTGCATGTCCTATTCACTTTCAGGGTCACTCCAGTAACTGAAATGAAAAAGCTGTTGGTTGAGCAACCAAAAGTAGCTGAAATTTTAAATCAAAATGTCATTGGAATGTTATTCCCTCAGCATCTTCATTTCAACAGCATAAAGTGGGAGTAATAGAGTTATAAAATACATATTCAGTATGATCTTCATTCTCCAGGGTTAGAGCCTGATGATTTATGTGGCTGTAAAACACTGTTTATTTGGTCCTTTTCAAACAGTGAACATAATGTCTGTAAAATCACACTGTAATTCCTCTGTTTGAGCTGACTTCCACTGGGAGAGGTCACTAGTGAGCCATACAATGTATCCTGATTGGATTGTGATGGGATTTTCCTTTACTTATTCATTTTTAGCAGATTAAGAGGCAGAAAGGCTGTTTTAAGATACAGAAAACTTCAAAATCCCCTTTAATTTAACATACGCTCAGTTAGTACTTTTCTAAAACATAATTAATTTGAGTCCCCAAACACCCTGTGCTTTATTTTTTCCCTGATTACTTGAAATCGTGTCTGGGTAGTTGAAAGTTTCACTTGCACCATCCAAAGCAGCACAGAAATAAAGGTTTGCAGGAGGACAGAGGAGCTGCTTTCAGGGAGTTCAGACTGCGTTGTGTTGGTTTTTCAGGCTCAGCAGACCTGGGGGTGTGTCTCCATAAATCCTCCAGTGGTTTGGATTTGCCCATGAAGGTGGTGGATATGTTTGGCTGCTGTTTACCTGTGTGTGCAATACATTTTGAATGGTAAGAGCTTATTCTGTTATAGCTCAAGGGAATCACATAAAACAATATTCTTACGAAGCCAGAGTTCAGCAGCTACTGCAGGAATTCAGTGAGATTGCTGTATTATGCCATTTTTAAAATTCAGTAAGATAGAATTCAAGGTTGTTTTAAGTTTAGAAGTTTAATATTAGTTTCTACGAAATTGGGAGCATTTAATGCAAGCATTTGCCTTAAAAATTCCTGTATTCCATTGTTTCCATATATCTATTCTTTTAAAGAGCTTTCTTCTGCATAGACACATCTGTTCAGTGAAAGGCTGAGTGTATGCATGGGCATTCTTGGAATTTATGATCCTTTGGGAAAACAGTGGCTTTATAAAAGGAGATTAATTCTCTCTGAAGATTTCATGACGGATCATGGATAGATTTTCCTTGTGGAAAAAAATCTAGTTTTAAAGTAGATCATTGCCCTGGTTTTTAATGGATGTCCAGATGAGTGGCACAAAGACAGAATGAGGGCCCGTTGGTACAGCTGTGGTAGATTTAGTCTGACACAGAAAGGAGAAGAAGTCTTTAACTGTTTAAAACTGCCTGTTTAACTCCATTATGTCAGGTGTGGAGCTTGTGTCACCTGGGGCCATCATGATACAGATATCCTGGTTTGGTCCCTTTGGGTGGCACTGTGCAACATTGAAAATGTCCCACTCGCTGCTTTTTGCCTCAGTTTTCCTTCTGTGACTTTTTTCTGCAGTTTACACGAACTGGTGAAACACAATGAGAACGGTCTGATTTTCAGGGACTCGAAGGAACTCGCAGAACAACTGAAGGTAAAGGCTCTGACTGATTTCTTTCCCCCTGAAATAACCCCAGAGGTGCCACTGTGTGAGCAGCCTTTTCAGATCTGAGCATCACCCGTGTATTTTACATTCTCACAAGGTACTGCCCGGCCTGGTGAGCACTGTTCGCCTCACTTCTGTTTAAATGTGAACCTGACGCTGGCAAAAGCATTTCAAATATTGTCCTTGTTCTCTCTCTGTGGGGCCAGACCCCAGTACTGCAGCTGTAGTTGAGGGTTAACACAGGGAAGGCTGGAATGAGCCTGAAATGGAACATAATAGTTATTTTTCTGTGGTTTTGCTTTTTAAATTACAGATGCTTTTCTTGGATTTTGCTGCCGTAGAAGGGAAACTTCACAGCTTCCGAGAGAACCTGCGAGCGTCCTGGGAGCCACGCTGGGATCAGAGCTGGGACCAAATTGCCCTTCCCCTGCTGGGGAACAAGGGATGACTGGGGGGCAGGAGGGTGTCAAACATATTCCTGCAGCTACAGAGATTTGGGAAGCAGTGAATAAACACTTTGTATTGTCTGCCCTTACAGTTTCTAACTCCTTCGTCTCAGAATGGGGCTCTCACGCTCTTCCTTTACAGTTTCAGCTTCCGGGGTAAGGAGCTGAAGGTGCAGAGGCTGTTTCTTGTCTGAGAACCTGTGCTGCTTGAAGGTCTCTTTTTGGTGAAGATCCTTGAATACAGATAGAAACTATTACCAGCTTTACCTCCTGTACAGTCAGCACCTCAGTAGGTGATTTGGGAATGGTTTTTTGGCATTTGGCAGATGCTCTTCATTGGAGCTGTTTCATTTCAGTGGGTCAGTTTGATGGCCAGTTAATTGCCCAAGCACTGAATATCCTCCTGTGTGGTTTTACTGGGACAGAACCATTTTGTTTCCAAGTTGTTTTTCCTTTTGACAGTGTGTGGAGGAGTGTGGAAGCACAGCCCTGGTTTTTGACAGCTTTACTGGGTACTTAGAGCAAAGCAGTGCTTGCAGTGTTCCCCTTGTCCTCTGACTGAATGTGCCCATTTACCTTGGGAAAGAACATAAAATTCATCTCTTCTGGAACAGATTAACACAAAAGGGAGAAAAAAACCCAAAATATATGAACAAAGTATGTATAACTTAGTCAAAAGGCACTTTGCTTTCTGAGTGCTTACTCAGATATAGCCTTCAGCTTTTTATTAAGCTCAGTATTCACATGCTAGCCCAATGCTTACAAGATTTTTTTCTCACCTTTTTGATGATAAAATAGATGTCAGTCATCGGTAAATGTGCTTGGTTTGGACTTGTTTACTGCTCCTCAGAGCTCCTGCTTCAGGGTGGGAGGTGGACAGTGGGTTCTGCACCAGCAGTTTTAAACTCTGACTGAGCAACTACTGCAACGATCTGCTTTTGTCAAAAGAGAAAAGCTGAAAATAGTCAGGTGGCTTCACTGCAGGAATTTGGCAAAACCAGCTTTTGATTGAAGAATGATCCATAAAGATTGATTTGCCAGTTTTTTAGGGGTTTTTTCCTATTTGCACTCAAAATCCTGTCTAGGGGTTTGGCCATTCCTGTGCACATGGAGGTAAATTAGGCACTTCTCTAATTAAACAGTAATGCCAAAAGCTTTAGAGAGGTTTCCTCTTCCTGTAATAGAACTTTTTAGATCCAAAATGAGCTCTGTACAGAACCTTTGACTTGAATTTTGTGTAAGGGAAGATAAAGGAGCTCCTGTGTGGGCTGCCAGTTTGTATTTACTCTGGAAGTAACACCTTTGAGTTCTTTCTTTCTGGGGACAGGGAACCAGAATCTGGACTGGGGTTATTTCTGCTTGATCCCAACAGTCATGGTCTCCTTGAAGAATAAGAAGATTCTTCAGGTTTCAAGTTAGGTATCATCAATTTTCTCTCCATTGCTGCAGAAGGAGGAGGATGAAGTTTTTTCATTTCCTTTTAAGCAGTTTTTAATAGAGAAAAGGAAGTCAAAAGAGAAGAACAAGCACTTTGATTTTTCTGCTTCAGGACCAATGCTGCCCATCAGAATGATTAATGGGTGATGGAAAGTTTCAGAGCAGGGGAGCTCAGTTCTTTCCTCTTGACAGGATACCTGGAGCATTGCTATGGAGAGTGATTCCTGTCATGCCCAGCCCAGCCTGAGGGGACGGATTGGCAGCAGCCACTGTGGAAGTGGCAGTCCTTATGTGAGAGAAAGAGACATCAATGCAGAATTGTCATCACTGCAGGGTAAAGATGCACCTGATTTACAGCAGAGTCTGTGACCTGCTCTTACAGCAGAGTCATCCTGGGACACAACTACAGGTATTAGTCACTGTTTTATTGGGGGCTTTTAAGCCAACACAAACTGCAAGTATATACAGACAGGAAAGACCAGAGCAGACAATAACAGCTGGTTTTAGTACCGAAACCCATTGATTACCCTGAAACATTGCTTTGCTCCCTTGTCTATGTGAGATCCTCATCCTGTGATCCTGCAGGTTGCCGCCAATACTTACAAATCACAACACACTTGGAAAAAACCCCACTTGAATTCGGTTGTCTTCTACAGAATCTAAATGAACTGTGACTGGGGCTTTTTAGTGTCTGTTTCCTGAGGTTCAGTCACTTCCCAGGGGGAAGCAGCAGGCGTGGATCCATGCTGGGAATTACAGGAAGGAAGGAAGGACGTGTGTCCACATGTCCATGTGTACAGCTGTATCCTCAGAACCTCTTGTTTCCAGAATTCAGGATAATCTTGTTACAAGGCTGAGACAGCTCCTCTTGGTCTCAAAATTCCAGTTCTGTTTGCCAAGCCTATATAAACAGCTGTAGAATAGTTACATCTGGCTGGACATCATAAAGAAAATCACAGCTGCTGTGGGCTGGAATCATCTGCCACCTGATCCCAACTTTATCTGTGAAGAGAAACACTGGGAATCATATTTATGTTTAATCAAATGAAGAGCAAAAGTTGCATGACAAGTTCTGTAAGAAGAGATCTTAGCACGCGGTGATCGACAGGCAAATGCTCAGGAGTGGTTTTTTAAAAATCCCATTAATGCCTCTGCTGAACACTCAGTGTCCCTTAGTGAATTAACCAGAATTTCATAGAATATCCTGATTCGAAGGAACCCACAAAGGATCATCAGGTCCAGTTGGGGAACACTACCTGAACAGCAAAGAAACTGCAAAAAATAGGCTTTGGAAGTGTATATGAAGAAAAATCCCCAAATCCGTATTTTATTTAATCTCTAGCCGGGGGCTTTAACACTCAAAGAACAGGTAAGATAAGATAAGATAAAGGGTTTAGGCTGCATCTCAGGTGTTGTCACTGTGACAGTGCAGCACTGATGGCTCCCTCCTTCAAGCTTAAACCTTTTTTTACTTTCCTATTGGCACCAGACTTACTAATCACCCCTCACAGATGTGAGCTGTGATATCCAGGATGTACCTAAAAGTGAGTTCCAAGCTCCTGATGAAGTCCATGTGCAAAAGCTACTGCTCTTAAATCCAGCTCTAGGATAAGATCCTGCTCTTGGACAATGCTCCTGCTCCTCTCTACCACAGAACAAGTAATGGGGAAAGAGGCAAAAAAGCAAAACTATTGAACACTGGCTGGAACAGGCACCCACCCAGCTCAGCCCGGAACAGCTGATACGTGTCTGGATTTCGGATTGTGGAAGCAATGAACACCTCAGGAACTTTCCTGTCTGCTCTGGAGGTGGAGAGTTTCTGTAGCATCCCAATGAGGGCTAAAATTATCTCAGGATCATACACCACATCTACAAAAAAAAAAAGAAACATACAATATTTATTGAGAATTGAGCAAAAACCAGAATAAAAACTGCACAGTGCAGGAGAATATTGATATTTTATGGGCGATGCCCTCATCTCTGAAAATCAGTGCTCCTTTTTGTAAACGGATTGTCAGATATTTTATTTAAGCCCATCCTTAGGGAGGCAGCAGAACCACTGAGTGTTGGTGCTCTGTTCCCACTGCCCTTGGCAAAACAAACCTGCCTTGTTAGAAATGAGTGGTTTAGAGGCTGATGCCAAGGACTTGCAGAAGTTTTCATCTGGAGTTATTCCCTGGAGAGCAGAAATGGTGGTGAGAAGTCAGTGAACACCAAGGGGAGTGGAATGCTGATGTTCAGGGGGGGCTGTTTCCTACACAGAGCTGTCCAGGTGTGTGTACCACTGCACTTACTCGTGCTGCAGTGTGCTAAGGGCACATCCTGCTGCAAGGAGTAACAGCAAATAGCAGAGAGATGTCTTCAGAGTCCAGCTGGGGCTGGTTTGGGCACTGAGCAGTGACACTGGCATTAGGTACCACGCAGTGACTTCATTTCATAGAATTTCCATTCACTGCGTCCTGTGATACCTTGGATGCCAAAGTCATTTTTGCACCTGGATTCTCGGGTTTTTCTTTGCAAAGCTCCAAATGAGAGTGTAGGACCTACAGCTGAGACATTCTGCTCTCACTAGTTATCACCACTATCGTCCTACTGTCACTAGATTTTCCATGATTGGATTTTTTATAAAACTCCCTTTGAATTTCTACACAGAGAAGTCCAAAGAAAGTCTGTAGCTGATTGTTGTTATTCTGTTATTCCTCAGGAGGCTGCCAGGGCTGCTGAGCCCTGCCCATCCCTGCTCCCAGTGAGTGGGTGCGGTACCTGCTGCAATGACAACGTCAGCTCTGAGACCCAGCAGCTGTTTTTCTGTCACTGAGCCCCAGTCAAGCTCAGCAACAATCACTTCTGGGTTTTGGCACTTCTCTCCTTCCACCTCCTGTCCTTGGGACTCTGTTTGGATGCTCCAGGTCACGTCAGGCTCTGGGGTGAAGCCGTTTAGCCGGATGTTTTCTTCCAGCTGTCTGAGAACACGGGGGTGGCAGTCACTAAATATGAATGTCCTGGGTTGGCAGGTCTTGCAGATGGCAATTCCAGTGAAACCAATCCCACTCCCTAATTCCAGGATTGTCCTGAGGGTAACAGAGTAAAAAGTACTATGAGGACTCTACATTGAGTTGGAAATTAAAACATTCTAAATATAATCAAAGGTAAAATCAGTTCCAGATAATTACAATAATTTTTGAGTGAACTATCCACAATCTAACCTTTGTCCCAAGCAACTGGAGAGTTGGGAATAACTAGGGGTGGAATTGTCAGCATAAAATTAATTAGCTGAAATGCAGATTTCTGTAAGGGACAAAGCATTCCCACCACAGGGATGAGAGACATTCCCAGCTGGCTTTAGCCATCTGCAGCACAGTTGCTTCCACCTGAGCTGGCTCTCCAGTTTATAGTCAGTGGAGAGAAGCAGACACTGAGCAGCACATTCCTTCCCCTGTGAGCTTAATTATTATTAAATTATCTTTCCTCAAAAGTCCTTGCTTGTCTTGACTGCTCGTAAATAAAGCAGAAATGATGTAAGCAGAGCTGCACACTCATCATCTAACAGATAATCCTTGGCGAAGCCCATCATGGAGTGAAGGTCATTAGTTAAATTACTGAAAACTGAACAGCTGACCTCACAGAGCACAGTGCAAGGGTTTGATCCTAAACCATGTCTTGACAGGTCCTCTCCTGCGCTAAAGTTTGGCGGTATAGACAAGAGCAGCAATTACTCAGTAGCAAAAGGGTGTAATTTCAGTTATTTTGGGTGTATAGTCGATTATTAAATATTTCTGTTACGAAATAACAGTTGTGTAGCTCACAGTATTACAGGGTTGGAGCCAGGCTGGGAGAGCTGGGGGTGCTCACCTGGCGCGGAGAAGGCTCAGGGAGAGCTCAGAGCCCCTG
>WBMY01009897.1:212561-222681 GCA_013397315.1 Donacobius atricapilla | reverse complement strand
TGGGGTGAGGGAATCATTGAGATCAGGGGAGCGCCGGGACCTGGGGAACATTAGGATCAGGGAAAAACTGGGATCAGGGGAACACCGGGATGGGAACATCGGAATCAGGGAAACATCGAGATCATGGAACACTGGAATCGGGGAAACATGGAATCACTGGTTTGGCTGGAAGGGTGATTAGGGACCATCCCATCCCCGCTCCCTGCCATGGGCAGGGACACCTTCCACTGTCCCAGGCTGCTCCAAGCCCTGTCCAGCCTGGCCTTGGACACTGCCAGGGATCCAGGGGCAGCCACAGCTTCTCTGGGCACCCTGTGCCAGGGGCTGCCCACCCTCCCAGGGAACAATTCCTTCCCAATATCCCATCCATCCCTGCCCTCTGGCAGTGGGAAGCCATTCCCTGTTTCGTGTCCCTCCATGCTGTTGCAAATGGTCTTGCCCCATCTTTCCCGTCCGTTTCCTGCAGGTACTGAAAGAGGGCACCGTTGAGTCATCCCTGAGCTGTTTTTTTCCCCAGACACTCCCGGTTCCCTGAGCTTCCCCCACGGCGGAGCCGCCACAGCCCCGCCATCCCCTCGCTGTCTGCCTGGACACGTCACAACTGCGCGCCCCATGACGTCACTGCCGCGCGCCGCGGCGAAGGACACGGCGCCCCCGAGCGGGGCCGAACCGGAGCGGAGTGAGCCGAGCGGACCCGAGCGCGCCCGGGCTCAGGCGCCATGAGCGGCCCTGTGGAGGATGAGAAGCTCCGGGTGCAGCAGCTCCGCGCCCTGCGGCGCCGCTGGCTGCGGGACCAGGAGCTGAGCCCGCGGGAGCCCGTCCTGCCGCCGCGGAAGCTCGGGCCCGTGGCCGCCTTCTGGGAGCGCTTCCTGCAGCCCGGGGATCCCTGGCGGCAGCAGGTGAGCGGCGGGACGCGGGCACCGTGCGGCCTTCCCTGGGCGCTGCCCCGGCCTGACTGTCCCTGTGCCTGCAGGTGCACAAGTTCTACCAGACCGGCCGCTTTGTCATGCTGCGGGTGCTGCTCCCCGCCTGGGCCCTCACCTACTACCTGAAGTACCACATCCAGGTGCGTGCGGGGCCCAGGGCGTTTAAAGGGAATGCTCGGGAAGGGGCGGGGAAACGCTGGAAAAAGCCCAGGGCCGAGGGGGATGATGAGTGATCCCACAGCGGGTATGTGAATGTACTGCTTACATTCGGTTGCAGATGAAGGTTGTTCCCCATGGCCAGTTCACCACTTGTGTTTCCCTGCTGGGGTAGCACTTGTATATAAATTTTGTGCGATACTTCATCACAAAGATTCACCCTTGTGAGACCCCACCTGCAGAGCTGCCTCCAGCCCTGGGGCCAACAGCAGCAGGACGTGGAGCTCCTGGAGAGAGTTCAGGGGAGCCCACGGAGATGCTCTGAGGGCTGGAGCCCCTCTGCTCTGGAGCCGGGCTGGGAGAGCTGGGGGTGCTCACCTGGAGAGGAGAAGGGACACCTCAGAGTCCCTGCCAGGGCCTAAAGGGGCTCCAGGAGAGCTGGAGAGGGACTTGGGACAAGGGATAGAGGGACACGACACAGGGAATGGCTTCCCACTGCCAGAGGGCAGGGATAGATGGGACATTGGGAAGGAATTGTTCCCTGGGAGGGTGGGCAGGCCCTGGCACAGGGTGCCCAGAGAAGCTGTGGCTGCCCCGTGATCCCTGGCAGTGTCCAAGGCCAGGCTGGATGGGGCTTGGAGACACCTGGGATAGTGGGAGGTGTCCCTGCCCATGGCAGGGGGTGGAAGGTTTAATGTCCCTTCCAGCCAAAACCATCCATGCATTATGGTAGTGCCCAGCTTTTCCTGTGATGTGAGGAGAAAAGCTGTGTCTGAATTGTTCCTGTCCTGCAGGAACAGCCCTGAGAATAACCAGGGCAGGTGTTGGTGTGGGAAGGGAAAGGTGCTAGCCCTGCCCTCCCTGGCAGGTGTGACTGTTGTAGCCTGAGGTATTTCTGTTAGTAGTGAAAGGTTTAATAAGACTTGTGCTTAGCACAGCTTGTATTCTGGAAGGCTCACGGTGCCCATTTTGAAAATCCTTTGTACTTCCTCTAAGTAACACTGTTCTCTTTACCCTTTCCATCTCTTCCCCTCTGCTTGCAGAAATCGCCACATGGTGTGGTTCTGACAAGTCCACGGATATTCCCAGTAAGTCTCTTAACACTTGTTTTACCTTCCAGCTGTGTCACACAGACGGGAAGAGATTTCCAGGGACGTTTGTGCAGCACCTGAGAAATGTCTTGTGACAACTTTCCTAAGGGATGTGCCAGGTGCTGTGGGCAGCACAGGGACAGTGGTTTTGGGCACTTTCGTCTTGTCCTCAGTCCCTGTTTCACTGTTACCTCCTCTGTTGCACCTGGCTGTCAAAACCTGGCTGATGCTGCCCATCCTGGGTGGAAAATACATACATTCCCTTTGGGAATGGGTGTTCAAAGCCCCGGGGATTTTTAACACATGGAATCACACAGGAGTGGCTCTGCTTCTCCTCATTGTCAGCACTGAGAATGCTGGTCCTGGCGTGGTTCCAGTTTTCCCTGAAGGTCCCCCACACTCAGGTGTCCCCAAAGAGTTGTGTCACCTCACTTCGGGACAAGTTTCATGTAGCAGAGAGTGTCACAACGTTTGGTCTTTTCTCAGGCTGCTCTGAGCTGTTACTGATTGGTGTAACAAGTCAGAGGGCAAATATTCCCACAGAAGATCAGCTCTGCCCTTTCTGGCTGCTGCCCATTTTGTGGCATAACACCTAATTGTGCTCTATCTAAAATAAAGTTATAAAATATTCCATCTCAATCAACCACAAAGCAACACACTTAAATTCAAGCTGTTGGCCTCTGTCTCCAGCCTAATTTTTCAGTCAAGTTAGAACAGTTCAGCAGGCTAAGACTGCCTGGACCTGGAACAAGCGGCACTGGGGCAGCAGGTTGATTTTTGAGGGATTCCATGGCTCTCTGTGAGCTCTGGGCTGTGGGTTTGGACTCACTGATCACTGCTGGAGGGGGCTATGCAGTGCTATAAGTAATTTTTAAAACAAAACAGGCTCAAAATGTGTGGCTGCTGCTGCATAGTGAAAACAAGGGGTAAAGCAAGTACAGACTCCAGGTAATTTTGCTGTGATGTTATTCCAGCGCTCTGGGAATGTTGGGTGAATGAGAGTGTCCTGAGTGAGTTGTGGTGAGATTTTTGCCTAGGAGTGGGGACAGTCACGGGTTCCCTGAAGGACTGGGCTTGGCAGGGGGAGTCTGGATGCCACAGGAAATGCTCACCATGCTCTCATCCCACAGGGGGACAGGATTTTAGAGACTGGAGAGATCATGCCACCCCTGAGAGACGAGCTCCACAAGCACCACTGATGGCCAGGAGCCCATTTCCTCCCTGGGTGAACATGGCAAGAGCTGCACCTGCTTTGTCTCTTCAATAAAAGAGTCTTTATTCTGCATTGTCTCACATCCTCTGTCACTTACTGTCTTCTTAGTCTGTGTCATTCCAGGTGCTCCTTATGTGGGAGTTCATTATTGCTGGATCCTGGGGATCTCCAGCCTCCTCCAACCCCTTCAGCAGGACAATGGGGGCCTTTGGGGTGACAAGAGAGACACTCTGGATCCCAGGGATTTTGGAGCAGGCTGCTCCAAGGAGCAGAGTCATGCTGAGCTCCTCACACACACTTGGTTCTCCTCTCCCACACTACCAAACCCTTTCTACCAACCTGTTCTGACTGACTTCCAGTGAAAACTTAGCTTCCACCTATGTCATCCCACCTCTCTGCCTAGGGAGGGTGAAGAGGCACTGCTGCCCAAAATCCTTTTTACTGCTTTCCTCTGCCTTTAGCCCTTTCTGAGCCCATATACCTGGGGCACTTTGTATTGGGAAGACTGGTCTCTTAAAGAGCAGGGAGCCAGAGGCAGTGATCCCTGTGGATCCCTTCCCACTCAACATATTTGAGGTGTTTTAATAGCTCTGTTGGGGATAGGAATGGTTAAACCAGCAATCCAACAGGCAACCTGGGGGGCTGTGGCACAATCCCCTCATGGAGCCATGAGAGACCAGCCCAGCCCAAGTGTGTGAGGAGCAGGGGACAGGCCAGAGCCCCTCTGCTGTGTTTGGGGACAGCCAGACCCTTCATAATGACTCTGATAGGGACTTGAACCATCGGGCCTGTGGCAAACACGGGGAAAACTGTCCAGCAGTCAAAGGAGATCAGGAAGGCCGTGGACCCCATGCCCAGGCCCTTGCCAAACCCACGTCCCTTTCTTTCCTAGGGTAAAGAGTGGCTCAGCAAGTGGGGAATGAAGGGGTGGGGCAGTAGGATCCTCTGGGTCATCACGGGGGAAGGTTGGGGGTCACTGAGGGGCTGGAGAGTGAGCAGGGGCTGCTGGGGAGCTTTGGGAGAGCAGAGAGTCAAGGGGGGGACTGGGTGTTGATGGGCTGCTGAGGGGTGGTGGGGTTGATAGAGGGGCTGCAGAGGGCTGAGACTTGTCCTTCCCGAGGCCCTGGGGGTCCCTGTCACTACCCCTGCCCCAAGGTGTGCCCAAGGGCCACAGTGAGTCCACCCCCCTGGCCAGTGACCTGGGGAGGCCTCCCCTCCCTGGGGTCCCCTGACACCTCTACCCCACTGACAGCAGATAGGGTACCCCAAATCTCCAAGGTCCCCATGCACGGCTTGTGAGGAACTGGGGACTGTGACATCTCCTAGGGACACCATGCACCCAGGGGGATGCCTGATACTCCCAGAGCTCCCAGATTCCCTCAAGAAGGCCCTGATATTCCCAGGACTCTCAAATTCCTCTAAGGAAATGCTGACAACTCTCCTCCTCTAGTGAGAATTCCCCCATGACTACAAGGAATTCCTAGTACCCCCAGAGTGCCATGAACATTCCCACAGCTCCAGCCCCCCAAGAGACAGCCCAATCCCCTATGTCCCCATGATTTGGGGTCCAGGGGGCCATTTTAGGCCACAGTCTCAGTCCCAAGGACAGGTTGTATTGGTTTGGCATGAATGGTAGAAAAACCAATCGGTGATCTGCTTTGGAACTGACAGCCAAGTTGGCCAATTAGGTAAAAAGTGTACACCCCTGGGACACACCACTTAAATACAGGAATCTTGGGAGATTTGGTCTTCTTCGACAGACCCAGCCGAGGGGCCAGGGCAGCCGGGGGGCTCGGGCCCAGGGCCCCACCGGCCCCAAGAGTTGGGCTGGGGGGCGGCCGTGCCAAGGCTGGCCCTGCGGGAGCCGAGCTGAGCCAAGCTGAGCCAGGCCGGGTCTCTGAGCCCAGCAGATGCTGCAGAGAGGGGGGAGGCAAGGCGCGGGCCTCGCCCCGGCTCCGCACCCCTGTGTCGGCGACTGTCTGCACGGCGCCGGCGGCCGGGAGGAGAGCGAGAGCTGGCATCGCAAGCACCGCTGAGGGAGATGGCCCCGGCCCCTACCCCAGTCCCCGGGTCCCGGANAGAAGTCCTTTATTGTGAAGCTGTGCATCTTTAAAAGGTGAAACCCCACGTGTAAGTCCACAGCCCTTATGCGGCCACATGAAAGGCTACATTTGGGAACCTCACAGATACAGTGTCGGGCGGGCTGCGTTTGTGGGAACTGGAAGCCACAAACAGAGTGTGGCTCTTGTGGAACGTTACCAGAAGAATCAGGAGAGACTTGTCTCTCTCAAAAGACTGAATGAAAGACTATTTTATGAAGTGCTACTGACTTAAGAGTTCTGATGTTTTGTCTCTTTACATTGTTTCATAGAAAAGTAGATTGTTGCTAAGGAGGAGGGGGGTGTCTTTAAAAAGGTTTCGTGGTTGTTGTTTTTTTGTTTACCCTTTAGTGTATGTTAATAAATCTAACTGTTTCTATTTTTAAGTTGAGCCTGTTTTGCCTTCTAATCCTATTCCATAGTAAGGAAAAAATAGATCCCTACACTAGGTTTCACAAAACAAATTCGGCAAATGTGATAACCACTACACAGGTGTTTTGGAACAGACAATCCTTCCTGAACAGAGGGGATGGATATCTCTCCCCCAAGCAGGGAGAGGTTTGAGTGTCATAACCACACCAAAAAAGATGACAGAGCACACTGAACATATCCTGGCACAGCTGCAGCAGGACCATTCATCTTCGTCCCCTCAGCTGTCCCAGTGCAGGTGACAGCACATGATGCTGGGTGAGCAGGAGGAACGATGAGCCTGGTGCCAGACTGCACACTGCTGAGAGCTGCTGGACTTCTGCAACGACCACGTGCCTCCACAAATACAGTCTGGATCTTCCCTGGGGCATTCCAGTACCTCTCAAAGCCATCAAGTCCAATTTCCCTCATACCAAAAATGTGGGTGATGCATTCTCTTGACAGTGAAAGTGAAACTCTTCTGGGTTTGTACCATATCATTCCCTCAAATGCTCTCAGTCTTGCACACATAGATATTACACACAGGACTACTTTTTTTGCATAATTTTGAGATCCCTACCAGCTAAAAACATTTCACTGATCAGTGATAGATGCACACAGATAATCACAGAGTTGTGGAATGGCTTGGGTTGAAGAAACTTTAAAGCTTATCTTGTCCCAACCCCTGCCATGGGCAGGGACACCTTCCACTATCCCAGGTTTCTCCAAGCCCTGTCCAGCCTGGCCTTGATTTCCAGGGATGGGGCAGCCACAGCTCCTCCGGGGAGCCTGTGCCAGGGCCTCCCCACCCTTATATACATATTATATATTTACTAAAGGGTTGCATTTCCTTGCACGTGTCTTGCTGCAAAAAGCCTTGCATTGCAACAGCTCAAGGAGGAAGATCTCCCTCCCAATCAAGGATGGATCATACGACTTTCTGTCCTGCCCTTTGACAGCCATCAGGACTGCCTTGCTGCTCAGGCTGCAGCTGGGAGGGTTGAGGGCGGGTCCCAGGAAAGAGTCACTTGCCAGGGTGGAGGTCACAGCAGAGGTGAGAACACAGGGAAGGCTCATTCAGGCTTGGTGTCCTGGGAAATGAGGACTGGAAGATCCTGGGATGTGGAACATGCAAACCCTTTCTCTCTGATGTGCCTCAGGCAGGAGCTGCTGGTTCCAGCACTGCCAGAACACAAGGGGAATTCTCCCGGATCATCCTCCAGTCCCTGCCAACCCTGGGTGTTGTTGTACCCCTGTGCTTGGCCAGCTGGGTCTGCTCCCGGCCACCTCCCATCTCCGGGTATCCCATGGCACAGCAGCTCAGAATCAGTGCCAGGGCAGCTCACAGAGAGATCTGGAGCCGTGTCTGGGCTGACACACATTGACCCAAGGCTGGTTGGATCTCAGCTGTGCCATTCCATGGTGTGGGGAGGGCTGGCTGACGCTCTGTGTCAGATTTGGGAAGTGGTTGTGGGTGGAGGAGAACCTTTGCAGCCAGAGGAAAGCAAGGTTTGTATGGTCAAAAAAAACCTCAGGATGGCCCAGGCAGCCCAGCCAGCTCCAGGAAAAACCATGGAATGGTCATTTTAGGAGGAATGGCAGGTGGAGGAGAAGCTGGGGAACAGTCAGTGTGGAGTTACAGTGCTTGAAAATGATTGTTTTCTGTGATGAGGTTTGCTCAGGGCAGAGCAGGAGGTGACATTCCCCTCACCTTTAGCCAGGCCTTCAGCCACGGCATTCCTTCATTCCCAGGAATGCAGCTCACTGCAATATTGATGCCTCTGCTGCATCAACTGAATGTTTGATCCACTTTATTATCAACAATAGGAACAGGAATTTGTCTGGAATAACTGAAATCCTCCATCTTTCTCCAGGGCTCATAGATGCGATGGGAACTGCCAGTTATGGGCCTGAGTTTATCCAGCTAAAATTAGGGAATGTAGATCCCAGTTCATTGAATTTCTGACAGGCTGGGAGAGCTGGGGGTGCTCACCTGGAGAGGAGAAGGCTCCAGGGAGAGCTCAGAGCCCCTGCCAGGGCCTAAAGGGGCTCCAGGAGAGCTGCAGAGGGACTGGGAACACGGGATGGAGGAACAGGACACAGGGAATGGCTTCCCACTGCCAGAGGGTTAGATGGGATATTGGGAAGGAATTGTTCCCTGGGAGGGTGGGGAGGCCCTGGCACAGGGTGCCCAGAGAAGCTGTGGCTGCCCCTGGATCCCTGGCAGTGTCCAAGGACAGGCTGGATGGGGCTTGGAGCAGCCTGGGACAGTGGAAGGTGTCCCTGCCCATGGCAGGGGGCAGAATGAGATGAGCTTCAACGTTCCTTCCAACCCAAACCTTTCCATGATTGTAATTCCTAACTGAATGAACAGGCTGGAATCATCCACTTTTGAAATCACTTTCTAACTGGGCAAAGTTTGCTTCATACATTTATTCTCCAAATAATGAGGGCTAGGCTGGAGACATAATTCCAGCCAGGACCTCCTTGTCATGCCAGAGCTGGGGTCTGTGCTGTGTAGATGTTGAAGCCCACATGAGCTGCAGGGACTCCTCTGCTGGGCTCTCACACTGCTCACATGCATTAACAATCCTGAGGATAACAAAAGGAGCTGAACCCAGCTCCCCCATACATGGGCATGTTTTGGGTGCTTTGAGGAGCCAACTGCTAGTCCATAAGGCTGAAGAGATCAGGGATGAAGACACCCAGCAGATCTCATGTGACCTATGGGGCCAGGACCTGGACACCTGAGGGTACCTCATGTAACATCAGAGTGCAGCCACTGAATGTCCCCAAGAGCCCAAGCTCCCACTCCAGCTAATGCTCCATAGCTAGTGACAGATCCTACTGGAAATGCTCACCATGGTGAAGGCAGCAGATTCTTTTAAGCCCAAATTCTCCCCTTTCCCCAGTGGATATTGAGAGGTTTTGCCCTACAATGGGCAAGGCAGCCCCACTAGCCATGGCAGGATTCCTGGGGAGGTCCTGTGCAGGGCCAGCAGTTGGACTTTATGATCCTGGTGGGTCCCTTCCAACTTGGGATATTCCATGATCCTGTGATTCTTGGGCATACCTGCTCTGTGCTTTCCTCAGGCACTGCTGGAGCACTGAGCCCTCAGTTTCCCCAGTCCAGGAATCCCATCTGTGAGCGAGGGCAGCATGGGGCTGCTTCTCCCCTGGCCCACCCCAAAGAACAGTGGCAGAACTGTGTGTGCAGGCTCTAGAAAAGATGTCTGCAAACAAATATGTTGATACAACTGGCTGTCACATTTTACAGAGGGATGAAGGGAAGTGCCAGCTTTTCATCAGCTTTTGGTCCCTGCATTGTCCTACAGAAGGTCTCATGAACATTTGCCATTTCAGCACCCCTCACCTGCCCACAGAGAAAGCCTGGGGTGCCCTTTGGGGAGGGTCCAACAGCCTAAAGAGAACATTTATCCTGTTTAGCAACTGTCACGTTTCACTTAGCAGTCAGTAATCTGCCTCCAAGATCGGCGGCTTAAATTATGTGTCTTTTGCTGGAACAGCGACCATTGATTTCCCATCAGGGTGTGCTGGTCCAGCTGGGCGGGGACCCCCTCCCGTTTTCACTCGTGGCTCCGGGAGGGAGCAGCCCAGCACGACGAGTGCAGCAGGTGCTGCACGAACTGCTCCCAGCTCTCGTCTCCGTGCGGTGGGAGGGCTTGAAGGCGCTTCCTAACGCGGCGAGTCTGGCCTTGGGCCGGCTCGGGACGTGGGTCCGGACTCCGGGGCTGGCTGTGGGTGCGGGCCCCACCTGCAGCTGCCCGAGGCCGCGGCCCGCTCCCACTCCCGCCGTCCCACGCCGAACCACGGCTGCACATCGCCCGCGGCGCCGAGCACATCCCTGCCGGCTCCACCTCGCTTCATGTGCCGCCAGGACATTAAGAGCTGTAATTACGAGCGGCTTCTGCCCAGATTGGCTCAGCCGCGGGCTCTGATCCTCACGGGGAACGCCCGGATCCTCCATCCCCTCACGGCGGCACTCCAGGGGAGCGGGAGGGGACGCTCAGGGGCGCACGGACCCTCTGTCTGAGGGCTCGGGGCCCCGCATCTGCCTTATCCACTCCGCGACTCCGGACGAACGGAGCCACGGGATCCCCGGAACACGCCAAGACCCCGCAGGACGCTTCGGGACCCTCAGCCCGGGCAGGTCCCGCCGCCCCCGGGGCAGCGCCGCCCGCGCTGCGACCCCCGGCCGGGGGGCGG
>WBMY01009897.1:150186-212426 GCA_013397315.1 Donacobius atricapilla | reverse complement strand
CGGTGCTGTGCGGCTGCCGGGGTGCCTTGCCCGGGGCTTTGGGGGGACCTGGGCGCTGTGGGGGCCCCGCTCGCACCCCAGCCCGGACACCCGCACAGCCGGAGCGGTTTTAACGGGCTTGAGGGTCGGGCAGCAGCCGGTGGGGACGGGGAGGCTCCGTGACTGCCCGCGTTAGGCTGCAGTGCCTGACCTGCCTTCGTCCCGCGCTCGGTGCGGAGAGATCGCAGCTCCCGGGTGCTCCCGCGGGCGGGGGAGCCTCTCTTAGGGCACCGCCGAGTGCCGGCTCCGGGCTGGAGCACGGCAGAGCCCCCAGCACCCCGACTAACTGTCCTTCACGTCTTCACTGTCACCTCCAGCTTAGACACCCGTCCTGGGGCTGGGCAGGGTTTTATGCAGAGTTTCTGAAGCGTCTGCCAGTTTGCCCTTTAGAGTCAGGTGGTTGGTTCTTATCTTGGACATCCTGAGGCTGTTGGGTCCCAGTGTCTCATCAAGACCCCTGGATTTTGCTTCATGTCAGCTCAGCAGCAGTTGAAGCGTCTCAGCCTCCAGGTCCTGGATGCAGAACTCTTAAGAGGATGGGATGGAAAAAGCTCTGTACTTGCCAGCCTCTCCAATTACTGTGCTCTCTCCTCTCCCTGCTTGTGGGGTATATCCCCCCAAGCACCAGGGAACAACTGTTCAGGGTGATCATCCGTGGGCCTGTTAGAGGAGATGGGATAATGTGAACATTGTGTTTGAAATGTCATACTGTTTCCTCTAAGCGTTTTTTCAGCTGGGAATCTCACTGAAGCTTGGCGCTCTGCAGGCCTGCAGGCCCGGGATGTGGCTGGGGGGGTTCTCATGGTCGGACAGAAGGTTGTCTGGGAATTGCTCACTGCACGTGGCCTGGGGCACTGGTGTAGGACACTGCTGCACTGCTGTGGGTCGATCAAGAGTTGATGGAGACTGGGAGATGTGTTCGGAGGGAGCCAAGGTGGAGGTGAGGGATGCATATCCCAGACTGTGGAGGTGAGGGATGCATATCCCAGACTGTGGTTCTGAGTGCAGAGATCTTGCCACGCTTTGCACGTTGTCACCTGGGACTCAGAGAGACTTCTGCTTCGGGTCTGCTCTTCCCTAAACTGGAGCAGACCTGCAGTGACAGACTGGCTGCCTGTGACTCTTAGAGTCTGCTGGTGGCTTTTGTCTCGCCATTTTTTGAGATCCTGCTGAACAGCCTGGCTTGTGCCCCTGAGTGCACCAGAGCAGGGCTGAGTTCTGCCTCAGCATAATCTGTCCAGGGCATGATTCAAATTACCCTGATTTTTTGTATGTGGGGATATTAACTCGTTTCAAGTTGCATCAGCTTCTGTTTATGTACAAGGCATTAACAGTTGAAGGCAGAAGG
Organism: Donacobius atricapilla; assembly: GCA_013397315.1. Lineage (NCBI taxonomy): Eukaryota > Metazoa > Chordata > Aves > Passeriformes > Mimidae > Donacobius > Donacobius atricapilla. The sequence continues at coordinate 211,039 of WBMY01009897.1, read as the reverse complement.
CAAGACCCAACATTGCGCCCTTCCCTGGGAGGGGTTGAATGGCTGAGAGCCCTTTGAAGCTTTGATGAGACTGGCTCGGTTTGCTAAGCCCGATTGCTTTGGCAGGAGGGAGAGCAGCCTCCTCCAGCCAGATGACTTGGTACGTAAGGGAACTGGAGGTGTGGGCCAGGCACGGTGTCTCCTGGATCAGAATAAATCTTGGAGAACAACCCAAAAGTGCTAAAGTTGCACGTAAAGAAGGTCAGGCGTTGTGCCCAGACTCAGAGCTGTCTCATGGTGGTGGAAGGGCTGCGTGACCCCATAGAGGAGCCTGGATGCCCTCAGCAGATGCACTGATTATCCCTCACTATCTTGGCTTGCTCCCCCCTTATCTTTGCTCTAGGCACCCTTTATCTTTGCTCAGAATTCTGCTGGCTTTGCAGAGGCAAGTGGCCACGGCCCTGGTGTTCCCTCCCAGCTGAGTGCAGTTGGCTTTGACTTGTGGAAAACACTCTGCTTTCCTCTGTCCTGGAGGTTTTGTGGGAGCTTTCCAAGTTTGCACTGGTTGCATGCAAGATCTAGAGAGAGATTCAGCTCCGTGTGTGTGGGGTGCCGTGTGTCCATGGTCGTATTGATCTCTGTTGGTGGAAGCATCATCTGCTCCTACGTGGAGAAATGCGGTTTTCCTTCAATCTTCCCGCTTCATCTGAATTCAGACTTGTTTTTTTTCTGACTTTGTTCTGACCCTTCCTATGAGAGGGGGAGGACCAGGCCCTGCGGCATTTCTCAAAGTGAGGGTTTTTATGAAACAGAGGGAAGCTGGAGTAAGGGACTGTGGCTGCCTGTGATCAGAGGAGGCAGATTTGGAAAGCCCAGTGTCCTGCCACCATGGCTCTCTCCCAGTGCCCAGAGCTGGGGGGAGCCTTGTGAGCTCCCAGTTTGCTGGAACTTGGGGCTCTGAGCAAGGTCACATACAGTGCAGCCTTCGGTGGGAAAGCTGCTTACGCGGGTGGGACAGGTGAGTCAGTGGCTTCCTCCTCATTTTCCATCATAATCCCATTCTCTGGAGCAAAGTGAGCTGCCTCCCTGCTCCCTGGAAGCCTCTGCATCTGCCTGTTTGCCTCAACGTTGCTGGTTGTTGTTGGAGCCTTCCTGAGAGGCTCCTTCCTCTCCAGACCACAGTCACCAAGCTGGGCAGGAAGGAGCAGGCTGCTCCGAATTTCTGTCACATTTGCTGTTTGGAGTGTTGACACTTGCCTAGCATTTAGCAATGGCAGCTGAGGAAGCCAAGAGAGGCTGAAGAGCTGCTGCCTGCTCACGAGAAACATTTAACTCTTGCCCTCACAGCTCCCTTCCCCATGTGCTGGCAGTTCTCAGGTTGGCTGATAGCAAATGCCAGTGGTGTTCCCAAAATTCATTTGTGTTCAGTTGCTTAAAAGATGAGAGGATTTTTGTGTGCCATTTCCTCTTGCTCTGGAAGAAAAAAAATGCTGGTGCCCTGGTGCCTGGGCAGAAGGGAGAAGGGGGAGCCCTGGCAAGGAAATAGGATCCAGAGAAATGTGTCACCAGCAGAAAGAGCAATTGTTTTCCTGCATTTCCATGGCAGAGCCTTGTCCTGTTCAGGCAGCCCGTGTTTGACAGCCAAGATAATACATTTATATTGATGTAATTAGCGGGACGTGGAGTTTGCTGAATGGCTCGGGGGCAGCCTGCTTTTCAGACTAACTCCAGCAGATAGATCAGGGAGGACTGGAAAGCTGCCGTGGGTTGCTGGAATTGGCCCGTTGGGTTTCTGGAGGTTGAATACATAACTGCTGATATTTCCTATTGTGATGTACCCTGCCTATTTGAAAAGAAAATAACTCCAGGGAACATGGGACTATTTTTGCCAGCTTGAGATGATCAAGTTTGATTTCTAAAAACTGAAGCCGAGTCTTTAGGCTTGCACATTAAAACCAGTGTTGGAACCATATCTCTGTTCCTCCACAAATGCGTGCCTCCACACTTTGCCAACGGTGTAAACTCTAATGCGTGTTCATAAAAAAGGAAAGAGCTTTTCTGTTCCTGCAGTGCAGCCCCTTTTGTAGGAAATGCTGTGGGCTCGAGCAGGCTCAGCATCAGGGACGGTGACAGTGACGCTGTGGCAGGGGACTGAGCTGGTGTCCTGCCCCAGTCCTGGCACGAGCAACCCTTGCCAAACCTCAGGGTTATCACTGCATTCTCAATTTGGTGAAATAAAGACTTTACAAAAAGCTGTTGTCCCCTCAAGTGATGCTGCCCAGCTGCATTTCTAATGTGATACTTCCAGTGGCACCAAACTTTCCCCTTCAGCATCTTGTTCCCAATCCCAGACCAAGTGATTTCAGTTTACTGAGGATATCACAGGCAGCTTCCCAGCTTATGTCCTTCTGCTCCTGTAACAAAAAGGTTTGCAGAGAAAGTTACTAATGGACAACATTGCTGGCAGCTAATCCCCTGTGTTTGTGCTGGTCCATGGAAGCAGGAGCACAGCACCAGGGTCTTTTTGTGCTGAGCTCTGTCCTCTCCTGTGGCCATCCACAATCCACAGAGGCTGCAGCACTGATGTGGTCAAGGTCTTGCTCTCCAGTTTGCCCCTTGTCAGTCTGCTTCCTGCAGAGCTCAGAGTCCTTGGAATTCCAGCCTGGGCCAGCAGGTCTGTGCTGAGCTGTTTCCCTTTTTTTCCCATGGTATGTGCAAGGATAATGATGTGATGTGGCACTTGGGGGGTGCTCTGTCTGCTGGTGTTGGTCTCACTCCCTCTTTAGCTCTCCTGGATCTCCCACCTTTCCAGTGCAGGAGCAGCTCAGCGAGTGCCTTAGAGGTGCTGTGGGCCTGGAATTCCCTGTGTAGCTGCATAGACCCTTGGGCTACAAGGATCAGGGTGATCCTTTTGAACCTGAAGGGTTCCTGAATCTGTCCCTTATTTACTCATTCCTGGTGTCCCTGGCCCATTCCATGCACCCTCCCTCTGCTGCTCTGGTTCTCTTAGCAGCACCTGTCCAGGTGCTCACCACAGGGTGTCTTCTCCTCACTGCCTGGAATTGTCAGTGGTAGGCAGTGCTGGAAGTGCTCTTTGTGAGTTCACCATCACCTACCCCAGGGGTATCATGCTGCATCTGATGGTGTGGCTGTGGGGATGGTGAGCAAGGTGAGGGGGCAGAATGGAGTCTCTTGCTCTACTCCTAAAGAGGCTCACTCATCACATGGTGCCAGCTGAATCCTTATTTTTGTCCTCCCTCCCCTACCTAAAATAGAGGAAGTAAGAGTGTGCTGGATAGCCAGACACTTTTGGACTGTTTTGTTGCCTCCATCTGCTAAAAGTCCATCCCAAAGGAGACGGCACTTTTCCAAATCAGGAATTTCATTAAAACAGGTTGTTTTGAGAGCAGAGAGTATGAAGGAGGAAGGAGAAATATCTCGGAGGAGGGAGGTTTGCCGAGGCAACTACTCAAACGTCATGGCTTCTGGGGGTGGGATGGGCATGTTTGGCATAATCAGAGGAATTTGTACTTCAGAATCTCCAGGAGATGTAGCTGCTAATGATGTCCTGACTATGCAGAGTAATTAACATCTGTTTCTGTATTTGAACATTCAGGCAGCGTGCCCCGCCAGACATTGCTGCGTTTCCATCCGGCCCCTCGGGAGCTCCTGCCCTGTTGCTAATTGTCGAGAGCTGTCCAGAGTCCTTCTCCATGCGATCCTGCTGTGCTCCATCCCACTGTGCTCCCGAGGTGTGGCATTCCCTGCTCTGATGACAGCTTGAACCAGGATGCTGAGCAGCGGCCGCCGGCAGGGAGTGGGGCCAGTGCTGGGCACGGAACTATAAAGTCACAGCCAAAGGTTCTGAGAGCACAAGTGAAGAGTCTGAGCTGACCCAAAAGCTGTCTCCAGGGGGGACCAAGCTCCAGCTGGATGTTGTGGGAAGCACAGAGCCCTCTGCGAGCTGGAGTTCAAGGGGATGCTGATTGAGGGACCAAAAATGTGAGGTTGGTTGTCTCTGCTGGTGCCATGCTGATGTGCCTGGAGTCTTAGCAGTCATTTATTCTTATGTGCCTTTTTTCACTCTCTGTCCAGCAGCTTGGGACAGCAGCTGCTCCTTCCAGGCTTGGTGTGCTCCCAGTGCTCGGTGCAGGGACCTTCTAGCATGCCCCTCCAGCCAGGCCACTCAGCAGGTGCCAGCAGCGGCTGCTCGGGACCAGGGACACCAGGCTGACCCTACACAGACTGGCACTGGACCTGCCAAGCAGGAATTGTGTTGGGTGAGAGGCTTTTCTGACTCAGCTGGTGCTGGGCTGGGCTGGGAGGGGCTGGAAGGAAGGACATCTTCTCTCCTCTGGTTTGTGAGTGCAGTTACCCCGCTTCGTGTCTCTCGTGCCTCTCGTTCTTGTCTTTCTTCCTTGTTTGAATTCCTTCTTGGAGTGTTTCCATGCTGTCTGTGTGAAGGCTACATGCTCAAATGGGTGGTGATACCAATGTCCTGTGGTTTTTTCATGATGATGAAGAAACTGCGAGAGTGGAAGAGAAACTGTGGGGTCTTCCAGCACCTCACAGTATTAAGCAGTGGAAACTGCGTGGCTGTGCCAAGGTGGGCCATAAGTGAAGACACTCTGCACAGCTTTGCCTGCAGAGTAACCACAGTAACCACAGAGCAGTGGCAGTTCCCACTGGGACAGAGAGGTGACTGTGTTGTGCCTTCTGGGCTGCTCTCAGCCTGGGCATTCAGAGCCTGGGCTGTGGAGGCAGGACGAGGTGGTGGGAAGCCAGTCTGAACTTGGACCATCAGGATACGTTTGCAGCATGTGATGGTTGTTGTCCTTGGATTCAAATGATCCAGGTTGACATGGCCTCATCCAGGCTGGGGCTTTGGATTAATCAAATGGACTTGCTGTGTGTTGGCCCGTCTGGTCTGGCTGGGTGTTTATGGACTAGCTGGAGTCTTATGTGATGTTGATATCCAGCCACAGCAGAAGGTCTGCAGGGACCTCTCATAGCTTTGGTCAGTGAAGCTGAGCCATGAGCACTCTGGTGTTTGAGTGGTGACTGTCACCAGGTAGGTGTGTTGGTCAGATCTCCACCACAGCTTGTTCTCATGGGTGAGAAGGATGAGGTGGCGTTCCTGCTCTTGGATCTGTTTTGATGCAGCCTTGGAATGTCTTCCAAAAGCTACTGCCCTTGTTCCTGACCTTGCCGTGTCTTAGCAAGCAGAGCCTGCTGGAGGGGAGCCTGGGGGTCTGCAGCACCACACAAGGCTCAGGCAGCTGGATGTGTCTTGCAAGGCTTGTGGGAGAGACTCCAGTAACATGATCTCCTCTCTGTCTGCCCTTTTGGTTCAGGATGCAGCCAGCAGCCCTTGTTTAAAGTTCAGCTCCCTCCCTGTGCTGGAGGTACCTCACGTGGCTGACTCTCTTTGCTCCACCATTACTCAAAGCATCGGCATTGTGTTTCAGCCCTCTCAGACTACAACCTTTTCCTCATATGACCATTGTGTTTGTTCAAATGACTGTTTCCAGAAAATATTGCTTAAGGTGTGTATAACTGAACACATCCTACAATTCCAGCTGTGCTGGTGTAGCTGAAGAGGAGCTGCTTGTGATGGAGACAGTGAGCCAGTAAAACTACTCTGGTGAGGAGAGGGGAGGGTTGTGGTGGTGTTAGGCACTGCTTTGTTTGTATCACTTCCTTGTACCAGGTGTTTTCCACACCTATAATTTCAATACAGTATAATCTCCTAACATAAGCAATGGCATGACTGCCACATCAGAGTGCAGAAGGATTGATGTGTTTTTCAGGTGTCATCTGGAGGTGGAGAGGGGTAAGCAGTAATGTGGTGTTTTTGCATTAAATGATTGTGGTGAGCTATACTTCTCTGAGCTACAACTGTGGCTGCTCCATCCCTGCAGGTGTTCAAGGCCAGGTTGGATGGAACTTGGAGCAGCCTGGACTAGTGGAAGGTGGCAGGGCTGGTAGGAGATGGGCTTTAAGGTTCCCTCCAACCCAAACTATTGTGTCATTCTATGCTTCTAGATGAGGAACTTCCTCTCTGGCCCCTGAGTCTGTCCCACCTCCTTGTTCTCTCCCTGTTCTCACAGTTCCCTATACTCCTGGGGAACGCAGGAGCCTCTTGTGCAGCTCTCAGAAATTTCTTGTGCTTTTATCTCTTGGTTGTTTGTGATGGAAGTGCCAAATGGCACCACTGTCTGACAGGCTTCTCCCACCTCTGCGCTTGCCTGAGGCACAGCCAGAGATGTGTTGGCTTAAATCTAGGCCAGTTGGTTGGAAATTGGGACGTGGTGCCTGATGAAAGCCAGGGAAGGCCAAATTGCATTAAAATGGCAGAAGGAGACAGCCAGGTGCTGCTGCTCTTGTGGCTTGGGCAGGGCACAGCACTGAGGACTGGAACTATCTCTAGGAAGGGATGCTACTGGATGTGGCTTGGGTAAATGATATATTTACTGTCTGTCTAATCTGTGTTAGAATTAAATCTGTGACTGGAGTGTCTGGGGACAGTGTGCTTGGGGGACATCTCCACCTCCTGCCTCTCAGACTTTGCTTTCCAAGTCTGTGCCCTGAGTTTTCACCAGCTGTGAGACTGTTTCTTGCTGCAATTCTCTTCCCCTCCCTTTGGCAGTGGCCAGCCCTTCATCTGCTTATCTGTCAGCTTAGCATGATCTGAAGATACAATCCCTGCTGTCCTTTTGGGAATGACCTCGTGTTTGTGCTGTGTCTGGGCCTCTACGAATTTGGGTTACTGAGTGATTGGGAGGAAGGAACTTCATGGGTCATCAAGTCCAGTTCCGTGCTGCTGCAGACGGGCAGTCATCTCATGCAGGTCATGAACTTGTCCAGGAACCAGTTGTTGGAACTCACACTGTGCTTTTTTTCCCCAGTGCTTCTGGAGCAGCTGGTCTAGAAATCTGCTCTTGGAAAGGTTAGAAACTCTCCTCACACTTCAGTGTACACTTTTCCTGGGTTGGTTTGTTGTGCCTGTGTCACTGCAGAGTGTCAGCTTGCAGATGAGATGATGACTTGCACGTTTTTTTCCTTTCCTGGTTCTCTGTAACCTTTATGTCCTGCAGCATTTGTGGCTCTGGATGGAGATTTGTCCTGAGAAATGTGCTTAAGGCTCTTTTGTTTTCCCATTTGGGCAGCTTGGGTTGGCTGGGCCCATTTGTTTCCTTGTTGTGCTTTTGAGTGTTTCAAGTGCAGGTGGAGCTGTGAGCTGCACAGTTTGTGAATGTTAGCCAGTACAGAAGAGCACTTTTTGTGCTGCTGTCATTCCTGTCTTTTTTAATGTTTGTCCTTGCTGCTTGTGCCATCTTGCCCCTTCAGGAGGGAGAGATGTCAGAAACATTTGAATCAAGGTGAACCTGATAAAGCACTGTATTGAAGAACCAGTGCCTGGCTCTTACTCGTGGCTCTCATTCATGTTTATCTCTAACTGTGAATGTGCAATAACAACAGTTCTGTTCAGCACAGGCTGGCACAGCCTCAGACAGGAAGATCTGCTGTTTACCAAGCAACACTCTGCTATAAGTGAGAAAGAGGGGAAAAAAGTGGTTTATTGCTGCTGGGTAGCGCAGAGTGTAGTTAAACCTTTCTGAAAAAAGAAGAAACTAAGAGCACATGTGTTACTCAAGACACATTTTTCCTGGCAAGAGTCCCATGTGTGTGCTCTTCTTGCAAAGCACCCCTGCGTATGCTCCTTCCCATTAAATCCATGGCATATTGGGAGCAGGCAGGCAAGAGCTTCCTGTTTTTATAATGCAACTGGTCTCAGCAGGCAGTCTGTCGAGGTGATTTTTCAGCCTGACATCTTTTGTAGCTGGGGCAGCCTGTGAGCTGAGTAGGATGACAGAACTCTGCTGCAAGGATTATAAACACAGGGAGGAAAAGATCTGGAAATAAGATCTACTGGTAAAGCTTCCCGGGATTGGATGCTGTGGCTTGTGTTGTTTTGTTCCTTCCCCTGTGAGTCTTTCTGTGGCATTTCCTCGCTGCTGGTGCTGAGGGGGCCCTGCCAGCCCACCCACGCAGTGGTGACGCTCCGCAATCACCCGGAGCTGGCCGGGAATTGCAGCCACATGCGGCTTGTTGCACTTCACTGGAGCAGTGTTAATTGACTTAATAGAGCACTGGGGTCGTAGGGATTTTGTTGTGTGGGTTTTCTTAAACATGTGTGCACTCAGACCCTTCTGCAGCAGTGCCCTTGTTGCCATTTTCATGCTTGTTCAGAAACCGCTTTGCAGTTGTCAGTGGAGATGGAGTTTGAAGTTAACCCTTATTTTGAAAAAACTTTCCTGCTTCTCCTCTTTTTCTCCCTCCAGGTTGTGATCAAGATGCTGATTTGCCCTTTCAGATCGGTGTAATCCCCTCTCTCAAAGTGACTGGGATAGGTTTCCAGTAGTTCCCTGGATTATCTCTCTCTGGTTTATAGTGTCCAGTGCAAGGGGGAAGAGGAAACTTTGTTCAGACTTTGATGGTAGTTGCTCTGTGGCTAAGCTGGCTCTGTTATACATCTGCTTCTCCTATTAATCTTTCACTTCAGGCTTCGGACACCTCTTCCTCTGCCTGCAATCTTATGAAGAGTCAGTGCTGGGCATTAAATGCAGCTTAGCCCAACTCAGCTGCTGTGTATGAGTTTCTTCTGGGCTAAAGGTGGGCCAGAACCAGTTTCAAGGCAGCTGAAAGAAGGTAAAGACCCTCAAGCTTGCCTTTGCATGTTGGTATCTGTGGCCAGAGACACGTGCTGCTGTTCTGGACTTCGTAGCATGGAGCGTGAGATCCTGTTCTGTGCTGGTGTAGGGCTCCAGGTTCAATTATCTTGTTACCTCATTAATAGCCCATCTGGAAATCCGCTTCCAGACAGTTCACTTCAGCTAGTGATATCTCTGCAAGTGGTGTACCGGTCTTATTTCTCACCAAGACCTGGAAAACAGGTGACTTAAAGCTTCCTGTCCCCTCAGTTTCCTGCAAGGCCAGAATATCTGATTCTCTTCCTTCAGACCTCTGCCCCAGAACAAACATTTGGGTGGGTGAGTTTCACCCTTCTCCCTCTTTTCTATGTCCTGCCATCTGCAGTGCTTACACACTGCCTGTCATCCTCCTGCCTTACACACCTTGGCCTTGGCAGGTAAGGCAGAGCTTTCTGAGTCACAGAACCCCAGGCAGCTCTGTGGTGGAGCATGAGGGCTGGAAAAGCCTCCCTCATCGCAGCTGTATGTGCCAACCACTGTCCCATCCCTCTGGTTATACCCCTGCCTCAGTCTGTCCTTGGAGGTGCCTTCCCACCCCTCCCTGCTAGAAGCTTTGCAAGGAATTGGAACTTGCTGACACCTTCATTTCCTGCCAAGACTGCAGCACTTGGGCTGACTTAGCAGGTGAGGGCAGGGAGAAAGAGCAGCAAAACTTTGTCTTGTCCCCAGCTGTGTGCATGACACCTGCTCAGCACAGAGTGTTCCAGCTTGCTTGCTCCTGCTGCACTTGAGCTGTGGAGCTCTTGTTGGGTTGGCATTTGCAGCTTAGATTTCAGCGCTGGGTCTGCCTGAGGTGGGTGTCTTGTTGCTTGTCTGCACTTCCCCTGCTGCCTTGTGGAACAAGAGAGGATTTTTCGTTTCCTCTCTTGGGGTTACTTCTTTTCTCAGGGTCATCTCAGCCTGGTGAGTTCCAGCCATGCTCTTCTTGGTGCTGATGCTTGGTTTTGCATGTCCTCAGGTCCTGCCGTCCTGCCTGGAGCTGGGATCTGGCTAGATCACCCAAATGCTTGAGCTCCTTTCCCTTCCTTGGCTAGCGTAACACCATCAGACGCTCTCCTCTGCATTCTTAGTTATCCCAACCTGCTCTGGGACTTTATAACCTTCTTAGGCCGCCACGTCTTGTGCTATGCATCTTCCCAGCCCTGCACGCCATTCCCTGCATACCCTGGCCTGCCTGAGCATGTGCCTCCTTCAGGGGTGATCTGCTGTGCATGGAGGCAGGATTGGTGGGGGGCCAAGGCTTGGCCATTCCTTCAGGATGTCTGAAGTGGTCTCCTCCAGCTCACTGCCCCCACACAGCCCCAGCTCCTCCAGCTACCCCTGAGCTTCTTGGTGTTTAAGGGTGTGAGTCACATCCTGCAGTCCCCAGAGAGGAGGCTGCTCCTGTGGTTGTGTGTGGGCACTGGACAATGAGAGCTCTTCAGGAGCCCTGGTTTCTCCCTGCCAGCAGCAGCTTACATGGGACTGAAGGCAGAGAGCTCCTCCTTTTTTGCTGGTGACATGGTACTAGCAAAAACATGAATGCATAACTGCTGATAGTGTTTGCCAACACTCTCAGGCACAGGGTGAGATTGTTGAGGAGTCCTGGTGCAGGGCCCGGAGTTGGACTTGTGATCCGTATGGGTCCCTTCCAACTCAGGACATTCTGTGGATCTTCTCCCAGGCAGAGGAGCTCACACGCAGAGAGAGGAGAAGGGCTGGTACTTCAGCTTCAATCTTAGAAGAAAATCTCCTGCAGCTTCCTCTGGGCACAGCTTTGAGGGATGTATTTCCCTCAGGTACATGGTGAGCCTCCTCCTGGGCCAGCTGCTGGCCCTCACCTCAGACCAGAGCTGTCTGGATTTCAGGATGTCTGATGGTATTTTCATTCCTGCATCTCCCCTGGAGCAAGGGAGTTACTCAGAATTGACTTGATTTATAGGCTGGGGGAGTGGAGGAATTAATGAAGTGGCAAAGTCTTGTCCCTGAGTTTCCAAGACTGAGAACCAAGAGAGGCTGGAAAATTCAAGCAGGAGCAAAGCTGGCTCATGCCACATGGATCAATAAATTATTAGGAAAAGGGGTGTGGGGGTATCCCATCACAAAGAGGGGCTGCTGCACGTGGGGCCAGCTGGAGTGAGTCTCCCTCACTGGTTTCCTCAGTGGCTGCAGCAGCTCCAGGGGTCTCTGTCTCTTCTTCCTGCTGTGTGCCAAAGGGAAGAGCTTGTGGCTGATGCTAGGGAAGGTTGATCCCTCAACTTCCTCGATGCATTGAAACACACATGGGCTAGTTCCCTTTTTTTTCCTTTTTTTTTTTTGCACACTTCAGAGCCAAAACCTACTTTGAAACTGGAGGGAAGGAAAGGGGGCTGGGTAGATCCTCACCCTTCCTGCCTGCTCTGCTGTGACCCGACAGCAAGGGCCCAAAGGGTCAGCACTGCTCGCTGGTGTGGAGGAATAAGGTTATGTAGAAGCATCCAGGCAGCTGCTTTGCTGTCCTGGCAGCAGCTGGAGGAGCTCCATGGGACAGCTTTGCTGTCCTGCACACCTTGTACCTGCCTGCTGCCCAGGGTCTGGTGGAGAATATGAGGACAGGGTCTGCATCACGTACCACAGATCAGGGTAAGCAGCTGTGAGTGGCTTGGGGGTGGCCAGATCAAACCTGGCTTTATTTTCAAAACAATGTTTTGGGAGCAGTTACACAGCATCAGTTCAAACCTGGTAATTATTGCAGCTGCTAGGGGCCAAAAACGAAAATCCAAACTCAGCATCTTGCTAAGGTGCTTAACTTAATTTCCATGAGTGAGATCCACCCTTCTCAAGACACTTCAATCTGTTCACATTGTTGCTTCCTCTCCAGATTAGATAGGTTGGAGCAGTGCTTTGTTAATTAGAGGAAAAATCCTGCTCCCTCCTGCCAAGACAGAGGAACTCTTGGCAGTTTGCTCCCTTTTAGTGACTGAAGCCTCCCCTGTTCAGCTAGGTGCCAGCAGGTCACCTCCTGGGGCATCTCCCTGCCCAGTGGCAGAAATTCCTCAAAAATAAGGCTGAGTGTTCCCAGAGAGGCTTCTTCTTTAATTGACCCCTTCCCTTGCTGGGGTGCAGTTTCCATTCTCACCTTGACTTATTGGAGGCTCCTCATTTGCTTAGTGTTGGCCAAAGGAGTTTTGGGGCTCAGCATGGTGAGCACATACGTGCTTTGCATTGGGCTGTAATGCTGCTGCCACTCCTGTTCTCTAACTGGTTCTCCCTCTCCCCACCTTTGGTCAATGCTCCCCGTTCAGTATCATTGGCTGCTCTCACCTGGCACGAGGGTGACCCTGAGGAGAAGGATTTACTGCTTTGCCTGGAGAAATCCGATTTCATGCAGCACTCACAGCCGAGCAGCCCAGTTAGACCAGACAGTCTCGGAGATCACTCCGACTTAGCTAGGTTATCCACCTATTTATAGCTCCCTTGCTCACCCAGCTCCACCCACCGTGGGGTTTTACTGCAGGTTTTAAAGCAGGCTCCCAGCCTTTCCCCTCCCTGTGGAGTGGAGCTGTCTGTTCTGGCTCCCTGGTGTGGAGCTGGTGGAGGAGGCGGGTGGGAGAGCAGCACCACCTTGGGAGCCAGCAGCGATGCGGGCAGCAGCTGCGTCTGTCTCCTCCTGGGATGGACTAAAACTGGTGTTTCCATGGGCAGCAGGAGGAAGCAAAGGGTTCTACTTTACCAGCCTGAGGAAGTGGTCTTGAACCAGGCTGTGGAATTGCTTTACATGGCAGTTTAACCCAACTCAAGGGGGAAAAAGGCTACTGATGCCTGGGCATCCTTCCTCTGTTTGGCTCAGCCTGCAGTGAGGGACTGTTCTACCCATCTTGCCTTTATTTATCTACTTTATCATGATAGAACCCGAGTTTTGAGGTAAGAGACAGTTTGTTCTTCTAGTAGGTGTCAAAGTTGAATCCCCTGTACCTTTGCTGCTGGAGCACGTAGGGCCCCTGGGATGGGGTGGAAGAGCCCGAGATATCACAGGTGTGGGATGACTGATGTCTCCAGATAGACTGAGTTGATGATACTTGGAAGTGCTCTTCCCCTCCCATTGCGTGGCTTTCATTCAGCCAGAAAATCTGATTTGTTACAAATTATCTGCTTGAATAGCAGGAAATGAGCGGGGAAGTGCCAGGGATCCACTTTGGTTGGATCTGCAGAAACCAGAGAAACCTTGCTGTTGGGTAGTAGGGATGTACAGCAGGGAGGCAGCCCAATTAAAACAAGGAGGAGGTAGGGAAAACTGTGTTCTTGGGCTTTTTTCAGATTTATTTGGTTCATCCAGGCTTTTCAGGCTACAGAGACTGTGACAGAGCAGTTAACAGTCTCCAGTTAATGACCTAATGCAGGCACATTCCGGTACTGAGCTTGTTGCAAAATTACACCTGCTCCTTGAGCTGCTGCTTTTGAGAGTCTATTATCTATCAAGGCCTTTCTTGATCCCTTAGATCAATCCCGGGATTGAAAAGCTGTATTTTAGAACTTCTCATCTCAGCCTTTTTACGGCAAAAGTAGTTTCTTTGCAAAGGTCTTTCTGTGGTTCATTCATCTCCTTAAATCCTGGTGGGTAATTGAATAAGCTTAGCTGTGCTAATTTTTCCATCTTCCTTGTTTCTTCTTTTTTGCTCTGTTAAATGTTACCTTGATCCATTGCTCCTGACATGCATCCAGATTGTCCTGCCTTTTCACTTGAAGGAGAGACATGTGTGTGTTTAAACTTCTTTTAATACAGAGGACATGAAATGTTTCTGGAGTTTAATTGTGAAGATGCTTGAAGAATACATTTTGAAAAGTAGGAAGGAGAGAGGGAGAAAAGGAGGAGCAAAGCCCCAGACTTGCATCTGTGGGTAGGGGCGTGCTCAGGATTTGCTAAAACTTGCCTTGAGCTGCAAGTAAATAGTCACAGAAAATACTTGTGCAAATCTGCAGTCTGTCCAGTTGCAGTCCTACTGGGGTGTTAGTGGGAAACAGGAAGAGAGGGACATTTTATTTTACACGTACGCACACAAGCCATCCAGTCTTTGTAGCTGAGTAACTAAAACTGATGTGCCAGTCAGAGCCCAGACTAACCTGGTGTGTGTGGTCCCCAAGGGCTGCAGGTTTGGGCTCCAGCTGAGCCTGGCTTGTCCCGTCTTCTGCTTCTTTGCCAAGTGTGAAGGGCTTTGTGCTGGGCTGTGCTGTGCATCCCTCCATCAGTCGGTGCTTCCCTGTGCTTGGGAACTCCTTGGCGTAACTTGGGGGAAGCCTCTTCTAGAGCCTCCACACTCCCCATCTCCAGCAGCAAAAGCTGGATTCAGTGACACAGCCCTTCCCGTCCCACTGAGCTCTGGGATGGGGACCCTGAACACAGCATGCATTGATAGGCTTTAGAACTGGAGGGTTGTTGCTGAAATCATACCTTATCTTTCTCTCTTTTTCTTTCCTTTTTTTCCCCCTTTCTCTGTGTTTGTTTGTTGTTTTTTTTTTTTTTTCCAACTCTGATCAGAACCGACCTTCCTTTCTCCAGCGTGCTGGGATCTTTGCAGCAGCCCATGCCGCAGCGCCTCGCCCATTCCACCCGAGCTGCCCATGCCATTGGCTTGGACCTAACCTAGGCTCAATCTCGGCGTGGCCTGGGCGGGGGGAACCATGGGGAGCTCTGCCTCATCGCTGGCCGCAGAGACGGAGTCGGACCATGGCTTCAGTAGCTCGCCCTACCCGGGGCACCCGGCCGTGGGCTGGTATAGGAGCAGTCCCGGTGGCCCCGTGTGGGAAAGTGCCCTTATAACGCGGCAGCACCAGCACTTACAGCACCGGCTGCGAAGGTAAGGAGGAGGGGAAGGAGCCTGCTCACCTGCTCACCCGCTCACCCGCTCACCTCCCAGCTTCAATCCAGCGCTGCCTTTGGGACACGACTTGCTTTGCATCCTACTGAATGTTGGGTCCCTTCATTCAGAGGCTCAGTTCAGTTCCCCGGGAAGCCAGAACCAAATTCCCACCTACCTGAGTGATGCCAAGCCCTGGCTTTACACAGGGTGGCTGATGTCTGCTGCAGAATGGACTGCAGGACTCATCCCAGCTCTTCCTCACTCACCTAAATTGTCAAGGTGGCTGCCTGGGAATGGGATCTCAGTTCCTTGTACGCCGTGTTCTCGTGGCTCCTTTTCTTTCTGGCCTCCCAACCACACTGTAGTGTCACAGGTGGAGGATTGTGTCTCCAGGTTGGGTGGCAATAAGTTGCAAGAGTTTCTGAACTCAGAAGAGCCGGAGAAGATGTTTTCATGCAAAAGCAGTGAAACGCTTTTGAATAACAGATCCACAGGAATAAAACACACCAGAACAGAATTACTCTTAAAAACAGATTAGTGTTTCTAGCGCTCAATTCCTATCCCACCTCAATGAAATCAGCACCTCAGATGTGTCTCTGAGTTGTTGTCTTTGCCCCTTCCGCATCAGCCACTTGCAGTGAGGAGTTTATCTTGTTTTTAGGGGGCTGGTGTCCTGCATTCAGTCTCTGACAGGTTGAGAGATTTATCAAAAAGCATCCAAAACCCCTCTGCCCAGGGGCTTGGCTACAGAGGCTGCCGTGTTTTGTGCTGATAACGTTTGAGCCTTTGCCTAATGCCTGCTTTGTGTGGACTCCAGCCTGGATTGGTGTCCATACCTGCTTGAATCCGTTTGGAGCTGCTGGTCATTTAGGAATAGCTGCTTGCTCTGAGTGTCCCTGAGCTGACCTGGCTTTTTCCTGGAGGTGTTTGCTGTGATGTTGGTGCAGTATCTGTGGTGCAGTCCTCGTTTTCCTGCCTTCCTGCTGCTGCAGGGCCTGGGATGTGCTCCCCAGGCTCTGGTGCATGCCTCTAGAGCGTCCCAGCAATGTCAGGCTTTGCTCCGTTCTGGCCCTGTCTTGGGTCTTCTTATTGAGCGGGGAACAGTGTGAAGCCAGTAAGTTGTTGTCTTTACTCTCTAGCATAGACTTGAGTACTTTTAAATAAGGTATTTTGTGTAGTTCCCAAATTCTGTTGCTGTGTGTGCCTGTCCTGTGTGGCTGGTCCACAGCTCTGGTCGGTGATCTGTACTGTGTCAGTTTGTCCCCTCTGGTTTAGAGGGATCCTGCGAACAGAGCTGGGTCCTTCCTGCAGGACTATCCTTTCTGGACTGCTGGTTTTCCCTTTGTTGCCCTGAGGAGGTGGGATGGTGTCTCAGCTCACAGGTGAACTCTCTGGTATGGCTGTGCACAGCCAGAACTGGAATTCAGGAACTTGCAGTGTATACCTGGCCCTGGGCAGTAAAAAAGACAGTGTCTCTGCAGCCTCGTGTGTGGCAGCTGAGGCTGCTTGTGACTCCAGGTCTGTAGTTCTAGGAACCAAGTGAAATCTTGACACGTGGAAATAAATTTCCTGAAGAACCAGCCTTGGTGGTGGAGCGGATGTTGGGGTAAGAACAGGAACTGCCGGTCTTGGCGCAGATAATGCCGGTGTCCTGTGGGGACAGGAGTGGCTTTTGTGATAATTCCTCATTTCCCCTGCTGAAGGGAGAGCAGAACTCATCCCGACTCTGTCACACGGTTCCTGGAGACAGGAAAATCACCAGCTGTGATTCACTGAGAGCGAGTTGCGTGGGAAGAGCTTGCTCCAGGCAGTGATTATGGAGGTGGGTTCAAAAGACCTGAGATCAGCCAGGCTGCCAGGCATCAAAAGGGCCGCCGCTCCCAGAGAACAACGGGGCCAAGGAGCAGTGGGTGATTGGTTTCCAGAGAGGAACATGTTGATAAATATATTCTTTGAAAAAATTAAGTAAGTCAATAGAGCAAGTCAGGGTAGGTATCCTGCCTGTGCATGTCCTCGTCCCTGGAGTCATGTAGTTTAGGAAGGAAGTGGAGTACTGGAGAGTCAATTTGAGGCCAGGCAGGAGTTCTGGGATAGTCTTTGTTTTTCCTGCTGATTTTCTGTGCCTGCCTCCAGCCACCTTCAAAGCTGATAATGCTTTGGCTGCTGTGGAGCAGCACAGGGCCAAGCTGCTCTGGGCTGTCTCAGGGACGAACACAAACCTTCCTTGGCAGAAAAACAGGGACACAAATACTTAGCGAGTGACTTTGGTCTGTACTTGATGGGGGAGCTGGGGGGAGTCATCCCTCATGGTGGGATGGGAATAAGGGGAGAAATCAGTGCTCTTTGGCTTTCAAGATTTTAGAATCTGAGAGGAGGCTTCACTGTCTCCTCTTGCCTGGATGAGGCTGATGGAGTGGAATTCCCTGTCTGCTGAAGACAGGGGGACAAGAGGGAGTAGAAAAAGGGCCTTAGTGGTAGAAGCAGCAGACTTGTGACAACCAGATTTGAGTCCCTGGTCTTTTCTGGACAGGGCTGCACAGTCTCTTTCTGTGTGTCAGCATTTAAACAGGAGCCTGGCCATTTCCCAGCGTGCCAGGAGGACTCAGCTACTGAAAGACCGGAGGTACCAGGTATTAGGTACATGTTGGAGGGATCTGGTTGCAGAAACCTCTGCTTAGGGCAAAGATGTTGGGTTGAAATTCAGCCCTGGTAGCTGTGTGCAGCCAGACAAATTCTGGCTCCGCTGCAAGTTCCCTTTGGGACTGTGTCTTGCTCATGTGCTTGGAGGTGCTTGGCCTGGGCTGTTGATGGGTGGGAGAGTTCAGCTGAGCCTGGGGATCCATCGTGGCTAAGCTTCCTGGCATGGCAAACCCTTCCTGGAGCTGGGAGCAGGAAGGGGCAGTGCCACAGGCTTGGTGCTGGCAGCAGGACATGGCTCCATTGCCATAGCTGCCACTGTGGAATGGTTTGGGAGCTGTGGGATTGTAGTGGTTTCTCCTGCTGCTGCTGGAAGGGGCAGTGGCACCTCTCCAGGGTGTATCCTTCCACTTTGTAAGGGGTTAGGAGGGAATTTGGGCTTTGAATTGTTTCCTGATGAGATTTAAGGGAATATTCCTGTTCACCTATTCCTCATTCTCAGGATTCATGAAGAGATCCTGTTGAGTACTGAGAACTTCTGATTTTCACTCTCAGGAGAGGCTTTGGGGAAGGGGTTGCAAGGTCTGTGCAGCTGACCTAAGTGTCTCTACCCACTACTCGCTTTGGCTGAAGCTCTCTGAACTCCTTCCTCTTCCAGAGGATATTAATGTTCTGGGCTTTCCTGCAGTGTTCTGCGAAGGATTTTTATTTTTCTATAAAAGCCTTTTGCAGAATAAAATACCTCTGGGTCTCAATGACTGTGGAGGGAGGAACTCATTCTTTTATTATTTGTTTATTTTATTATTATAATATGCTAAAAATATGTAAATCTCCCTGCTTTTAGAGGGAAGTGAGGGGACCTGCTTCTGTTGTTGGCAGGTGGTGGGAGGGCACTTGCTGTGCCACCCCCTGCTCCCCAGAGGCACCACTTACTTCTGGGGAAATTCTCCAGGCAAGCCTGAGTGTCCTGGGTGTTTGTGACCCCTTGGCTTAAATACATGAGCAGCAGCAAGTCAAGACTGCTGGGCAGCATCACAGAGGCCTTTTCTGCAGGCTCTGCTGAGTTTTTTTTAGACTGGTAGAGATTTTAATAACTGAACTCTGGCAGGGAGTTCTGTGCAGCAGGAATGTGTCTCTGTCCTGCTCCTTCCCCCCTTCTGTGGCACTTCAGCTCTGAGTGCAGCACAAGCAGGATTGTCTGGAAGACACCAGGACAGTGTTCAGTCTGGGGAAAGGAAGGCTCAGGGGGGATCTTCTGGCTCTCCACAGCTCCCTGACAGGAGGGTGCAGCTGGGGGAGGATCAGGCTCTGCTCCTAGGGAACAGAACAAGAGGAAAGAGCCTCAAGTTGTGCCAGGGGAGGTTCAGGTTGGGTGCTGGGGAATAAATTCTTCGCAGAAAATGTGGTCAGGCATTGGAACAGGCTGCCAGGGCAGTGGTGGAGTTACCATCCCTGGAAGTGTTGAGAAGGCATGTGGCTGTGGCACTTGGGGACATGGATCACTGGTGGTCTTGGCAGTGCTGGGGAAACGGTTGAACTCAATGTACTTTGGGGGCTTTTCCCAACTAAATGATTCTGTGTGTTTCCTGTTGGGGAAACCAGGGCCCAGAAAGATCTCAGGTCTGGCAGCCTCAGCAGTACAGGTACCCCAGCAGACCTGGGGTGGGGCAGGCACAGATCCCTGGGTTTTATCAGCAACCTGCTTGGATTTGAGTGTGCTCAGAGAGCTGATTTTGCACCTTTCAAGAATCACTGACTGGTTGAGGTTGGAAGGGATCTCTGGTGTCCAGCTGGTCCATCTCCCTTCCTAAGCCACCATGCAAAGGACAGATGTGGTGTGGAACAGATGGGGATCACCAACATGTGCTCTGACAGAGGAGGGAAAAAGGAGCCACTCAGCCAAACCACGAGGGCACTGCCATCAGCTCTGATATTCAGGACAATGCCTGCTCATCACAGGAGTGAAGCCTGTGTTCCCCAGGTGCTGCAGTGAGGTGGATGCATCCCTGTGTGGATTGCGCTCCCTCTGGAAGTTGCTGTGGAGTTCAGCTGGGGTTTGGTGGTGTAAAGATGGTGCAGGTTGTTGTGGATACTTGTTTGATGGGAATGTTTGGCTTGTAACCGTTTGCTCACCAGTTCTCACCAGAGCCCGCAGTATCTGGAGCAGTGTCTAGCTTAAGGAGGTGTTGCAGTGCCAAGGAGTTGGCCGCGTGGAATGCTGTTTCATCTGCCTGAGGCTCCCAGCCCTGCCCATCCGCTCTCCACGCTGCTCCAGCGGTCACAAAGCCTATTAGTTGTTTAAATTAGGGCTATTTATAGCTCTGGAGCCATGGATAACTTGGAGGGTGGTGCAGAGCAGTGGAGACCAGAGTTCTCAATAGATAACCAAACAAACCCTCGCTTTGCTCCCTGTCTGCCCTCCAACCTTCCTCATTTCCATGTCCCACAAGAGCCATCCTGCCTCAAAGGAGGTCAAATCCAGGGCAGAGGCGGCTGGAACATATCCTCATCTTACACAATTGGCCAAATCTGGGCAGAAATGCCTGACCCTCTTGCCTGGATGTTGCTGTCACAGCATGGAGAGCACAGCAGCACTGTCTTTTTGTCAGTGCCAGCCTGGAGAAGGGAAAGTGGAGAAGGCAAAAGCCTGGTTTGGGGATGCTCCTGTCTGCAGGAGCTGAGTGCTTTTGTTCCAGGACCATGAGTTCAGGTTCTTCTCCAAGTACAGGTGTTGGGGAGTTTTGCTTTGGTTGCTGCATTGCATGAAGGAGTTTAGCATCCAGCTTTGGCTGTGCATAAATCCAGTCTTCATCTCTTTTGGGAAGAGGTCCTGCGGATGCAGTTTTGCTGTGAAGGAAGCTGGTCTCTTGTAAGTGATGCTGTGGGAGTATGTGGTTGAGGACCTGGGAGAGCCCTTTGGTACTCCGTGTTTTTCCAGGTGTGTTGGAGGTGGGGAGGAATTGGTAACTTGTAAATTTTTGGAGGTTTTAAAAAATTTTTAAGAACAGGGAACAGTGAGAGGAGACAGAGCAGGGATTTTTTTTTTTTTTTTTTCCAGAGTAACCCTTCTGCATTGATTCTTTGGCTGCATAGGGAGGAATGTTATCTCATGGCAAATCACTTGTCCCCCTGAGAGGTGTCACTCATGTAGCCTGGGGTTGTGAAATAGTCTCAGTCCTCTGGCAGAAGCTGGTGGATGGATATGATGACAGTGGGAAGCTCAGGAACTTGGCTGAGCTGCTGCAAGGAAGGAGGAAATGTAGGAAAGTGTGCGTTTGGAGGGTTATTCTTTCAGGATCAGGATGGAAACTGCAAACGCATTCCTCCTGACGGTGTGCAGCATCTGTCCTGCAGGGAGATGGGCCTGCAGTGACCTCATGGTGTGGACCTGTGAGAGGAGGGGTGGAGGCAGGGATATCCTCCTGCTCTCTGGGTGGGCAGGGAGCTCCCTTCCCTCTCTGCACCCACCATTCCCTGGGATCACTCCAGAGCCCTTTGCTTCCCTCTCCGATTACCAGGTACTGGCTGCTGTGAAAGGCACGTGCTGGATTTCTCCAACCAGTAACTTAATCCAGTTTGACACTGGTGGCTGTGGGCTGGAATCTGACTAACATGAGTCAGAAACAGCGGGGGGCGGTGCTCAGCGCTGCACCCACCTCCCTGCAGCCTCCTCTCCCCATGACCCCTGGTCCCTGAAAGGCCGCCTTGATCCCAGCGTGGCTGGAGCCTGGTGCTGTGTGTGGAGGAGAGGCTGTGCTGAATGAACCCTCTGCTGGCCTTTGTTCTCTGGGATGAAACAACCCTCAGCACGGGGCTGCTACCAACAGAAGGGCACAGAGAGGAAGGGAGAGCCCTGCTTGGGTGCTGTTTGCATTTGCCGAGCTGTGCTGCATCTCTATTCCTGCCTGGGGACCTACAACCCACCCAGGTGCCTGTGCCTTTTCAGCCACTCTCTTCAAACAAACTGCCCTGGGCTTTTCTTTGACTTGGGCACCTTCCCGTGCTTCTCACCCTGCCAGCATTGCTGCTCTGCCTGGCAAGGCACCAGGATCTCAGCCAGCACCCCTTGCCTGCCAGTGCAGCTCACAGCACCACAGGCATCAGAGTCCCTGCGAGGGGCAGGTGCTCCAGGTCACCATGAGGAGCTGTGAAGAACTGATCCGAAGAGAAGGAAGCTGCTCCTGCATTACAGATGGCATTTCTGAGGCTGCAGCAGGACATCCAAACCAGAAGGAAGCTGGAAGTGGAGTGTGAAGGCAGCCTGGAGCCCTTCTGGATGGCGGCAGGACTGGCAGCAGCTGGGGCCGTGTGGGGGGTGAGGAGAGTTTGGGCTGCAGGTGCTTGGAGGCTGCCAAGTCAGCAGCTTGCAGGGATCTGAAGGGCCTCACCTGCCCTTGCCCAGAGCCGTGCAGAGCTCAGCTGGGTCTGCAGACGCTCAGGTTCCAGCCCTGCTACTCCCAGTGCTCCCTGTGCATCGCACACTGGGGCTTGTGGTTACACAGAGCTGGGCTCTGGCATTTGGAGCGTGGCAGGTTGGCTACAGCAAAAGGGGATTTTGGGAGGCTGGGTCTTGCCAGCTTTTGGTGGGAGAGGACAGTGTCTACACTCCATGGCCTTCAGCAGCATTCCCCAGTTGTGGAGTGGGGAGAAGGCAGACACGAGCAGGATCTTTTGTCTTCCTTAAAATCAGATTTTAATCTCCCTGCCTTGGAAAAGTAAAGCTATAGGTAGGTAGATGTGTGTGATAGATGTGTGTGTGTATATATACCTGTATTTTCTTCCCCTGCTTCCTTGAGACACCAAGGAAAGGACACGTTTCATTCAGGGCCCTGCTGTTGGCTGGCACATGCCCCACGCAGTGTTGGGGCATTCAATCAGACCCGTGCCACCAACTATACCTGCACTGCCCAGGAGCTGAGGCTTCTCCTGCTGCCTTTACCCACAGCTGCTGTGTCTGTCTGTGGGGAGGCACAAACGTGGAAACACTTGGCACTTCTGGAATGGGGAAAGACTTTTGTTCTGCAGGAGGTTTAGGCTGCAGCCCATGGCACAGAATGGACTGATCAGTGACATTGCTGCTGAGTTGCCCAGTGCCACCCCTGTGGCACATGCAGTGACTGGCATTGAGCACTTTACACACACCCTAGCAGATCTCCAGCAAAGCTTCACCCAGTGACCTGTTTTCTCTGGGTTATGTTTTCCTACAGTAAATGTGTCTTCTGGGCACACTGGTGTGGGCACTGCAGCCCTGGCTTGCTCAGGGACTGTTGTTGGTGACAGTGTGGTGGGGAGGGCACAGCAGCTGACAGGACCCTGTGTCTAGTGCATCATTTCAGTCTCCAGGGCACGTATGCACCTTCCTCTTCTGTCCCGTGCAGGCTGGCAGTGATGTCCTTCAGGGTGTCCTTGAGGAGTACGTGTGCTGGGCTTACCGAGGGCTGTCTGTGAGCCTGTGTGTGACTTGATGAGGTTCAGGAGCTTTAAACAACAATAGGAGCTGCTCTCTGTGGTAGACAACTCAGTGTTGTGCTGCAGGGAAGGGACACTGAGCTGTTGTAGCAGCCCTAACCTGGCCTTTCTGGGGTTGCTGTGCTGGCAGGATGCTTCCCTCTGGCACGTGGACTCGGGAGGGTTAATGGCATGTGCTGCAGCCAGGAGCAGCCTCTAGATTCCAGCTGTCAAAACACTTAGTTAAGTGTGTGTCATCTTTACGAGGCAGTAAACAGTGCTACAGTTTGAATTACCCAGCCTGGAGGCCTCCAGGGTGCAGTATAACTTGTAGGGGCTTCCCTGGTAATTCCAGCCTTGCTCCTGGAGTCAACCAGATGTATTCCTGGCTCATTTAAGGTGGCAATAGTTCTAGAGCTTGGGGTATGAGCAGAAGGAGCAGATTGGGATGCTGGGTGGTTGTGTGGCTCAGCCTGCCCCAGCACAGCGTTCTGTTCTATTCGTGGCCCTTCCATATAACCCACCAAATCCTCCTCTCTGTCTCCAAGAGGCTGGAGAAACCAAACAGCCCCCATTTTGAAAGGGCACAGTGATGCCAAACTGAATCTGAGGCCAAGTGTGGATTCCCGTGTTGAACCTGTGTTTGATGGGACATTGGGACTGTAGTGGGCCTCTGGTGTGCTGCAGTGCTCCTGTGTCCTCCTGGAGCCTGGTGTTTGCTGATGGGATCCTGGAGGGTGATCTGTCCCTGGCAGCTGCCTGGGATAGCCTCGAGGCACTGTTGTCTTGGTGCTGATGGGGCAGGAGGTGCATGGAAGGGTTTTGTGCTGAGGGAACCTGTCACTGCCTACACAGGATGCTCTGCCAGGGTACACTCTGCACACCCAGAGCTATTTCACCTGCACACTGGTTCTGAATGTGCCAGGACTATCCTAGAAGCCTCCAGTGCCAGGAAATAAAAATGCCAAGTAGGCTGTGCATGATGAAGCATTCCCAGCCAAACCACAGGAAGATCAGTGTGTTTTATCCCATTGATCCTCTAGGGAACTGTGGCTAATTGTCCCCCCTAAAGTTCAGGCACATGAGGAAGAGGAGTGACCTTTACAGGTCAGGAGCACACACACAAACAGATCCATTGCTGTTGGTGGGACTCAGCCTGTGCACAAGATCCCATCCTCTCCCATCTCCCTTGCAAGAAGGAGCTGCACTCCAATGCTGTCTGAGTTGCTGGCTCAAGGAGGTACTTCAGTGGCAGGGCTTGAGAGCTGAACTGAAACCCCCAGCCCTGGGGTGATTTCTGGAATGAGGAATGAGCCTGGCCTGGCTCTTTCTGCAGGGAAGCCCAGGGGCTGAAACGCCAGTCTCCTTGGCTGTACTTCTGAACTTCCTCCATGGTTTTGGCAGTACAGGACAGAGGGCTGGCTCAGGGCATGAGGAGTTTCCCTGATGTCAAAGGAAAGCTGTTCTGTTGAAGTTCACTACAGAGGCTTTGCTTTTGATCTTTTGAAGATTGTTTGTGTCACCCAGTTGTGCAGAGCAGAGCCAGGACTCCCTGGGAGCTGCAGGGCACTCTGACCTTTCCTTGGCTTCTCAGAGGAGGGGGCAATGGGGGCCTCAGTGGGGGAAACCCGTGGCTCTTTGCACATGCAGGGATATTGATTCATGACTCGGCAGCCTTCTCTCTCCAGGTCTAGTGTGCAGAGCTGGCAAGTTCCTGGAGGTGCAGGGGATAATTTAGGTCACCTCCGACCTCAGCAGGTAGGAATGGTCTTTAACCAGTGTCATAATGGGAAGGCAGTGGGTCATGTTTGGGATGGAGGTGTCCCTTCTCCTGTCCTTGGTGGCTGCAGTGTGGAAGTCATGTGAGCAGCCACCAGCCTGCAGATGCCCTGTCCCTTTTGTGCCGTTCTCTGCCAGCTGTATTTATTGAGCCTGACAGTTCAGGTGCTGTGGAGATGGACAGATTTCCATTAGCTGTACCCTGCATGTGCCCCACTGCGAAGTGAGCCCAGGCATTGGCATTGCAGGGTCTGAGGGCTGGAGCACAGCAGCTGCAAATGCAGAGTGATTGGTTCAGTGGAGATGTGAGAGATGGAGCTAACAGCTTTGGAGCTGTGGTGTTGCTCCTGATCCATTTCCCCTCCCCTCTCTTTCATTCTCTCTTTCTCTTCCCCCACCACTCTTCCAATTCTATTTTAACAGCGCTACAAATTGCAGCATAAATCTTTAGCTGAGCAGCAATTTGGCTGGGCAGCCACCAGTAAATCTCCTCTTGCAGCCTCCCCATGTGAGGGAAGTCGCAGTGGGAGTAAGGGGATGTGGTTGAGTCCTGAGTTTACAGTCCCATCAGGTTTTCCTGGCTCTTTCCAGCTATGGGCCCACAGCCTTAGTCCGACATCTCTCCAGTCCTGGGAAACAGAAAAACTCTTCTCCCATCCCAGCCTTCAGTTCAAACATCAGTTGTGTTGGGAAGTGGTGTGAAACAGCCTCAAACACAGGAATAGGAGGGGTATGAGCATAAGTTCCAAATGCTTTGTTGAGGTGTGTGATCCTAAAGTTCTTCCCTGTTCTTGAAGACAGTACAAGGTAGTCTTCATCTGAGCACCGGACTTGTCCCTCCAAACTGCCTTGCACACGCAGGTGCTTTTGTTACCTGATGCAGAATGTGCGTATCCTCCGTGCATTGCCATGGGAGGAGTGATGGAAAATAGCTCTGAGTGGTGTATGAAAGGCAAAACTTTGGCCATTTAGTCCATGCGAGGGATCTGTTTGCACAGTCTCACACTGGGAGCTGTTTGTCCCAGCAAACGTTTTCCAGCTGCTGGTTCTGTGTCCTTGGATATGTTCTGCCTGTGTTTGTAGCCCCCTTCCATCATGTTTGAGCTTGACCACCCTGATGCTAGGAAGGAATTTTTCCCTGTGAGGATGGTGAGCCCCTGGCACAGGTTGCCCAGAGAAGCTGTGGCTGCCCTATCCCTGGAAGCATCCAAGACCAGGCTGGATGAGGCTTGGAGCAACCTGGGATAGTGGAAGTTGTCCCATGGAATGAGATGGACTTTGAGGTCCCTTCCAACCCATTCTGTGGTTCTGTGAATACAAAACCAGGATAAAGTACAGACCATGCCTTCATCTTGGCTTCTTGGCTGGATGGGAAGCTTCAAAGGCATTTTCCATGATGGATTCTTCAAACATTGGACAAGTGTTGAAAGACACAAGGAGAGCTCTGCCTGATGTCAACACCACTTGCTTTTTATGTGATTGTACCCGTGAGAAAACCGAGGAGCAAAGGGGAGAGGCACCTGCTGCAGAAGTATGTTAGAAAACAGAGATATTCTGGGGCTTTGGAGCAGGGTTTCTTTTTTTTGTAGAGAAGCACAAGTCCCTGCAGTGCTGGCTCCAGATGGCCACCTCACCCCTCTCTGTTCTCTGGGGAGCACAGGCTCTTTGAGGCAGACCACAGACCCTCACTTTAAAAGAAATTCCTTAATTGGCTTAAAGAAAGAGAAATGAAAACAAGTAGAGGTTCCTCTTCAGCCAGCCAGCTTTCCTCAGGGGTTGCTTTTGAAGTGACTGTTCAAGCATACCTCAGGTGTGGGCAGCTAAATGGATGGAAACAAGTGTCCTTTGGTCCCATAAGTCCACCCTCCTTGCTGAAGGTGTCCCAGCACCTCAGATGAGAAGGAAACTTAATGAGTTCAGCTTCTTGCTCCTTTCCTTGCCTCCTCCCCTTCCTGCTGAAAGCAGGTAAGGCTGTATTGTGAAACAACTGTGGGTATCAGCCCCATCAGTGCTTCCCTTCCTTACCACATTCTCAGGTGAAAGGCCTCCCTCCCTACATCCTGCATCCTACATCCCTGTGCTTCCTTCAAAGAGCAGCCTGTGCTACTCTGGAGCCCATTTCAAATGGAGCCTGGAGAGTTGATGAAAACTTATTCCAAGGATCTCCATGCCCAGACCTGTGAGCTCCTCCTGTGGTACCCTGGCTGCTGGGGTGAGGGACACATCAACAGGTTTCCCTTGTGATCCTTTTCTCTCCCAAGACAAGCTGGGCTCCTGTGTTGTGGGATCTTTATTCAGCTGTGCTAACCCAGCTCAGGCACAGAGCTTTTGTTAGTGGTACTGGGGTGATGGAAGCCCTCTATAAGCTCCTGGTTAGATCCTGGCATTGGTCTTGTCCTGAAGATTTGGCTTTCATCCTGTTCAGGGAGTGGCAGCTGTCCTAGAAAGGGCATAGCAGTCCTGAGTGTCTCCTGGGCTGGTATAAACCTCCTCACTAGCACTGAAGGACCTGGTGTGATGTAGGTGAGCTGGAAACTCATTCACAGCCCCCAGGTGATGTTTGCCAGCAGAGCTGGCTCTGCTCCTCTGGGGCCAGGCACTGATGCCTGGCTGCTCAAAGGTCCTGAGAGTGGTCTGGATCTCAGGATCAGATTCCCCCCACATACATACACACACCCTTTAATAGCTGTAATAAACCATATGCCCCTGTTACTTAAATAGAATAAATTTAAAAATGGAAAAGCCTCCAGGAGCATCTGTAAGTTCAGCACCTGTGGAAAATCGGCAGCTGAAGGAGCTGTATATGAAGTGAGAGCAGGGAGAGGAGCCCATAAAGGACTCAGTGGAAAATGAGGAGTCTTTGGAAGTCTTTCATCTTCCCATTGCAGTGTTCAGATGCGACTCCAGCTGCTTTCTATTCTGGGATGCAGGGAAGTGTGTGCTCCCACACATGGCTATTGCAGGTCGGAAAGAGCAGCTCTGGATTGACCCAAAGGTTGGGAAATCACTCTGCTGTACAGTAAGAGGAGTTCAGAGGGTGGTGACTTGAGAGATTCACATATCATTTCTGAATTTGCCTTAGACTTAGTGGTCTGTCAGTGCTTTGGCTGATGGCTAGTCCCCATGGAAGGAGAAACCAAGGCTCTCCAAAACACCACTGTTTGCTGCAGGCACAGAGCCGCGGAGGTACACGCAGAGAAGTCTGTCTGGGTCTGGAGCCGTATTCTTTTCAGATACTGGTGATGTTTCTTAGGTTGCAGTGGGCCAATCAGTCCCAGTTGTCTGGAACCCCACCAGGTACTTTGTGGAAAAAGGGAATGTGGCAGCCAGGCAGGTGTTGCAAGCTGAGGACACAGCCATCTCTCTGTATTCCCTAGAGACCAAACGGACACTGGAATTCCTTGGCTTCAGCAGGGGCTTCTCCCTGTTCTCTCCTGGCTAATTCAGACAACTGGCATCCCAGATTCTCCTTGTTTCAGGTTCCTTAAAAGTTAAGAATTTTATTTCCTGTCCTTCTGGACTGTGAACTCTCCACAGTCAACAAGAAATTCTCTCATGAGCTCAAGATGAAGATATGAACATCCCACTTGTGCTACATTGCTGGATGCTCCCTAACCCCATGTCCCATCCCAGACACTTCTGCCCAAACCTTCTACCCCTTTTTGAGGCTGAAGGGCCAAGGCATGACCCCTCTGCAGCAGGGGACGCTGAGAGGTGGCAGTGAGCAGCCCCAAGAGTGGGGGACGAGCAGTGGTGCCTGGCTGGCTCACACAGTACTTGCCAGCATCCCAAGCAGGCATCTCTTGCAGCCTGGTTCTCCTGATGGTTTTCCCCCCAGGAGTGATGCATATCCCACTTGACTGCCAGGCCCTCCCCTCTCCTGCTTGTGGTTCACCAGCTTTGACAGGAAGGGCCAACCCCGCTTCAGGCTTTCACCATTTGTCACAATAAATTGCTTCTTCCTCCTGCTGCGTGGGGGAGATGCTGGTTTGTTTGCCCTGAGTTTGAACAGCACCTGAGGCAGCTTCTCCCACTCCTTGCTCTTCCTCCCCTCAAGCCTTCAAGGAGAGCAGAGCCTGCTGCAGCTGGCAATAGGCTCCTCAAAGCTTCCCTGATGCAGCAATGAATTCTGTGTGCTCTTGCATTCAGCTGCTTGACCTGACATGACCTGGGAAGGGGAACAGAGCTGGAGAAGGTGCTGATGCTCTGGGAGCAGGAAAGGCAGGAGTTGTCTTGTGAGGCTGTTGGGATTTGTCTGTGGTGGCCCCTCTCTAGCCCAGGTTAGTGCAGTGGGAGGGCTGGCTCCAGCACAGCAGCTGCACCAGGCCTTGGTGTGTCTTTTCCAGCACCTGGCAGGGAGTGTGAGTGCACTTGGACGTTGTGTGTGGAGCCAAGGGCTCAGTGGAGAGAGTGTGTGTGTACAAACTGCAGTACCCAGTTCAACTGGGGCTCTGCTTTGTGCATCTTTAGATGGGGTTTTAGATACAGGAGAGGGGACATTCAGTTTTGCCCTCTGCCTTCTGACCTTCTGTCACTGAAGGAGCTGGTGCCAGTGCCCTGGCATGTCGAGAGCTAGCAGGGTGTGCTGCTGGTGGCAGTGCCTGTGGTTAAGCCTCCATCCTCGCCTATCCCTCGCTGCCCCGTGACGTTTGTCGCGTAGCTGCAGTGCCTTCATTACTGTGCCCTCATCAGCCACACACTGAACTCCAGGGATGCTGGGAGCTGCCAGAGTTCCTCTCTCTTCCTCTGGCCTCTGGCAGTCTTTCTTTCTCTCTGCAGATCAGTGCAAAGCTTGTTGGCTGAGATATTAAGTGTGAGCTTTCCTGAGGTCCAGGACTGGCTTAGCTCTTCATTAAGGCCTGTTAATCATGGTGAGGAGCCTGACAGCTGCTGGCCATGGAACACAGTGTCCTGCTGCCTTCCAGCTCTCCGGCATGGTCCTGCCCAGGGTGCCCCAGTGTCACTGGCAGCCAGGGGAAGGGCACTGCCTGCTCTGGCACGGGACAGTGCATCTGCAGAGCTTGGCTTGAGAACTTTCCTCGTTAGCAGGAAGAGTTCCCAGCAGCAGCTCTGCCAGGAGCTAGGAGGGTGGCCAAGTTAAAGCCCTAGGAGAGGAGGAAGAGGAGACTGGGAGCTCTGCTTCCACCTGCTAGGCTGCATCCTGCTCTCCTTGGTCTCAGACCTCATGGAAACATGAGTCCTTCTCTCTCCCTCCATCCCAAATGGTAGCGAGGTCTTATTAATGTTGGTTTTTGTATTAATTGCACCCTGGAGCTATGCTTTGATTTATTTTATCAGGGAGAATTTAGGGAAAAAGATGGCTGTTTCTGTAGCAAATAGCAGCCTGCCCAATGTAAGGCTAGGAAGAAGAGAGGGGCTTGGCAGTGCCCTCCCACCTCCTTCCTGTGGCTGTGCCTGTGCCACGATAGCTCCAGCACCCCACAACCCCCATGGGGCTGTGTGAGGGGCAGGCAGCCACCTCCACACTTGTGTGGCATCCCCCAGCAACACAGGCCTCAAAGGCACCAAATTGCTCTGAATTTCCTTCTCATGCTGGGATGAAGGGGTTTAATTTACTCTCTGAAGGTACAGGGTGGTGTTTTGGAGCTGAGCTGGTGGTGCTGGCTGTGAGAGTGAGGTGGGGGCATGGAGCTGCTCACAGAGCATCACCTGCAGCTCCTCAAACCTGTCCTATGCCTCGCTCTCCAGACATGCAACACCCAAAGAGAGGTCCTCAGCCCCATTCCCTCCCACCTGCCATCTGAAATCCTTCCATTTTGAGCTCTTCTGCCCATCCCTCCCACTTTTCCTGCTGAAGATTCTGTTGGGTTTTGACATTAAAACCTGCCATGATTTGAAATGAATTAGTGTAGCAGTAATATTAAAGAACATCATCTTCCCAGCTGTTCCTTCCCAGCATCTTGCTAGTCAAGAGCCAGTGTATTGGTCATAAATCCTCTCCCTGCTGTTCTTGATATTCCCTGATTTCTATACATCTTTGTCCTGGTTTAGGGCAAATTTTGGGAGGAAACCTCTGAATGGGGTTCTTCTGGAAGTGCAAACCCAAACGGCCCCTCTCCCACGACTGGTCCGGAAAAAACTTCCTTGGAGAGAAGTGGAAAAAGCTATTTATGTAAGAAGTAAAATGCCCACGAGCACACAGGATGAATAATATGAAACAATAAAACCTTTTGTTAAAGTGAAATGACAAACTGAGAAAAGTCCTTGCTGTGGGTGCAGCTCATCTCAGAGGTCACAGGGGTGATCTCTCAGTTCTCCTCTGGGTTTTCAGTCCGGAGCAGGTTTAAACAATCCCAAGAAAAAAGAAAAAAAACCGCAGTTCTCTGCCCTAGCTAGCTAAAACTAACTAAAAAGCACAGGAGATCTCTGTCCCGCAGCAGTCTGTCCGAGCCTCAGCTGAACAGACGATCCAGGAGAGGAATGTGGAGGAGATAACGTAGTTTCTCAAAACAAACTGTGCACTCTAAGAATCAACCTTAAAGGTGCAGAACACAATATACAGAACAGGCGATTGGAGATACAGGCATCATAAAGTCCCTCTAGGACAATCTTACATTGTCCTATCACCAGAGGAGGCCTGGAGATCTGAGTTCCCATCCCTGTGTGATGTGATCTCCTCACATGTTCAGTGCTTCCTGTTTTAGGTGGTCACAAATTTTGCTGGACAGGTTTATTTTCCGTGGGAAACTTTCTGCTCAGACCACAGATGGAGTGTAGTTATAAAAACCTTACAGGATAGCTGATCAGTTTTTACCAGGCTTTCTGAAAAACAAAACTACATTTCTCGAAGTGTTATCTTGCTCTATGTGTGCAAGAAGCTGAAGCTACAAGTATCCAACAGAACTTGAGGCCATCAGTCTTCTAAGATTTGGGCCTTTTATTGAAAAAAAAAGATAAAGTTCTTGAATTCTTGTGTTGTATTTGCTGGAGGAGGCTGGGCTTTTTTCCCCTGAAAAAGCAGCTTTTTTTGTGAGCTGCAGGCACGCTGAAGCACTCCTTAATGTTTGGCAGAACCAGAGGTCCTTTGTGCTTTCTACACCCAAGTTACACCAATTTCATGCCACTGTGACAAACTCCTGTAAAACTGCTGTACCTCCTTTCTGTATTTGCTCTTGAAGGGGTTCAAATGTGAATTATATGTAGATTTTGGTCAGTGTTGTGTAATCAAAGCAAGTTCAGAACCTGTTCAGTTCATCACCTCCTCAGAGCCAAATCAATGTGTTAATGGCCATAGTATGATGCTGGCCTGAGTTAAGGACACAAATTTCCTCCCCCTGCTATAATATTTGGGTGCAAATGGAGCTCAGTATTTTTTGCTTTTAATTTCCCCAGGCACACAAAGGACTGAGGAAATTAGGTACAGAAAAGGTAAATAAAGCCATTGAGTAAAAGGAATGATGGCAGCAGTAGTGCTGTGCTAAATTGGTTTCTTTGAAGTAAAGTGTGATTGCAACTGCTGAAATTTCCCCTGCTTGCATGCAGGGAGGCAAGATGAGGTTATTAATTATAACAATGGGCTGGAATTGATCTTAATGAGAAATAGTGCAGCTTGGGAGGAGCTGAAGCTGTGCTGGTGGCTGTCTCCAGGGCTGAGGCTCCACAAGGACCTTCCTGGGCCATTCTCCTGCCAGCCTTGCTGCTCCAAAGCCTGTCCCATGATGATCCTGTGCTACTGAGTGCCTCCATCCTGGGTTCTGAAGAAGTCACATTGCTGTTGGCCTTCTCATCTGGGCCCTGCATCTCAATAACCTTGCACAGATGCAGGAGGTGCTGCTTTAGGGTGAGAGACCTCAAAAGCTTATGTATTCAGAGCCTGCAAAACTTTCGAGCAAAGCTAGAACTTGGACTTGGCTGACCTCCTTGGAATACTCAGTCTGACTCCTCCTTTTGTATCCCCAGGGATTGTAATTGTTGCCCTGGCAGACATATGGGAAACCTGCTCATTAGCCAAGGAGCCTTTGGGAAAGGTCTTGTCCCAGCGTGCCTGTGCTCTTCCAGCCAAACTGGTTTTCTTCTGAGAGCTCATTTCTCACAAAACTGCAGCAATTAAGGTATATTAAAGGCTAATCATGCCCAGCCTGTTTTTCTCACAAGACAAGCCTTCCAGATTCTGATTCTGCTTTGATGAAGAATGATGAAAGTCTTGTCTCCTGTCCATCAGTTTAGGGTAATGCTCCCTGTGTGTCCCTAGGCTCAGAGAGAAGCCAGCATGAGGCACATGAGGCTCCTTCCAGGTTTGTGGCACTTGGCATTCCTGCAGCAACTCCAGTAACTTCAGATGGCCAGATCCCTCCAAAGACTCTGCCCTTTCCCTCCCTTTTCTTGATCAAAACCCAGGAATTTCAGCCATGAAGAGGAGTCTGCAAGCCATGACAGTCTCCTCAACTTCCCTTCTCCATCAAAACCAGACTTCGGTGTGTGTCACAGGAGCTTTCAGGGTGCTCCTGCCCCGGCTGTGCTTCTGCCCTCCTCCTGTTTCCCACCACACTCTGAACACATGCCTTGGTGTCTCTTCATGGCTGGTGGAGGATAGAGGAGTGTGTTCTCTGTCCCACTTGCACCTCTTACAAGCGCTTGTATTTACAGAGCATTGCCTTGGAATTGCCCAACGTTCTCAGGCACAGGGTGGGATTGTTGGTGTCCTGTGCAGGGCCAGGAGTTGGACTCATGATCCTTGTGGGTCCCTTCCAGCTCAGGACATTCTGTGATTCTATGAAGTCCTTTCTTGCCTGTCCCACAGCAAGATGTCCCCTCTCACCCTCACATCTGACTGGCAATCCCTGTTTTTGGGGAGGTGACAAGAGAGTAAATAGCAGGGGCAGCTGCAGTTTGAGAGTGTGTTCTGGCTTTGTTGGCTGCCAGAAAACTCCTGTGCTCAGTGCACTCTGTACAGCTGGGCCTGTGTTTTCTCTCAGACCTCTCATTAGCAGAGTTCAGCTTTCCCCTGGGAACTTCTCATTAAAAGTCCCAGCCTCTTCCCTCCCTGGCTGTTGGAGCACATCTGAGCTGCTGGAGCTGTGGCCAGTGTGGGAAAAGAAGAAACTAAATAGAAACTGTGCAAGAACTGTCTGGAGGTTTGGTGCAATGGGACCAAGAAATTCCCAGGAACTGGAGTGCGTCATCGGCTTGGGAAACTCTCCGTGTCCGTCTGAGCCTCTTGGCACCTCTGGGGAGGGTTGTGTGGTGTTGCTGGGTCTTTTATGGCCCTATTCACCATGAAGTGCTCACCCTTGCACAGTTTCCTGCTGCAGAATTAGACCTTTTTTTCCCTCCCTTCTGCTTTGATGAGGGATTTTTGCCTGCCACTATTGCTTTAGTAAACAGAACAAATCCAGTAGTCCTGTTTCAGTTAATTGCAGGTTATCACCAGTAGAAAATGCCATTTTCTGCATAAATGTGATTGTCCTGGTCCAGTGAGTGGTCAGGAGCTCTGGTACTGGGCAGGGAGGAGGGAAGCTCCAGATAGAAGGGATGTCCTGGCCATAGGAGAGTTTGTCATGGAAGGGGACCAAGCTGGTCCCTTGGCCAATTTTCCATCTCCAACCTAAGCTGTGTTACTGGGAACTCGTTGACAGTTTGTCCTGGATTGACATTAAAGAGTGAGAGCAGATATAAATATATGATAAAGCTCCGGAGTGCTCAAGAATTAATATTTCAGGATCAAGAAGGCTTTATTTCCTCAAGTGCTTCAACAAAAGGAGGAATTTGTGTAGTCGTAGTTGTTGTGGTTCCCTTCCACCAGCTGAAGGATCAAAGGGAGCTCAGAGCAAGGCCCCAGCTCTGGTCCTGGCTGAAGGGGATGCCTGATGTCAGAGGTTGCATGAAGAAAGTGGTGACCTTTTTGGAGCGGTTTTTGGTGTTGAGGCTCTAAGGTGGTCAGGGTGCTGACCACCTTAGGAGTGTGAATCCTTCAAGGAGAGGGTGAGGGAGCTGGATTCAGTCAAGAATTCAACACAAGAGAGATGTTGCCCTGCTGGAGTGAGTCCAGAGGGGCTCACTGAGTTGATCACTTAGAGCTGGAGCCCCTCTGCTCTGGAGCCAGGTTGGGAGAGCTGGGGGTGTT
This sequence comes from Donacobius atricapilla, assembly GCA_013397315.1. Taxonomy (NCBI): domain Eukaryota; kingdom Metazoa; phylum Chordata; class Aves; order Passeriformes; family Mimidae; genus Donacobius; species Donacobius atricapilla. Next base: position 176,522 of record WBMY01009897.1, on the reverse strand, counting down.
CACCTGGAGAGGAGAAGGCTCCAGGGACACCTCAGAACCCATTCCAGGGCCTAAAGGGACTTCAGGAGAGCTGGTGAGGGACTGGGGACAAGGGATGGAGGGACAGGACACAGGAAATGGCTTCCCACTGCCAGAGGGCAGGGATAGATCGGATATTGGGAAGGTGAGAGAGGGTGGGCAGGCCCTGACACAGGGTGCCCAGAGAAGCTGTGGCTGCCCCTGGATCCCTGGAAGTGTCCAAGGCCAGGCTGGACGGGGCTTGGAGCAGCCTGGGGCAGTGGAAGGTGTCCGTGCCCCTGACAAGGGGTGGCACTGGATGGTCTTTAAAGTCCCTTCTAATTCAAACTATTCCATGATCCCATGATTAGTTCCAGTTGGAGTGAAAGTGTTGAAGCAGCTCTAGCAATACCTACAGACATCATTTGGAACCAGGCTCTTCACAGAAGCACATGGTAGGAGGGCAGGAAACAACAAACATAGGATGAAACAGGAGAGTATCAGACTGGATATAAGGAGAAGCATTTCTGCCCAAGGGACAGTCAGTTAGTTGAGGTCACTGCCCAGAGGTTGTGAAGTCTCCATGCTTGGAGGTTTTTGAGACCAGACTGTCTAAACCTGCTGCAGTCCCTTTAAGAGATTCAGCTTGAAGCAGGAGTTTGGGCTGGAGACCACCCTGAGGTCTCTTCTGACCTAAGTTACTCTGGGATCCTCCATGCTTGCTCTTGTGGAAGTGGGGTGCTGCTTTTGCACACACACGGAGAGGTGCAGCCTCTCGTTTTTGGGAATGTTTGTGCCATTGCAGTGGGGCCACCTGGCACAGCCTGACCAGGATACTTTGATACAGTGCTCTAGGAAAGCGTGGCTGAGTTAGGGGAGGGTCTCTTTGCTGTCTCTTCCCTTGCTCAGCAGATGTGGGAGAAAAGGGCAAAGAGACAGGTCCCTTCTGGTGCTTTATTTTTGTCCATGTTTCTCCAAGACAGAATATCCTGAGTTGGAAGGGTCCTGGAAGGATGGGGTGAAGGTCACTGGTATTAAAGCCTGTTTTATTATCTTGTTTCACTTTGGAGGCATGATTTGGAAGTACTTATGCAACCTGCCCTGTTTGGATGATGCCAGCACGGAGCTGGCAACACTTTCCTTTATAGCCTTGGGGGTTCAGAAGTGTGAATCAGAGACTGTTTGTCTCCACTGATGCTCCTATAGAAACTTGTACCAAGTGGAAAGTCCCAGCTCCCTGTGTTTCTGTGTTGCTCTGCCAGTATATCTGCTGCAACCTTCCAGGTCCAGCCTCCCAGCCCTTGCCTGGCTCTGCAAGAGTGAGTCAGCTCAGCCAACAGCATCTCCTCGCCCGGCCTTCATGATCCCAACCCACGTGTGCTCCTAACAGTGCACTGCCAGAGGGATTCTGAGTGGATCCTGACCTCCTGCACCCCTTCCTGGTGGGCTCAGGTGCCTTCTGCTCCTGCTGGCTCTGGAGATGTGGTAGGTCTGTGTGGGAGAAGGCTCAGCAGTCCTCTCTTAGGTCAGGGTCTGCAGTGCTACTGAAAGAAAATTAAATGGGAAATATTAAATAGAAAGCATGGGGTTGAGGGGAAGGGATTCACAGCTCAAAGACATTGAGGCAGGATTTGTTTAGAGTTTTTTAGTAATTTTTCTTTTCTTCCACAAAATTCTAGTGCTTTTTCTTGTATTTGTCAGTGAGGATTTTGCTGGAATGCATTGTGTGTCAGAGAGCTCGGGGTTTGTGTTGGTGACGAGAACAATTGATTTTTATTTATTTGTTTATTTACTGCAGAAGCCGTAAGTTTTAAGACTTTAGCTGCTCTAGAGGAGTTTTATTTAGAGAAACAACCAGATTGTGTTGCTGTGTGTGATTGACACAAGCTCCTCTAATCCTGTTGGCAGTGTGGGCTCTGCAGCAGAGCCCTGGGATCTCTCAGTCTGGGTCACCTCCAGCTCTTCTCTGGCAGTGCAGGGTGCTTGTACCCAGGGCTGGGTGCTATCTCCTGCCCTGGGGCTCAGCTGCATATCACACAGCCCTTGCACACCACCACCTCCCTGCCAGCAGGAAAGACGCAAACTGCAGGGTTTTGGGCGCTTCCCGATTTCCTATCCTGCCTTGTTCCTTCCTGTTTTGCCCTGCTTCGGAGAAGTGTTGGGTACCAGATGGTGCCCAGAGATGGTGGCAATCCCTGGACAGTTTGGTGGCTGTGTAGGAGCCAGGGCTCTGCAGCAGCTGGACACACAGGGCTCAGCAAACTCATCGCTCAGCAGAGCCTGGGGCAGGGATATCACTGTCCTGAAGTTGTTTTGGAAGGTGACCAGCTGGAACCTTCTTAATCCCTGGAGCAGTGAGGTTCCCTGGGACCTGATCAGTGTGTTGAAAGCTGCCTGCTTGGTTGAGTACCTTCTATATTATTTTTTAAACATGATAATTACACTGCTGCAATTGCCAAGGCAGGGGCACTCCTGCCAACATGGTGGTGCCTCCTGCCAGCTGTCTCCTGCCTTGGTTGGGGAGAGCTGCTGTGGTGGGAAGCACAGCCATGCATCCAGCCCCATCCATGCTGCTGGAGGTGTGGGCTTGTAGCCTGTTATCCTTTCCTTGCATCCCAAGCTGCCCTTTTTGTGTGCAGCCCAAAAGAGCCTCCAGCAGCTCCCTGCTGCCAGGCTGTGGAGCGGAGCCCTGCGTCACCGTGCTCCTTGGGAAGTGTCCCCCAGGAAAGCCCTCCTATGGATGGGCACCGCCAGGTCCCTGATTCAGAGGAGCTCCTCTCCTGCAGGAAGGTGGCAGGCAATGTTTATCTCAGTTGTGTTTGCTGGGGCTGGAGAGTGACTGTGTTAACACGTCGCAGATGGCCCTGGTGAATAGGTGCTGGAGATAACCCTGTTTCCTCACACAGTCTTGTTGCCTGCTGGGAAAGGAGCCAGCCAGGCTGTTTAAGGAGAAGTGTGGAGCTTGGACAGGCTGAGGATGGATTTCTCCTTCAGCTGGTTCAGTTTTGGGAGGAAGTTGTTGCTGTGGGGCGGAAGCTGCTGCCACAACCCACCATGTTCTGGTATGGGTTGGACCATGTTAAGGCAGGTCCCAGCCTGGTGCCTGGTGGGATCTTTGGACCCTAAATTTAATTCCATTCCAGGCAAGGACTGGAGCTATCCATTTGTCCTAAGCAGAGGTGTGGGGGAAGCAGGCTGGTGTCCTGCCAGTTGCCAAGGCTGGGGAATTGGTGGCTGGGAACCTGGAACTGGGGAACACAGATGAAGGTTTGTGTCCCATGTCCTCTGCCATACTGTGTGTCTCCCACTCACTTTCAGGGAAAACCATGTGGCTGCTGGACACCTCAATGTGCAACAGAAGGCAGGGAAGTCTCCTGCTAAAGTTTGTCATACTGGTGGCCCTGCCACTGCAGGACCTTTGAGGAATGAGCTGATGGTCCTTTTGGAAGGCTTTTTGGTTTTCCTGAGAAAGTCAAGTAGGTGGAAATCCCAGCAGCAGTTGGACAGTGTTAGGGGCTGACTTGTGTTGCATGGGGCAAGAAGGTGGGACCAGGAGGGAGATGGTGTGACCTGAGAATGTCACAGCTCCCCAGGGCCATTCCAGGACACTGCAGTGTCTTGGCTTCCACCTCCCTTCCAGCTGCCTGCAGCCTGGATCTCCTGCCCAGCCAAGTGAAATGGTGCTGCCTTCCCTGAGCCTGCAAGTTGTTGCTGATGCCACATCAAGCAGGCCTGGTGATGCAGCTCATCCCAATGACCCCTCATGTGGTACTTCTGTCTTTTGGGTTATCCTGGGTTTTCTCCTCTCTATGGGAAGGGACGGGGTGGTTCCTTCCACAGTCCCGTGGTGGCATTGCTAGAAGCCTTTGCCTACTGGGTAGGACCATGGGTGTGTGAGGGAGGTGCAGGAGGAAGATTGGTGGCTGTATGTCCCAGTCCACAGAAAGCACTGTGGCATCCACATTTCGGGGTGGATTTTTTGGAGCCAATGTTCTCCTGCACGATGTACGCTGAGTAACAGCATGGAACGCTGCAGGAGGATGCAGGTGGATGGCACAGGTTGCTGACAGCCTTCCCTTGCCTTTTGCTGATGCCTGTGGTTTGATGAACCTCACCCAGTAAGACAAACGGATGTGACAGGATCATGGTGCCCTTCATGGTCCCATTTGCTGCCGGAGCCAGGCAGCAGCTCCTTCCCTTCCTCTGCTTGAGGAATGATCTCCCTTTCAGATGTTATGGACATGGTGCTGCCACAGTGGCTCCCAGCTGTAGGACTTGAGGCAGAAAAATCAATGTTTATATTTCTCTTAGCTGGGAATAACTCCAGTAAATAAACACCTTACAGAGTTCAAACGATGCAGGCGCTGTATATGAACCAGAATGAATTTTCAAGCTCCCTCTTGCAGTAAAATGGATTTCTTGATTTCGGGCTTTATTTAGAGAAACATTTGATTGAAGAAGGGAGTTGAAGGTTATATCTGATCTCTGTGAGGTGGAGCTGCTCTTCCAGTGGCTGTGGAGCATGGTGAGGAAATGTGGTTGGATTGCTGCTGCTGCTGGAGTGTTCCCAGGAGAGTTTCTCATGTACCAGCCAAAGGGAGGGTCACTTCCCTCCTCCCCAGGGAGGTTCTGGCTGCATCCTCTGCTCCTCCAGACCTCTCTGCTGCATTGCAGTCTGCTCAGAGTCTTGGGAAGCTGCTTGTGCAGGTGCTGCTGCTTGGGATTCTGGAGGCCAGCCAGGACCTGGTTCCTTCCACAGGCTGCACTGGCATCTCAGAGCTGTCTGTGCCTGCCCTTTATGGGATTAAACACCCTCCTTCCCTTTGTTCCAGCCAGTGTTGTGGCTGAACTTGGTTGTTGAAGGGACGCTGGAGGGAGTCAGTGGTAAGCCCACTGAGGTGCAGCTGCCATGACTTAGGCTGCCCTTGCTCTCTGGAGGTTGGACTTTGCTGTTCCTGGGAAGAGTTGAGGGCATGGCATGGACTTGGAGGCTTCTTCTGCACTATTGACCCTGTCTGTGGTGTCGGGCAAGCAGAGCAGGGTGGAAGGGCTTGGAAGGGCCCTGCTCTGCTAGTGAGAGGCACAGCTGACCTGGAGCTGGGGTTCAAGATTGGGCTTAAGACTTGGCCATCTTAGCTCGAAGCAGGAGTGTGTGGAGGGAGGGCTCCGGGCTCCTGGTGCATGTTTAACTGAGGGAGAGCTGTTTTGTCCTTGTGTGATGGAGAAGGAAGCAGGAAACTCTGCTTTAGCCCCACCTTTGCTCCAAGCTGCTTTAGCCTACCTTTGCTCCAAGCTGCAGAAAACGACCCTGAGCAGGGGACAAAGGGCACCATGCAGGGCTGGGGTTTATTCTCAGTGTGAGTGCACACATGGCATCCTGAAAGCACCGGGAGGGCTGCACTGGTGGAAGACTGCTCCATGGTCTATAGAGCTGGTGCTGCTGCTGCACTTTCTGAAAATTGAACCTGCCTAGAAAAGGTAATTGTGACTTCCTGCCCTGGGACGAGATGGTTCTGTCATGTGTTGGACCCATTCTCCCATCAGGGTTTCAGGCATTCCCGGGCAACGCTGGGGATTGAAACCAAGGGCTGGTGCAGCCAGAAGGGCATTATGGCCTCTCTACTTCACAGATAAGTGGAGAAGCAGCTGGAGCTGAGACATGGTGCCCCTCTTTGCTGAGCTTGGAAGCTGCTGGTGAGCTGTCCTGGCATTGCTGCACCACGAAGCTGCTGCTCCCAGGCTGGCTGGGCCAGGCCTCTGGCCCCAAAACCTCCAGCCACGTAGAAGTAGCTCTGCACACCAAAGCCTGTCTTCCTTGGCTTGGTGGTGTCTGGTGTGGGATAACACAGTTATCCCAGTGTGGATAAGTAGTGTGGACCTGAAAGGAGAGGAGTGAGACAGAATAGAAAGTGAGACAGGGGTGGAATAGAGAAGGAGGAAATAATTAATTCTGGAACAGCAAGAAGGCAGAGCAGGGTGTCTCCTCCTCCAAAGAATTCCAAACGACCTGCAGACACACAAAGTTGCCAGGGTTGGGCACAGAGATTGTGTGTTTGCTCACCAGGGCACAACTCCACTGTGAGAATGGGGTCAGTAGGTGCTGGGCTGCTTCTTTTGCCCTTCCTGGAGCATTTTGGATGGAAGCCGATGCATTGCCACGCACTTGGAGAATTTGTCAGTGCCAGAGGAGCAAGTACCTGTAGAGCAGTGACTGGACTGATGGTTGTTCCCTTCCTGAAAGCAAGGTCCTGACCATGCCAGCCCAGGAAATCTGTGGTACTGCTGCATATTGGGGGGCCTTGGCCTCAGCCTCACACTGTGTCTTCTTTCTTGCAGCCACTCCCATTCTCCCGGCTCCATGGCTGCAGTCCGTGAGTGGTCCTGCACACGCTGCACCTTCCTGAACCCCGTGGGCCAGCGGCAGTGCTCCATCTGTGAGGCCCCCCGCCAGAAGCCTGACCTCAACCACATCCTGCGGCTCAGCGTGGAGGAACAGAAATGGGCCTGTGCCCGCTGCACCTTCAGGAACTTTCTGGGCAAGGAAACCTGTGAGGTGTGTGGCTTCACCCCGGAGCCGGGACCCAGTGGCTCCCCCTTGCCCGTCATCAATGGCATCTTGCCCAAGCCTGCCGTGCTGGTGGAGCCCAAGGGCACGTCCAAGGAGGAGGCTGCCAAGGCAGAAAGCAGCAGCGAGGACTCAGAGGGGAAGAGTCCCGATGAAGCAGAGCTGGAGAGTGGCTGGGCTTGCCAGCGCTGCACCCTGCACAACACACCCGTGGCCAACTCCTGCTCTGCCTGTGGTGGCCCACGCAAGCTCTCCCTGCCCAAGATCCCACCAGAGGCGCTGGTCGTCCCTGAAGTCATCACCCCGGCCGGATTCCACATGGCCACCTCCACCCCGCAGCCTTTAGTCTCCGCAGAGATCTCTGATGGCGATGCCGTGGCCACCCATGGCCCGGTGGCTATGGAGCAAGAGGCCCAGAAGGTACCAGCCTTCAGCCCCTTCTCCCCGGGGCTCCAGAACAACCCTGTGCCCCGGAGCCGGCGGGAGGTGCCCCCACAGCTGCAGATGCCGGGCCCCGAAGGCTCCCAGGCCGCAGCTACGGGCGCCGTGGGGCAGAAGGGCTCTCCCCAAGGTCAGGCCAGGGCCGCCCCTGCCACACGCTTCCCGGACCTGCTGTCAAACAAACGGCTGAGCGTGCTGGAGGAGGAGATGGAGGTCAGTCCGTCCCACTGGAAGTGCAGCTCCTGCTCCCTGCTCAACTCCGCCGGGGCCGGCAAGTGCGAGGTTTGCAGCACTCAAAAAGGCAGCGACACCATCAACCTGGTGGGGGACTCGGTGAGGTTCACCCCGTGCAGCCCCTCCAGCCCTGACTTCACCACCTGGTCCTGTTCCAAGTGCACCCTCAAGAACCCCACGCAGGCCCAGAAGTGCAAGGTGTGCGGCTCCTCCAAGCTGCACGGCTTCCAGGAGCACGGGGCGCCGGGCGAGCCGGCCCCGCGCTGCGCCGACTGCGGCGCCTGCGACAGGGCCGGCTGCTCCTGCGGCACCAAGGCCCCGTCCGCACGCAAGGTCGCCCGGCTCTTCCCGGCGCCGCTGCCCGAGCAAGAAGGCAGAGCAGGGTGTCTCCTCCTCCAAAGAATTCCAAACGACCTGCAGACACACAAAGTTGCCAGGGTTGGGCACAGAGATTGTGTGTTTGCTCACCAGGGCACAACTCCACTGTGAGAATGGGGTCAGTAGGTGCTGGGCTGCTTCTTTTGCCCTTCCTGGAGCATTTTGGATGGAAGCCGATGCATTGCCACGCACTTGGAGAATTTGTCAGTGCCAGAGGAGCAAGTACCTGTAGAGCAGTGACTGGACTGATGGTTGTTCCCTTCCTGAAAGCAAGGTCCTGACCATGCCAGCCCAGGAAATCTGTGGTACTGCTGCATATTGGGGGGCCTTGGCCTCAGCCTCACACTGTGTCTTCTTTCTTGCAGCCACTCCCATTCTCCCGGCTCCATGGCTGCAGTCCGTGAGTGGTCCTGCACACGCTGCACCTTCCTGAACCCCGTGGGCCAGCGGCAGTGCTCCATCTGTGAGGCCCCCCGCCAGAAGCCTGACCTCAACCACATCCTGCGGCTCAGCGTGGAGGAACAGAAATGGGCCTGTGCCCGCTGCACCTTCAGGAACTTTCTGGGCAAGGAAACCTGTGAGGTGTGTGGCTTCACCCCGGAGCCGGGACCCAGTGGCTCCCCCTTGCCCGTCATCAATGGCATCTTGCCCAAGCCTGCCGTGCTGGTGGAGCCCAAGGGCACGTCCAAGGAGGAGGCTGCCAAGGCAGAAAGCAGCAGCGAGGACTCAGAGGGGAAGAGTCCCGATGAAGCAGAGCTGGAGAGTGGCTGGGCTTGCCAGCGCTGCACCCTGCACAACACACCCGTGGCCAACTCCTGCTCTGCCTGTGGTGGCCCACGCAAGCTCTCCCTGCCCAAGATCCCACCAGAGGCGCTGGTCGTCCCTGAAGTCATCACCCCGGCCGGATTCCACATGGCCACCTCCACCCCGCAGCCTTTAGTCTCCGCAGAGATCTCTGATGGCGATGCCGTGGCCACCCATGGCCCGGTGGCTATGGAGCAAGAGGCCCAGAAGGTACCAGCCTTCAGCCCCTTCTCCCCGGGGCTCCAGAACAACCCTGTGCCCCGGAGCCGGCGGGAGGTGCCCCCACAGCTGCAGATGCCGGGCCCCGAAGGCTCCCAGGCCGCAGCTACGGGCGCCGTGGGGCAGAAGGGCTCTCCCCAAGGTCAGGCCAGGGCCGCCCCTGCCACACGCTTCCCGGACCTGCTGTCAAACAAACGGCTGAGCGTGCTGGAGGAGGAGATGGAGGTCAGTCCGTCCCACTGGAAGTGCAGCTCCTGCTCCCTGCTCAACTCCGCCGGGGCCGGCAAGTGCGAGGTTTGCAGCACTCAAAAAGGCAGCGACACCATCAACCTGGTGGGGGACTCGGTGAGGTTCACCCCGTGCAGCCCCTCCAGCCCTGACTTCACCACCTGGTCCTGTTCCAAGTGCACCCTCAAGAACCCCACGCAGGCCCAGAAGTGCAAGGTGTGCGGCTCCTCCAAGCTGCACGGCTTCCAGGAGCACGGGGCGCCGGGCGAGCCGGCCCCGCGCTGCGCCGACTGCGGCGCCTGCGACAGGGCCGGCTGCTCCTGCGGCACCAAGGCCCCGTCCGCACGCAAGGTCGCCCGGCTCTTCCCGGCGCCGCTGCCCGGCGGGCAGGAGAGGCCGGGCCAGTGGGCCTGTCCCGCCTGCACCCTGCTCAACGAGGTGAAGGCCAAGCACTGCGGCGCCTGCCACACCCCCCAGCAGTACGTGGCCCAGCACAAGGGCCTGAAGCCCCTTAAGAGGAGGGAGAGCATGCACGTGGAGAAGAGGAGGCAAACAGATGAGGGCGAGGCCAAAGCCCTGTGGGAAAACATCGTGACCTTCTGCCGGGAGGTGAGTGCTTGCTTGTTCCTGGCTTCCCTTTCTGCCTTCCCCATAGCTCTGGGGCAGCGCCCTCCATGCCTTGCGGTCCAGGGACCTTGCCTTGCTGGATGCTGGTTGTTAGCACTGAAATGTCGTATTTTGGTGCAGAATGATCACTGGGGTGAAGACAGCCGATACGGCCCCCTCCTGGTGCAAGGGGTGAGGAAGTCGAAAACCTAGTGCTAAACCTGTTAACTCTTTTACCCAGTGGTATTTTAAATCAGTGAGAGAGAACTTCTGGGATGAAGGGGACATCCTTAGGTGGTCAGTCCATCTCCTTCCAGTGTCTAGTAGTGGGGGAGGTGGGGAGAGTGTTCAGGTTTGCTGGTGGCAGTGCTGTCTGTGGATGCAGGAAATCTGGGATGCAGTGAGCAGAGGCTCAGAATGAGAGTTTAGGCAGAGGAACTGTTTCCGCTGCAGCAACTGCAGGTGTTTCAGAACCACAGGCCGGGCCTTGGTTCTTGGTTTGGGTGTTGCAAATGCAGAGGTGCAGCACAAATGGCTCCCCCCCCGGCAGGCCAGCTGGGCTGTAGCTGTACCCTGGCTCTAGTTGAAGGTCTCAGGAGTATGTGCCAGCACCCAACTTCCCCTTGTGAGGTGTCTGGTCCAGTCAGTTGGGTTTCAGCCTCAAACACCACTCTGATGGGCTCATTTTTTTCCCTGTATGGCATTAAAAGCTCCTGTGAATGCTACTTTCTCTGGCCTCCTTCTGGGGGAAGCCTCCAGCTCTTCTGGACCAGATGGAAAGGGAGTTGCAGTCCCACTTTGACCTACAGACAAGGCTTTTCCTGCCTGGTCTGAGGATCATGTCCATTTCTGTGCCTCCACTGCACAGTCCAGGGAACAGAGATGTTTGGCTCAGAGGGGAAGCTCTCAGAGTGATCTTGTTTGGGCTTGTGGTTTTTGAAAATTGCTGCATGTCCTTTCTAACAGGCGTGGGTGTCTTTAGAGCAGAGACCCAGATTCTGCTTATCCCCGTCTTTTAAGCAAGTGAATAACCTCTTTTGTAGGCAGGGAACATCTGTTACATCAGGAATCAGGCCTGAAGGATGAATCATGATGATGGCCAGGCTGAATTAGCAGCATGGCACTGCCAGGAAGGGGAGCCTGCCTTGCCCCTTCCCACAGGGCTCGGTTGGAGCCTTGCCTGAGCCTGTTGTGCTCCTTAACCCAGAAGTAATGGCCTGTTGGATCCTCCCGGGCCATCTCTCAAAAATCCCCCTGCACCCAAACCTCAGCTGTGCTCTGACACTGTTCAGGTCCGAGGTTAGGCCTGGCAGCAGTGGGGGGACCATGCTGCTCCTGTCCTTGTGCTCTCGGTGTCCCTCCCAGTGCTCCTGGTCAGGCTGGTGTGTGAGGTGGCCCCCAAGCTCCGTGCTGCCCCAGCGTTCCCAGGCTGTTCAGCCTCCCCCTGGAGGAGTCAGGCTGGCCAAGTTCTCCTCCGTCTGTTGTCCCCCTGCCCCACGTCATGTGGAGCAGCCCCTCTTGCTGCTCCCTGCCAGGATTTCTGGTCGAGCTCCTGCTGTGGGTTTTCCTTCTTCTCCTATTCCAGGGATGCCTTTTCCAACTCTTACCATCAGTGTGTGGTCCCTATTTTTGCTTTACCCTTTCTCTTCTGTTGGGGAGCAATGCCGAGCTGACCTCTTCCACTGGAATCATGGAATAAGAATGGTTCACCTCACCTTCCACCAGACCAGGTTACTCCAAGTCCTGCCAGCCCATCCTTGAACACTTCCACAGATGGGGCAGCCACAGCTTCCCTGGGCACCCTGTGCCAGGGCCTCCCCACCCTCACAGGGAAGAATTTTTTTCCCCAGTATGCAATCTAAATTTCTCCCCTTTTAGTTTAAGACTTTCCCCGTGTCCCATCACTGCTTGTCCATGTGAAAAATTGCTTTCCCTCTTATTAATAAGCCCCCTTGAGGCACTGGAAGGGGTTCTAAGGTCTGCACGGAGCCTTCTTCAGGTGTACAACCCCAGCTCTCCCAGCCTGGCTCCAGAGCTGAGGGGATCCTGCCCATGGAGCGCCTCCCTGCTGGTCCTGTTCTAACAGATCTTTCTTGTGCTGAGTCCTCCAGAGATGGACAAAACTGGGGTCTCACAAGGGCAGAGAGGAGGGGGAGAATCCCCTACCTCGTGTCCCCATGGCCCTGCACAGCAGGTTCCTGCAGAGCCCAGAGATCCATGTGCAGGGGTGGGTCACATCCAGGTCCCCAGCCGGGATGTGACTGAGACTGCTGGAATGGGGGCTGCTCCTCAGCTGCACAGGGCAGATGCTCCCCTGAGAGGCCAGGACAGCTATTAGCTGAAAAACACCCTCCTGCGGAAGACGAGCTGGAGGTGCTAATTGAGGCACCACAAAGGAAGCATTCAGGTAGGATTACCACAAAGGAGGAGGTCAACTACTAGTTCAGTGTGCATAAAGCTAATTTAAATCAGAGCCAGCTTTTGCTGAAAGAATTTAATTTAATTTAATTAACAATAATAAAGAAACACCTGTTCTCATTTCACCCTGTATTAGACTGAAAAAGCCACCCTTCTCCACTTGGTGAAGTTCTGTGCCTCCTTCCATGTGGTTAATGCCTATGGGATTACCTGCCCTTCCACCCATCCTATTTTTTTATTACACAGCAGCTATTGCAGGAGGGCTGGGACGTGGGATACCCTCACTCTGGAATTGCTTGCCTGGTTGTGGTCTGGCTGAAGGCCGTTGCCAAAGCTGCCCCTCCCATCCCCCATGGATGTGCCTGCGGGGTGGCACAGGGCTGCCAAGCCCAGCCTGTCCCCTCCGGGGCAGGGACAAGGCTCGGGTTGAGGTGTGTTTGTATGCCAGGTGGCTCCTCGCAGCCTTGCTGTTTGCAGGCTTTGCTGCTTCTGGAGGCAGCCAAGGCACCCCACAGCCCAGCTTTTAGCACCAGCACAAAAGTGTGAGACGGTCCCTGCCCGGGGAGGCTCCTGTGAATCACAGGAGAAGGCAGACTGGAGTCACAGCCCAGAGCTTGGGGCCGGAGACGTGAGCCTGAGGCAAGGCTGAATACTGGACCTGAAGCACAAAGAGCATCTCTACTGCTGCCAGCAGATACCAGTCTAGTCCTGCATCTTGCAGTGCTAGGATGGGACTGCCTGGGCCAGGCAGGAGGGCTAGGGGCTCTGCTGTCTCTCAGGAGGGCAGCGGGAGGCTCTCCAGGCTCCCCAGTCCCAAGTGGCTCCAACTGATGATGCTCTCCTTTGCCTTTTGCTCTCACAGAACAAAGTCAATTTTGTAGATGACAGTTTCCCCCCTGGGCCCAAGTCCGTGGGCTTCCCGGAAGGTGACAGCGTGCAGCAGCGGGTGAAGCAGTGGCTGCGGCCCCACGAGATCAACTGCAGCATCTTCAAGGACCGCTCAGTGAAGTGGTCGGTGTTCCGCACACCCCGGCCCTCGGACATCCTGCAGGGACTGCTGGGAAACTGCTGGTAAGGGCGTGTGAGCCGGGCTGACCCCTTCCCGCTCCGCCTTTTCCCACTCTTCCTCCAGCTCCAGCCTGGCCCCCTCAGCCCTACTCAAACCCATTTATGCCCCCAGGCTGTAGCCCGTGCTCTGCCTCACCCCCTCCTAGCGCTGCGTGGCCGGGCAGCTCGTGCTGCCCGCCCGTGCCCCGCTGAGGCCACCCCGCCTGCCCGGCAGGTTCCTGAGCGCCCTGGCCGTGCTGGCCGAGCGGCCGGAGCTGGTGGAGAGGGTGATGATCACCAGGGCCCTGTGCCCTGAGGGCGCCTACCAGGTGCGGCTGTGCAAGGACGGCACATGGACCACGGTGCTGGTGGATGACATGCTGCCCTGCGACGAGTGCGGGTACCTGCTCTTCTCCCAGGTCAGTGCCACGGCGAGATGGGGTGGGCACTGCTTCAGGGGGCAGGGAGGCTCATCCCAGGCTCTCCCAGGAGAGGCAGTGGGAGGAGGCACTGCTGGGGTTCATGTGAGGCCCCTGCTCTGTGCTGCATTTAGAGTCTTAGAGTCACTAAGGTTGGAAAAGGTTCCGAAGATCAAGTCCAACCACCGATCAAATACCCCTTGCCCACTAAACCATGCCACAAAGCACCACATTGACTTGTTTTTTGAACACTTCCAGGGGTGGTGATTGCACTGGTGCCCTGGACAGCACATTCCAATGCCTGACCATCCTTCTTTAAGGAATTTTCCCAATATCCAATCTAAACCTCCCTTGGTGCAACTTGAGGCCGTTTCTCCTTGTCCTGTCCCTGTTCCCATGGAGCAGAGCCCGACCCACCCCTGGCTGTCCCCTCCTGTCAGGGAGTTGTGCAGAGCCAGAAGGTCCCCCCTGAGCCTCCTTTTCTCCAGGCTGAGCCCCTTTCCCAGCTCCTTCAGCTGCTCCTGGTGCTCCAGCCCATTCCCAGCTCCGTTCCCTTCTCTGGACACACTCCAGCCCCTCAATGTCCTTCCTGTTGAGCCAAATGCCATTGACATTCTTGCCCACCTGGGCACATCTGATTCATGTTCAGCTGCTGCCAAGCAGCACTCCCAGGTCCTTTCCCAGTGGGTACTTCCCAGCTGCCCCAAGCCTGGAGCTGCCAGGGGACGCTGTGGACACAAATGGAAGATCCAGCACTGGTTGCACCCTGTTTGCAGCTCTTTGCTGTGTCTTCAAGACAGATGAACTCTTTGAGGCCATAATATTCCTCTGTTTCGACCCCTTTTGGCATTTCCCTGGCTGCAGTGAAGAAGTTTCATTTACAGTTGCTTTTCCCTCACCCCTCCTTGCACCACAGCCATTTTACTTGCAGGGAAAGCCAGCCTTACCCTTCTTATAAAAGGAAAACATTTACCCTGTGTTTTGCATTGCGAGGGACTGAGGGAAAGCTGTTTCTTTCCTCTGAGGGGAGATCTGTCAGCTTGGCTGTGCCAGGGAGGGACTGTGGAGAAGGAGGGGATGGCACATGGAGCAGTCTGTTCCAAGCCAGTGCCCAGTTGCTCTGAGCACACTGGGGTGGCATCTGCTTGGATCAGTGGAGCTCCCTCAGCCCCTCCAGGACATCGCTCTGCCCTGCCCTGCCTGCCTGGCCCAGGCGCTCTTGCTGGGATCATGTCCATGAAGGAGACTGAGAACATCTCTATTGAAACTCAGGGGGCAAAATCTGCCAAAGAAAACAAAGTACCACTGTCAGAAGGAGACAGGGACCGAGGCTGCTGGCTTGGATTTTGTTCTGCAAATCCGGTCCTCTGGGTTTTGACACACAGCCATGTCAAGACAGGACTCAAACTTCGGAGAAGGGAAGAAGAAGGAGTTTGTGTCTACATTCTGCCTCTCAGTAGACAGAGGTTACAGATGCATTTCTTTATTTCAGCGTAAGATTTACCTGTCTTTGTTTTTACCTTTTCCTTCCATTTTTCATGAATGTCTAGTCTGCATATTGAGTTTTTTTAAGATTGGAGGTTTTCATATGGGCTGGACTTGCCTTGCCTCTGTTTCCAGGGGCATCTGAATCGTGATGAGATTCTTCTGCTGAGTGTTCAGCTGTGGGAGCTGGATGTGGGGGATAAAAAAAGAAAATCAGAGTTTTAAAAATAAAAGAAAATCAGGCTGTTATCTGAGCTCCCTGGCTGTGGTTCAGGCAGAAATAAACAACATGGATTTTGTTGAGTGAGGGACCCAAAAACCAGCAAAAAGCACTTTTAAGCTCTCTTTATCCATCAGAAAGAAATCTTCACTGGCCTCCTTTCCTCTGCCAGCTCTTGGCTGCCACCTGTGAGTCACACAGGCACAATGTACCAGTGATTTTCCCTGCTGCTCTCCAAGCACCAGATACCAAACCCCATTTGCTGGGAAAAAAACTTGCATCTTGCAATTAGGCCTTGTAGTTACTCCCTTTGCTGGAGTAGAGGACTTTGCCAGTCCAAATTTTTGGAGCTTGTCCTTGAAGGAGTGTCTGCGTTCTGTGGGTGGAATCCAATCAGTCCCATGGCCCTGTGCACTCTGGGCAACCTCCTCTGCCAAAGGGGTGTTGGTTTGGGTTTGCAGAGATGTGTGAGTTAAAGGCAGCTGTTCCACATGTGCTTCACATCACAGAATCCTAGAATGTCCTGAGTGGGAAGCGTCCCACAAGGATCATGAGTCCAGCTTCTGGCCCTGCACAGGATGCTCCAACAATCCCACCCTGTGCCTGAGAGCGTTGTCCAAATGCTCCTTGAGCTCTGGCGGCCTTGGTATCCTCTCCCATTATTAAATGGCTCTAAGTTCAGGTTGAAGTGGATGGAAGGGGCTCAGGGTGGGCACCCACCCTGCCAGCCTGATTGCTGGACACCCCAGGGTGCAGCTCTGTCAGCATCCAGGCCTCTTGGGTGTTCATTCCAGGACTTCTTCCCAAGGGAAATTGAACTCTGCGAACAAACACTGAGCAAAGAGCGAAGGGGTCACCCGTGGCCAAGGGAGCAGGCTCCTGGCATGGCCTTGCTGCTCCTGCCTCTCCAGCCCCAGAACGGCTGGCCGGGATGGGGGTGAGGGGCTTTCCCACCTCCTGCCCAGGGTGGTGACGTGTCCCTCCCTCTCTCTGCAGGCCCAGAGGAAGCAGCTGTGGGTGGCCCTCATTGAGAAGGCGCTGGCCAAGCTGCACGGTTCGTACTTTGCCCTCCAGGCCGGGCGTGCCATCGAAGGCCTGGCCACACTCACAGGGGCCCCCTGCGAGAGCCTGATGCTGCAGGTCAGCTCCACTAACCCTCGCGAGGAGCCCATTGACACTGACCTCATCTGGGCCAAAATGCTGAGTTCTAAGGAGGCTGGGTAAGACGAGGCAGGAGCAGGGACACTGCAGAGGGGGGTGAGGGGGAATATTCTTGTCTTCAGAGGCTCAGGTGAGGGGTTACTGCATTAGCTGGGGCGGAGTCCACCACCCTTGCCACTCATCTGCAGCATTGGTGGAGCTCCCACTCAAAGCTCTAAGAAATTATTTCTCCTGTGAGTAATTCTCAGATGAAATTAAGAGCCTGGTGAGCTTCCCCTGCACGTCACTGCTGTCTTGCAGGAGTTAGGAAGTGGCACTGAGTTCGCTTGCATTCCTTTGAGCTTTTCTGTTGTGTGAATGCTTGACCCTGCCCATGTCTCCCACCCAAAGATGTATGTGACATCTTTACTAATGACACCTGGCTCGTGCTGGAGAGGGCGCAGCCAAAGCAGAGACCTCCTGCTCATCACTTGGGCAGGAGGGCAGCTGGGTTGGCTGAAGGCTGGGGTGTGGGGCCACATGGATGGATACCTCCCAGCACATGGTGTCCCTCTAAACCTGACTGGTGTAGACCTCCTGCCCCAAATAGTGTCCTCACACCTGCCAGCTTGTCTAGCTGATGGACCACCTGCCTTTCTCTGTGCCTTTCTGCCAGCCAGCAGAAGTGGGCAGGACCTTGGGGCCTGGTGGAAATCGGAGAGGTTCGAGGAAAAGCTCTCCAGTGCAAAGCAGCTCTCCTTGGAGCCTGGGCTCAGTGTGCACGTGGGCAATGGGAGGGAGCTCTGAACAGCGGGGCTGGGCACTGCCTGGGGAGTGTTGTTGATCCCAACGGTGTTGTTGCAGAAAAGGGAGCATGCAGGAGCCTCCTGGGAGGAAGCTGTCCCATGCCTTGAGTGATAGGGATGAGCTTCCCCCCACACCAGGCCTGGCAGGACCCTGAGGGTTTGCTGTCCCTGTGCAGGTTCCTCATGGGCGCGTCCTGCGGTGGAGGCAACATGAAGGTGGATGATGTGGCCTACGAGAGCATGGGGCTCCGACCCCGGCACGCCTACTCCATCCTGGACGTGCGGGATGTCCAGGGCTTCAGGTGAGCTCGGGCTGGAGCCTGCTGTGGCACTGCGGCTGCTCCTGCCAGCAGACCCAGCAGAAACCCTGGGGACAGATAACTGAGGGCATGCTGGACAGGACCCTGGGGACCCTTTGGGGTCCCATCCTCATGGCCAGCAAGGATGACACCACCCTGGGGTGTCACATAAACGCTGGTGTCATATAAGCTGTCCTTGCCTGGTGCTGGCTCCATACCAGGGGCAGAAAGTTTCGCCTGGTCTCACAAGACACAGAGGAATGAGTTGAGCTCTCACTTCAGTGAGGTGCTCAGAGCATATTGCTTACCTTTGAATGGAGGGGGGATAGAAATGGGTGCCACCCTGACAACTGGGCTGCTGAAGGAAGCTGTATTTTCAGCCATGTCACTCTCAGCAGCCTCTCCCCTGCTGAGCCTCTTCCCCACAGCACCTGGCTGAGCCCCTTTGGGCAGGGAAGGGCAGGGGCAGAACCACAGGACAGGGACATCTGGGGCCACAATGTGGGTGACATGTTAGTTCTGAGATGCTGTCAGGGCTTTGGAAGGCAGGAGTGATGGGGTGTCCTTTGTGGAGGAAGGCTGGATCTCCCCTCCCTCCTGGTCTCTGACACTTTCCCCTTCCCCCAGGTTACTGCGTCTCCGCAATCCTTGGGGCCGCTTCTCATGGAACGGCAGCTGGTCGGACGAGTGGCCGCACTGGCCGCTCCCCCTGCGCCACGACCTGATGCCCCATGGCAGCAGCGAGGGCGTCTTCTGGATGGAGTACAGCGACTTCATCAAGTATGGCACTGCCAGAGGCAGAGCTGTGGGACAGGGAACAGGGCAGGAATGGAAAAGGGGACACGGGGTCACGATGGGGCAGGTGGGACCGGTCATCCCTAGGGAATGTGGGTGTCCTGCAGCATGCAGTGTGCCCCATTGGAACTGAGCCCAGCTTCCCCACAGGTATTTTGACTCCGTGGATATCTGCAAGCTGCATTCGGACTGGCACGAGGTGCGTGTGCAGGGCATGTTCCCCAACAAGGCCAACGGGCCGGTGACTGTGACGTCGCTGACGGTGTTGGAGCGTGCAGCTCTGGAATTTGCTCTCTTCCAGGAGGGCAGCAGGTGAGCTGGGCAGGGCAGCAAAACTGGGGGGACTCAGCTTGGAGAAAAGGAGGCCCAGAGGGGACCTTCTGGCTCTGCACAACTCCCTGACAGGAGGGTGACGCAGTTTGTCACACACACACAAACATACATTCACACTTTGATTAGAAGGCATGAACTAAAACTAAGTTTTTTTTAAAGAATCTGACTTTATTATATAGTATTTTTACAAAGGCCAGGGATTGGGGGAGAAGGTTGATACCTCTCCCCATCCCATTGGTCAAGACAACTGTCCATCAGCTGTCCATAGCTCTAAGAACAAGAATGAAAACTTTCTTTGAAACTACAATAATATTGGCCAGTGTTTACAGACTAGAGAGTGAGAAAGAAGCCAAACCATGAAACTGTGAAACAGAAGAGAAGGCTGAAAAAATCAGGGCGACAGGAGGGTGCAGCCAGGTGAGGGTCAGGCTCTGCTTTCAGACAGGACAAGTGTAATGAACAGCCTCAAGTTGCACCAGCAGAGGTTTAGATGGGATACTGGGGAAAATTTCTTCAGTGAAAGGGTGGCCAGGCCCTGGCACAGGCTGCCCAGGGCAGTGATGGAGTCACCATCACTGGAAGGATTTAAAAACCCTATGGATGTGGCACTTGGGGACATGGATTAGTGGTGACCTTGGCAGTGCTGGGTTAATGGTTGGACTTGATGATCTTAGAGGACTTTCCCAACATTATTGATTCCACAGTTCTGTGATGCTGTGGACCCAGAAGAAATCCTAACACATTGGCATCTCAGCACGTGGCATCCCCCCCGGGGTCACAGAGCTCAGGTGATGGGCCCCCATCACCATCTCTCCAAATCTTGGGAACTGCTCATGTTTAGCTAGAACCCAACTCCCGAATGCAGGGCTGGTTCCTGGGGGCGGATATTTGGGGCAGGGGAATAGCTCTTCCCTGAACCTGCTGCCTGTGTCCTGGGTGACATGTGACCCTTCCTGCCTGACACAGGAGGTCAGACACGGTGGACAGCCACTTGCTGGACCTGTGCATCATGGTTTTCCGGGCCACCTTCACCAGCGGGAACAAGCTGAGTCTGGGCCGGCTGATGGCCCACAGCAAACGAGCCGTCAAGAAGTTTGTCAACTGTGACGTGATGCTGGAGCCGGGTGAATACGCCGTCGTGTGCTGTGCCTTCAACCACTGGAGCGCTGCCCTGGCTGGCCCTGCTGCCCAGGGTGAGGCATGGAGGGGCCCTGGGGGAGGGAGAGGTGCCAAAGCCCTTGATCCTTATCATGGGGACTTTCTTGAGGATGGAGGTTGCCTGTTGCACATGCATCAACCCAACAGCACCATGCTCCTGGGGATTGTGGGCTTGCTGACAGTTCCCTGATCCCCCTTCCTCCGGGTGTCTCTGCAGCTTCCAGTCCCACCAGCAGCAGACCAGCTACTGATTATTCCAGCTACATCCTGGCCATCTACAGCTCCCGTCTGGTGATGGTGGAGCAGGTGGAGGCGCAGCCCACCACGCTGGCAGATGCCATCATCCTGCTGACCGAGAACAAGGGCGAGCGCCACGAGGTGAGTGGGGGGCACAGGGTGGGGGCTGCAGTGGGGAGGGGCCTGATGCTACCAGAGGGAGCCTGGACCTGTGGGGTCCTCAGGCAGGGGTTGGGCAGGGCTGTGCCAGCTCTGGCTGCCACCCCCGGGGTGCCCACGTCCTTTGCTCCCCGGAGCAGCATGTGGCACCCCAGCAGATGGAGAGCCCTTAGCTAGAGGGAAGATGCCAGTGCAGGGCTTCTGATTCAGGGATGGGGTGCCCAGAGGCTTCATCCCCTTCCCTGCTGTCTGCCCCAGGGCCGTGAGGGGATGACCTGCTACTACCTGACCCATGGCTGGGCAGGGCTCATCGTGGTGGTGGAGAACCGGCACCCCAAGTCCTACCTGCACGTTCAGTGCGACTGCACCGACAGCTTCAATGTGGTGTCCACGCGTGGCAGCCTCAAGACACAGGACAGCGTCCCCCCCCTGCACAGGTCTGGGGTAGGCAGGGGTGGGCCATGGGGGCTGGCTGGAGGCTGGGAGAAAGGCAGAGCCAGGGCTGGCAGGGAGGCACGGACAGGCTGGGATTGTTGAGACACAGACGGGGTTGCCAGGACAGGGGTGGGATTGTCAGGACAGAGATGGGATTCCTGGGGCAGAGGTGGGATTGCCGGGGTAGAGGTGGGATTGCCAGGGCAGAGGTGGGATTGCCGGGGCAGAGGTGGGATTGCCGGGGTAGAGGTGGGATTGCCAGGGCAGAGGTGGGATTCCTGGGGCAGAGGTGGGATTCCTGGGGCAGAGGTGGGATTGCCGGGGTAGAGGCTGCCGCCCTGAGCCCGTGGCTCTCTCCACAGGCAGGTGTTGGTGATTCTGTCCCAGCTGGAGGGTAACGCCGGCTTCTCCATCACGCACCGCCTGGCGCACCGCAAGGCCACCCAGGCCTTCCTCAATGACTGGATGCTGACGAAGGGCACCCACAACCCGCTGCTCACGCCCGAGGTCGCTGGGCTGCATGGCCCCCGGCCCCTATGACAAAGAGCCTCCCCCTCCCCGCCCCACTGCCCCGTTCCTGTCACCAAGCCTCTGGCCCAGGGCACCGCCCCGAGCCACCAGCGCTGACCTGTGGGGCAGAGCCAGAGTGGCACCCCCAGCACTTTGCCCCACGCCACGGGGCCGGGGTGAGTTCTCAGGGCCAGCACCAGCCCTGTTTGCTGCCCCCCACCCTGGCACCGCTGCCCCCCACGCACTTTACGAGGAGCAGTTGGGGGCACGGGGCCATCTCAGGATCCCACCTGCCCTGTACCTGCGCTGGGCCTGGTGCCCTCTGCCCGCCCCAGGGGCTGTGGGAGGGGGGGGCTGGAACTTGCTGTCAAGACCCTTCCCAGGCACCATGCTCAGGACTCTGCCCCTTCCCGTGGTGCCAGGGCACTGGCGCTGCAAAAAGAAGAATATACCTCTGATGTCTGTCCGTCTGTGTGACCTTCCGTCTGTCCCCGGGCCCTTCCCGCTGTCTTGTTGCCCCCTTTGTCTGCTGCCAGGACCAGCGTGGTGCTGAGGTTGGGCTGGGGAGTACCAGGATCGTGGTGCCACCCACGCCGGGGTGCCCCCCACCCATCCTGGGTGCTGGGTCTGGGGGGAGAGGGCACAGGGTTGTTGCAGATAGCTGCTGCTGAGGGGGTTTTGCTGTAACTGGGGTGAGACTCTGAGGTCTCACCTCCTCCTCGGCTCCGGGTGGGGAGCGAGGCCCCGGGGTGCTGCTGGCGGGGGCTGCGGCGCCGGGGCCCCTGTCCCTGTCACACAGGTGTTACTATGCAAAGGCGGCCGGTGGGAGCAGTGCCTGGAGAGAAGCCATGGCCCCAGCTGGGCTCAGCCCCCCCGGCACTGCCCTGTGGGCCCCCCCGTGCCCCATGGAGGGAGGGTGGGCAGCAGCTACAGACCTGCGGTCAGGGAGCAGTTCCCTGGAGATAACGGTCCATGTGCTGGGGAGGCGCTGGTTTTGGGGGGAAGCAGAGAACTCCCTCCGCCAGAGCCCGAGTGCTGTGGGAGGCAGTGAGCACAAGTCGAGGGCTGCACCTCGGGGTGCTGCTGGCCCTGTGGGGGTGCTCCGAGGTGGGGGCTGATCCTGGGGGGAGCTCCGCCCCACGTTTTCAGGGCATCGTGGCTCTCTGACTTGACGTCTGTGTGTGTGTGTGTGTGTGTGTGTGTGTTTTGGGGTCTCCCCTGTGTACCGTCTCCTTCCTGAGCTGTGTGGATGTACAGCTGAGGGGGGCGATGGGCAATGCTGGACCCTGTTCTGGCAGAGACCTTGCTGGGGGGTCCTGCACCCCAAATCCTGCACCCCAAACCCTGCACCAGCAGGCTGGGCACAGATGTGGGGGGCTCTGCCCAAGCTCTCCCTCTGTGTTCCCCGGGCATTGGGGGGTGGTAGGGGGGGTGGGCTGCCCTGGCACCCTCCCAGCCCCTCCAGCCAGGGCTGCTGAGCCAAGCTCTGTCTGTATTTCTGTTTGTTGATCTGTTTTCTCTCTTTCCAGCTCCTTCCTCCTTGGGATGATTTGTCCTTCACTTTTTTTCCTTCCCTCTGTCTTTTTGAGCTGTGAATATTTTTAACCCTGTAAATACTGTCCAGCTCTTCAGAATCATAGGATATTTTATCAATTGTAAATCAGATCAGTAATCCCTGTATGATATGAATTATCCATGGGTGGTTTTCAAACTCAGGTTCTGACGGACCAAATAAAGTTTTGTTTTTTACTGAAGCTGCCTGGTTTTGCTGTGGAAGAGATGAAAGGGATGAGTGGGCTGGTTTGGGGGTCAAAGCAATGGTCTTGAAGGCATTTCCGTGAAGCCGTGACAGTCGGTGCTGGGGGGAGAGCTGAGCACCAGAAAAGGATAATTCGAAGTTGCTGTTTAGCTGCACTTCGGGGTGTGGGAGCGCAGAACGGGGCGGAAATAAAGCAAAATCCAGAAATTCCCATTAACTGTGCCGTGCTGTCGCGCAGGGCCGAGCAGGGCTGTGCCGTGGCCGGGAGAGGGCACCCACCGTCCGCCTGGATGCTCTCCCACTCCTGCCTCAGTTTCCCCACCCGTTCCATGCCGGGCAGCGCGATGGCCGTGCCCGCTGCATCCCCGGCTCCGTGCCCGGGCTGGGGAGGCAGGAGCAGCTCTCGCTCCTCGCAGCGCCCGGGGCAGCTCCCCTGCTCCCCGCCGTGCCTTTGTCCGGCGGCGGGGCCGCCTGGCACGGGGAGAACTTTCCAGCTGAGCGGAGGCGGCCGGCTGCCAGCCTGCTCTCGCCCGGGGTGGGCACCTTGAGACCAGTAGGGAGAGACAGAAGGAGAGGATTTCGGTCTTTCTTACAGCAACTTGTAATAGATTTTTCCGGGCGAAACATCTTTGCATTCAGAAGGCCCTGTCACAAGCCATCAGCCTCAGCCAGGGAGAAACAGATGGAGAGTTAATTTTGGCGGGGAGGGCACTGCCACTCTCCCTCCTCTCCCTCAGTCTGTTCAGGGAGAGGAGCCGGGTTTAACCCTCGCGTCCGTGCGGCCCCTCGCTGCTGCCTCCTGGCCATCCCGGGGGTTGTGGGGCCACCACGGGCCCCCCCGTCCTGCCCTGTGCTGCTCAGGGCCAAGGACACGCCGGGACATCTCAGTGCAGTGACCTGGGGGTGGCTCTTGTCGTGATGGCCAGCCCAGGTGGGTGGTTGTGTCCTGCCTTCCCACGGCCACCGCTCCACATCCTGGTGAGCCTCGTGCCGGCCAATGCACTGGGAAATCCTGCCATGCCAGGAGCTTGGCACGGCAGTGCCCGGTGCAAATGGGGACACTCGGGTGGGCTGGAGGTGGAGGGGATGCCATCTCCCAGGAGAAGGCACATGCGTGGCAGTGGAGCACAATGATTCTGTCTGGACACTTTGGGAGCCCTCAGAACACCCCCAACATCATGGACCCAGCTGAGAGCTGCGGCGTAGCCATGGAAGGGGTGGAGGTGAAATCAAACCCTAATTGTGCCCAATTCCCAAGGGCTGAGGTAGCATTAACTGCTTTATAATTACAAATAATTGTGTGGCAAAAGATAAAATTGTGTTTGACACATCAGCTCTGGAGGAGGGTGTTGCTTCATCAGGAAATTTGTCATCCCTTGGCTCTGTCAGTCTTAAGCCTGAGGTCTGAAGGAGGAGAAGGGGATGGGTAGAGGGAGCAGCGAGCCAAGGGAAGGATGGCTGGAAGGGAAAGATGGATGGAAGGGAAGGATGGACAGCAGGACACTGTGGAGGGGAGATGGAGTGAAGGTCGCAAGCCATGTGAGGAGCAGAGGCAGAGGTGTGACAGCTGAGGCAGGGAACAGGCAAGGGCTGTCCCACTGCCCTGGTACGGCTGTGACACCTCACCCAAGAGGCTGTGACTGCAAAAATGACAGCATGGGTCAGCCCAGGGGTGTCCACACACCAGCTCATCACCCCAGGGGTGTCCACACACCAGCTCATCTGGTGGGACAGCGTGAGCAGGGCAGGTTGCCGGGGCCGTGTGAACCAGCCCCACTGCTGCTGCCGTCCCACTGGGCCCCTCCACCCGCAGGGCTGGTGCTGCTCCCCCCTGGGCACGCACGAGGATGCTCAGGCAGATGAAGGCAAAGGGTGGGCAGGCCCTGGCACAGGGTGCCCAGAGCAGCTGCGGCTGCCCCTGGATCCCTGGCAGTGTCCAAGGCCAGGCTGGATGGGGGTTGGAGCAGCCTGGGATGGTGGAAGGTGTCCCTGCCCATGGCAGGGGCGGCACTGGATGGGCTTTAATGTCCCTTCCATCCCAAATCAGTCTGGGATTCCGTGAGACAGTCTCCGTCTCATCAGCACGGTCACCAGCCCTTGACCTGCTGAGCCCGGGGAAATATCTCCCGGGGGCAGAGGTGGGAATGCGGGTCCTTGCTGCGGGATCCGGCCAGGCTCTGGCCGCTCGTCAGGCCTTGGCACCGCCGGGACCCCGCGGCTGCTCGGGGAGGGGGCACGTCAGGGAGCGAGGGCTTGAGCGCTCTCTGTGATTCACTCTGACTATAATGGGAGCTGCTGGTGAATATTTTATGGCTCCCACAGGGCAGATAGAACATATTGTGCATTTTACGCCACAAATCTCCGCCTGGAGACAGAGGGAAGCTTAAAAAACAGCAGCACCAGCTCCGTGCTGGGTTGAGCGGGGCAGAGCTGCAGCACCGGTGCCAGCGTGAGCACGGCAAGGGCGCTGTCGCCCACCACCGTCACCCTCTGCGGGGGTGCCCATGGGTGCCCTGGGCCCAGCACCGGGCCGGGCGCGGGGGATGCTCTGCGGCCNGCCAGGCCTGGCAGCTCTGCGGCTCTGCGGCGCAGGCGAAGTGCTTTGCCCGGGGCTGAGCCCTGCAGGAGGGTCCCTGCCTGCGCCCCGGCCTGCCTTCCTCTTCGTCAATAATGCAGCCGCTGCCCCGGGCGCCCGCCGGCGCTGCCCGCAATAATGGATGGGGATGCGAGCGGCCCCCTCCTCATCCTCCGCTGCGGCCCGCGCTCTGCCAAGGAGCTGCGAGCCACGGAGGAGCCTCCACCTTCACCGGCACCAGCCGCTGCCGCCGCCCAGCCGGCAGGCACAGGGCCGGGGGCTCCTTGCAGGCAGCCCCATCCCCACCCCCGGGAAGGACACGGGGCACGGTCATCACCCTGAGGCAGGAGCGAGGCTCAGGCCGGGACCCCCAGCCTTGCTGAAGGGCCGTGCGTGCACGGGTGAGCTCTGGGTGCCAGGGTGCTCATCCTGCTCCCCTCGAGCACACTTCAGTGTGCCGGGCAGGGAAACATTACAGCTGCCTGCACCCACCTGGGCTGGGCTGGAGCGGGGGGAGGTACGTCGGACCACGGCAGCAGCGGGAAAGAGGAGGAGGAGGATACAGGCACAGGCACCCGTGGGTCAGGGCCAGCCCATGGGTGCCGCTGTAGGTGGTGAGCGGCCCTTTATCCTCCCACCCCGGAGAGCCCCAGCCCTGCCCCAACCACGGCGCAGTGGGATGAGGACCTGATGCTTGGGGTCAGTTTCTTCCCCCCCTCAGATGGGGGAGAACCCCCCCCCCGAGATCTGGGTCAGGCCCAGACTACCTGGGAGAGAGCAGTCCCCATCCCCTGACACGGCTGTCCAGGTCGGGAGGGCAAAGGAGCCACCAGAGAGAACCAGCCTGTGCCCCAGTGGCATCACGGACCCTCCACTTCCCCCGTCCCCAGCTCTGATGGGTGAGCAGAGCCCTCCAGCATCCCCCCACTTCCGAATGGGGGTACGGCAGAGCTGCAGAGAGCAGGGGTGGAGCTGCTCTGGGGTGCTCACCTGGCAGTCACGGCGGCACACGGCCGGGTGGCTTCACAGCAGGGCTGCCGCGGCACCCTAGGGTGCTACGCCGTCCCTC
>WBMY01009897.1:86796-136058 GCA_013397315.1 Donacobius atricapilla | reverse complement strand
GGGATCGGCCGGGGCAGGACCGGATCGGCCCGGGAGGGATGGACGCGGCGGGGATGGATCGGGCTGCCGAGGACCTGGGGCAGGGCTCCGCGGCTGTGCTGGAAAGGTTGTTCCCTGCGCTCCTTTAGCCCACGTTTGAACCTGAGGAAGGAGCTGACAGCCACCCGAGCTGGGCCCTGAGCAGGAGCTCTCGCTCGGAGTGCAGCTCCCCGTGCACAAAAGGCTTCCTGCACCCCCAGCAGCAGGGGCAGGAGGGGACTGGGGGTGATTTTGACACGTGCGGGGCCAGAAGGGTGCAGAGGATAGAGGACAGGACCCACAGGCTGCAGCCAGGGCCAGGAAAGGATGATTGGAAGCCGGAGGCAGAGAGGGAACAGAGCAGGACAGTGTCAGCGGTCAGGCAGGCTGGCCCAACACACCGGTCCCACTTGCCTGCCATCCCTCATCCACGCCCCGCAAAACCCTCCTGTCTCCTCTTCATCTGCCACCTCCAGAGCTGCATCCGAGCAGGCTGCACCTTTTCTTTGCTATTCCTGGCTCATCCAACCCATGGTCAGTTCTGGCCGGGAGCATTTTGCTGCAGAAGACGGAGGGCGCCCTGTGCTCCTCCACTTTGTATCCAAGCCTGTTCCTTTTCCCTGTGGAGAGCAGGCAGCTTGCAAAGCTGCTGGTGGGTTCAGCCTACATGCAGGAGCCCCTAAAATGTGTGGGACACAAGCCTGGTGTCAGGAGCTACTCCATCTCCTGCAGAGAGGAGGTAGAAGATGAGGGGTAGAGATCCCTTTCAATTCAGAACCTGAACACAAATAAAGCAGAGCAACAGGACCTGTGCAGGTCCTGCAGCCCAGTGTAGCTGCACAACAGTGATGTCCACGCTGCTTCCCCAAGCTCAGGCTGGCTTCTCCTGCCTCCCTTGGGCAGCAGAAGTTCCCATTCCTAGTGCTTGCAGGAGTTCTGCAGCCTCACTGCACAGCTTATCCATTTTTAACAAGCACACCTCATAAATACTTTGTAAAGCACCTTCTAGCCAAAGTGCTTTTTTTGATTATTTTTTCTTCCCTGACTGCTTGAAAAAGCTGCTCACCCTCCCGTTTCTCTCTGGTCTGCAGCTCCTGCTGTTGTCTTGCACACATTTGCTACTCTGAAGTTACAAGGCTCTGCCTCCAACACCTGTGGTGGGTCACAGTCAAGGATCACAGTGTTCCCCTTTGCTCCCTACCCCCTTCCCAGCACACTGCAGACACCCTGGTGCCTCCTTCGACCCTACTGAGCACTAGGAGCAGCCCAGGTTGGCTCCTTCAGACCCTCACCCAGACCTTTCTCACCATTTCTGCCCCACAGAAATGGTGTCCACCTTGGGCTCTGTGCAGGACTAGAGACCAGGACCTGCCCTCTTCCTTCCCTGTGCCTCTCACATATTCCCAGTTGCCTCCAGCTCTGCCATTTTTCCATGAAAGTCCGTGTTAGGTTAAGAAGCGGGTGGGTGGTGGAGCAGGAAAAATGACGACCCAAACACAACCTGTCAGAGCTGACTCCCTGCCTGGGAGATGTTCCTAAGCCAGGACCTGGCTTGTTCAGCATGCAGCAGGGTATTTTTATCTTTCCCTCTTTTCTGAATTGGTGTGCTGCATGGTATCACACCAGCACTTCCAAGGCAACTGGCCACAGAGCTGCTCTGTCACTGTTCTGACACATGTTCTGTCCGAGCTTCATCCTCTCCAAAAACAAGTCAGAGCAGCTGAGGGAAGCCAGTTTGTGTCAACTGACATGGACTTGTCTCCAATTCCTCATTATATGGCTCCAGCAACCCTTGACTTTGCCAGGTGCTGGTGTCCAGTGAGCAGCCCAGCAGCACCAGTCCATCCCTGTTCTCTGCTCCCAGCTCCTGCCTATCCTGGTCCTTCTTACAGTTTAAATGTAGTGCTGAGAGTGCAGCTTGCTGGATGAGGTTCACATGGGCATGCTGGCTGTCGCAGCCTTCGCCCTCCCCAAGTGTTTGACCCCATTTCAACTGAATTGGACAAAACAGTCAAAAATCTGAAAAGTGGTAAGAATTTTTGTGAAGCTTCTTGGGCTTAGTCCAGTAAAAGACCCAAATTTCCAAGGAAATGCTGCCATGTGAAGTCACCAGGACCTCCTAGAAGCACCACCAGGCCAACCAGAAGTACCCATGGCCACCCAACCAGCACCAGGGCTCCAGGAGGTCCTGCCTCAGGTCCTGCAGGATAGGATATGACAGGGGACAGGAATGGGAAGGTCTCATTAGAGCTGGGGAAATGGGTGAATGTAGCATGTCATGGGACAGAGAGCGCAAAAGTGAGGTGGGAAGAGATAGGGATGAAAGCCAGGAAAACTGCTCCCACCATGGCTTTTTCCATCCTTTAGAACTTCTTTTACTGGCCTCTGAACCTGATTTCCTCTTTGCTGGGTGGTAAAAGCATCCCAGACAGGTCGCAGGGGCTTTTGTCTTTTTTCTCCTGCTGATTTTTAATTTTGTTCTTGTTTTTCCGCTGTGAGAGCCTCACTCTTGTCCAGCACCCGTCTTGCGCATATTTTGGCACCCGCAGCCCGGTGAGGGCTTTCCCAGGCAGGGAAAGGGACAAGTTGAGAGCCTTTTGTCGCTGTTCTCTCCCTGCCTTGGTGCTAATGGCTCTTGAAGGCAGCCGGAGCCCATCAGGCAGCGCAGCGGAGGCCGAGCATGGAGCGGACACGGGCGCCCCCGGGCGAGCCCCCCCTGCGCGGGTCAGCTCTGCCGCTGTCACTGCCAGGCATGGCAGGGGCCCGGCCCGGCCCGGCCCGGCCCGGCCCGGCCGTGCGGGCAGCAGCACAGCGGCAGGAGGGGGCTGGGCTGGCCCACAGGGCTCCCATGGGTTCCTGCCTCGCTGCTGCCCGGGGAGCCGCTCGTGGTGCCGCCGTTGGAGTTTTGGGCAGAGATCCTGCATCTGGCAGGTGCCAGGCAGACATCGCCAGGGACCTGGGACTGGGGCACAGGGGCTGAGTCTGCAGCCGGCGGGTGACACAGATCTTCCCGACTCGGCTGGATCGAAGGGGTGACAGAGGTGCAAGCCCTCATTTGGCTCCTCATGTGGCTTTGGGATTCACAAGCTCCTGGAAGGGGCTGGAAAGCAGCACCTGGAATAGGTCCCTGTGTGTGACTTTGGGATCCAGCAAGGACATTTTGCAAGGATGGGAGATGACACCCCTGTGATGCAATCTGTCACACACACACACCCACACACACACACTTTGATCAGAAGGCATGGACTAAAACTCAACTTTATTTGAAAGTCTGACTCCATATATATCATATCTACAAAAGGCCAGGGACTGGGGGAGAAGGTTGACACCTCTCCCCATCCCGTTGGTCAGGACAACTGTCCATCAGCTGTCCATATCTCTAAGACAAAAAATGTAAACTACGTTGAATCTATACAATAACATTGGCTGTGTTTACAGACCAGAGCGTGAGAAAGAACCCAAAACATGAAACTGTGAAACAGAAGAGAAGGCTGAAAAAATCAGGGCAACATCCCTGCCTGGTCCCTTGTTAGAAAAGTAAGCTGTGAGATCCAAACATGGAGAGGGAAAGCAAGGTGAAGGAGATCAGTTTTCAAAGGACTCGGGGTGTTTACTGGGCTGGTGAAAAGCACTTTCCCAAAAGAGCAAGTGTGTGAGATCCATAAGGCAGGAGTGTGCGCCCATGACAGCTGCTCTTCAGGGCAAACAGGGGGAACATCCCCACAGGAAAACAGCAGGATCATCTCTGTCTGCAGCCAGAGCCCTGGTGGTTCCACTGAATCATGGAATGGTTTGGGCTGGAAGGGACCTTATAGATCATCTATTCCACCCCCTGCCTTGGGCAGCGACATCTTCCTCTGTCCCAGGCTGCTCCAAGCCCTGTCCAACCTGGCCTTGGACACTGCCAGGGATCCAGGAGCAGCCACAGCTTCTCTGGGCACCCTCTGCCAGGGCCTCAGCACCCTCACAGGGAAGAATTTCTTGTTATTAACTAATCTAATCCTGCCCTCTGTCAGTTTAAATCTCTCCCTGCCACCAAGAGAATAACCAGGCCACCATACACCTACCACAGCTCAGTCCTGGGAGAGTTTTGAGGAGAAAGGATCAGCAAGCAGTGGAACAACCTGCCATGGGGAGCATTATTGGTATGCAAGTCACATGTCCCCATGAAATGCTGCCAACCAAAGACCTGTGGCAACCAGGACATCTGTGAAAGCATTTAACAGTGATGAAACAGAAGATCAGATGGGTAAAATAGCTCCCAATCTCTCTGTTCACAGCCTAATCTTTTGGAAGACATGGCAGAAGTGATGATGCACCAGGTGAGCTGGATGGGGAAGGTGCTGACTGACTGTGCAAAGCCTCTCACAGCTCCTGTACTCCTGGAGGGGTGTAGAGATCAATCCCCGAGAAGAAAAGCAAAACCAGTTCCTCTCTCTGAATCACTGAGCATTTCTTTACCCATCCTGTTACTGAATTTTCTGGGCAAGCGCACATCCTCTGGTGGTCTCAGTTGCCCAGATTTAGTATGAAATACCTCTGGGTATGTGTTTGATCCAGGCACAAGATAGAAGAACTTCACACTAACATAATCGACACTTTAGCCTTCCATTTTGTCTTCATTGTTTCAGCCATCTTGCTCAATTTGGAATTGAGGACCTTGCTTTATTGAATTACTGGAATTACTTTCCAGTAATTACTTGAATGCTGCTATGCTCATCCTTCCCCTCTGTTCTTCAAGGTTCCTCACCCAAATTAAGATGCTGCTTGCTGCTGTTTTGGAAGCCCCTCACAGATCTGCACATCTGTTCTTTGAAGCACCTCTGGAAGCCACCTGAAGAGCAGGAGCCTCCCACTGCTCTGACCCGGCCTCCCTGTGCTTTGTCCCTCATGTGATCATTTATACATGTTCAAAAAAACCACGGGCTGGGGATGCAGGGCTCAGCATCCTGGTGCCAGCAAGGCAATCAGAGAAGCTGCAATTTTAATGATATGGAGCAAGTCACTCTTTTAGAGCCTGATTCGTGAGGCTCTATTACCCGTGACAGCTGATGCTGGGACTATATTTGCCTCTGCTCTGACCTTCCCACATTTCTGGGATAATTTTTATTCCACAGATTGCTTTAACTCATCTGCCCCAATTCCCAATGGTCCTTAATTGGTTAAGAAATACAGAATTAATCCTTCTATAAATTGTTTCACATTTTCAACATTTTCATCCCCTCTGTTCATAAGCAGAGAACTCACCTGCACCAGAACAATGTGGCTTTTGGTAACTCAGTCACTGAACTTTCTGATTTACTTTTTTGTGCAACAATCCCTCCAACCACCCTGGGTGTTGGAAACCAGCTGGGAATTACGTGCATGTCTTTTCCCTGTTTTCCCTGTGGAAACACCTTTCACTGGCTTTGTTGGCTGACAGGTTCCTATCTCCCAGACAAGGTTTTAGCTGTGTTCACTGCTCAGTTTGGTGCTAAGTGGTGTTATAAATAAGCACTACTAGAGGGACTATCATTCAAGCCAGCGGGAGAAGGAATATGTTGCTTGTTCTGGGATTTAAACAGTAATTAGCTCTGATTGCATAGAGTTTTTGGCATGAAAAATGGTTGAGATCTCTAATCTTCTTCACGATGCTCCCTTTTCCCAGCTGGTGGACTCCTCTCCCAGCCCCTCCTCCCTGCCCCACTGGCTCCACTCCTCTGCTCCCATGAGTATTCCCAGCCCACTGCACGGGGCTGCCAACACGGAAATGTCACTGCTCGTGCTTTGGGGACTTCCTCAGCAGCGCTGTGGCAGTGAGGGAGATGTCCAGCTTGTCCTAGCCCATGCCAGGGATTTCCTGCCTCTTTTGTTGGAAAGTTTTCCTTGCAACTCCAGTGAATTTAGAGGAAACGAGAGCTTTATCTTTCTGTAATTCCCAGCTCCAGATGCTAAATGTTTGAAAGGACTGCAGTTGGACTAGATGGTCACTGTTAGTCTCTTCCAACTCAACCATCCCATCCCATCCCATCCCATCCCATCCCATCCCATCCCCTCCCATCCCATTCCCATCCCATCCCATCCCATCCCATCATCTCCTTCTATACTGGAGAATCGACAAAGCTCTTCACGGTCATTGCAGCAGCACTCTGAGCCAGGAAATGCCCCTGGGTTTGGGGAGATGTCTGACCCAAGTTTGGGATCTGGGGCAGGAAATTAGTATTTTGTCATTACAGAACCTATATATGAGTGTTGGCCAACTTTCCTCTCTGCACTGGGTGCGTGCTGATGGAAAACTTAAGGCTGGAAATTGAATTGTTCCTGTGGCCCACCTGTGACCAGAAACAACCCAGTTTACCATTGTCAACTGGAATTTGGAGTTTCACCGAGACCATAAAGCAGAAATATCTACAAAGAATGACCCAGATCTTGACCCCCTATGCACCATTTTTAATTCTGTCCTCCAACCTCCACAGGAACAATTTAAGGCTCTCCTCCTTCCAAACAATCCTGAAGGTGCTACATAGTGCTTTTGCTCAAGAATGAAGACTGGGCTTTCGGCTGCTGAAAGACTCAGATTGTTGTTCACTGTCAGGGTTGAGCTGCTGACAAGGTGCACGTGTCACCAATGGCTGGTGGCCTGGAGTTTCCAGCTCCTTGGTCTCTGGGAATACATGGATAATACTCCAAGCAGCTTTCCATTGGAAAGACTCCAGTTCATGCATCATTTAGTTGGTAGCTCCCCAGAGTTGGTACAACAATTCCAAGGTTTTTTTGTGCCAATGGTAAATTTGTGGTAGAGGATCTCAAAAGGTATTATTGCAAAAGCATCAAAAACACAGGCCAGGTGAGGAGACTGAACCTTTTGGGTATCATCTGAACAAGGAGTGAGTGGTTTGTAAGTACCAAGTTTTCTCCAGCCCAAGAAATCCCCTCTTCAAGAACATTTGAACAGGATGACTGAACAAATTCAAGGGAAGAGAGTCTCCATCACCTTTTCTCTGTTAACCATGTGGACCTGCTTCAGAAACATGGTAAAACAAACACAGTTCTCATGGCTGTGATGTCCCACAGCACCAAATTCAGCTAGAACGAAGAATTCAGTGTGGTAGAAAGAACAGGAGGGGAGAAGAGAAAAGAGGGAGGTGATATCCATCAGAGGAGAAGAGGCAGGTTGTCCCACCATGGCCCCAATGCCCAACCCATTCCTTGGTCCTGAGCCGCATCAGGAGCTGGGGTGGTTCTGGGACTTCGGCATCCTCTCCTAGGTCTGCTGCACCTCCAGCCATGGCCTTGGACAAGTCCTGCTGTCCTCCTCCCTCCACTGTGGCACCGTTGACACCGACTTGTGTGACAGCTTTATGGCATCATTAATGCTTATGGTCTGGAGCTTCTTGGGTTGGGAGAGCAAAGGGCTGCTGTTTAATGGGCATCTCCATCGAACACTGGAGGTGCCACCACACAACAGCCCTTTGTTCCAAGACCATCCAGGACCCCTGGCCTTGCTGGGTTAACATGTTGCTGGTCGTGGCCCCTGTTGCTGCCGCGTTTTCCCCCCTCTCCCTCGCCCTCACTCCCCCTCTGTCTCTCCTCCTCCTCTCCCGGCTCCGTAGCAGTTTCCTCGGGAGTGTTCAGCTAGCTGACACATTTGCCACAGATGGATGGTGCACACAGAGACAGCTGTCACTCCCGATTTGTGGTCCACTGCGTGACAGCAGGACTGATGCCTTCTGAAAGGCCGTCTCGCGGAGCACATGCACTCTGACATTCTTCGAGATGAGCCCTACAGACACCTCTCTGTGGACCTCAGGAGAAGCTGGCAAGCGAGCCCTTCCCGCTCCCCCTCCCCGGAGCAGCCTGCAGGCTGGAAGAAAGCAGCCACTCTGGTGTGCACACACACACAGGCACGGCCAACCTCCTTGGGTAGTTCTGTGCCACTACTGGTCTGCCAGGTCCCAGCCCGGCTGTTTGCTCCTGATGTTGGTGTATGAAGTGAGGCGGGCTGAGATTTGCAGGAGGGAAAGGTCACCAGCGAAGCTGCTCTTTTCCCTTTTTCCGCCTTTTTAATTGCAGGAGGGAGGGATGTGGGCTCCAGATTCATTCTGTCACAGCAGCTGCCTCCAGCCTCTTGAGCTCCTCTGTCACAGCAAAGCTGATGGACTTTGCAGCCACAGCCCCTTCAGGCCTCTCTGTCTTCTTCATCACCTACGATGGTCTCCACCACCTCTGAATCACACAGCAAAATGGAAATCCTCCCTCTTGGCAGGGGTTTCCTCCCACCCTCCCACCCCAGCATTGCCCAGGGCAGTGGGGCAGCTGCCCCAACAGGACTCCAACACCTCCAGGGAGTTCCTCTGACCAGCTCCAAGACAGATGCAGAGGCAAGGCTGACTTAGGCAAGGCTGGCTCCTTGGAGGACGAGGCTCTCCCCCCCGACCAGGCTCAGACTCATAATTTCAGGCCCCAACTGCAGATACCTGTCCTAGGCAGTGACATGTAGACACCTGAGTTCTATTCTGAGACCTTCAGCAAAACTCTTCTGGTGGGACTTTCAGCTGAATAGACAAAGCAAAACAGAAGAAACTGTCTTTAGTTCTGGGCAGAACAAAACCCTCCAGATTCAAGACTCTGTGGAAATGGGAACTTGTCCGTCCTTTGGTCCTCAGGAAAACAAATTCCTTCCAGAAAACAGATATGAACAGCTGTTAATTGTCCATTTGATTTGTGAAAAATTATAATCAAGGAAATAGGTCTCCTTAAAAGGGAAAACTTGAACTAATTCTAGAGAATATCATCTGGGTCCCTCTGAAACTGGCCTGAGACTTCTCCACCTTCTTCAGTGTCTGAACTCAGCACAGGGGACACAGGAAGCTGGTGGCTACACAAGGTCATGAAAAAAGTCCTTCTAGCAAGGTCTCTGGTGGTGCTCAACAGTGGAAAGGGGAGAGGACACAGGAAGAGCAGACTCACAGAAGACTTCTCTTGGGCACTCTCCAAGCTTCCTACTGGTCAAAGCTGGGGGACTTTATGAACCAGGTGTGATTTCTCCATATTCAGTGTCTCCTGCTGGAGCTCCCACCTCAGCTGTGCCTGGCTAGGTCTGCCCATCACTCCTATTCCAAAGTCCCGGTGAACCATTCAGTTCCTGAGTATTCACAAGTACAGAACCACAAAGACATCCGTTATCCTGGTTGCTTTCATCCCTCAACTCCTGTCCCCACCCCCTGGAAGCAGGCTGAGCCTGTTAGCAGGAGCCTGCTGAGCAGGGAGAAGGTGTGATTTGCACCAGGACTCAGATTCCCTGGATCCTGCAGCAACAGGAACAACGTCTCCCACCAGGGTCTGAGCCGTGTTGCCTTTCAGCTTCCCAGCTGGATGCAGCTCTGTTATCTGGCCAGGGACACCTCCAGCCTGGTGGGAGGTCATGTCAAAGTGGCATCAGCATGAGAGGAAGGTGTTCAGTGGGATGGGGATCCTGGCAGGGGGGATGGGGCCCTCACCCAGCCCCGAAGCTGGGAAAGTGTGTTTGTGTATGGCAAAATACTAGGATAAGTGTGGATCCAGTGGGAAATTCAGTGATCAGAACCATGAGTTCAAGATTGCTGACAGTCATTTAGAACCTCAGGAAGAGGCTGAAGTGGAACCCTCGTGAAGTTCAAACTAAAGAGAAAAGGGCAGTGCCATTTCCCTCCTGATGAGAGCACCCAGAAAGAAAGAGAACCTGCTCTGTCTCTGGAATTATCTCCCTGTACTGTTCCATCCCTAAAGAAGGTGAGACTGCCCTGCTCTGAAGATCACAGCTGTGGCTGAGAGGAAGAGTCCTAACAGGGGACTGTGCTCCTCAACTGGGAAGAACTGTGAGCTCTCACAAAGCCTCAGCAGGTTCTGGTCTGACACACAGCAGGGTATCCCTGGAGATGGAGCTCCAGGGAAACATCCTTTGCTCTGACGCAGCTATTTTAGCTGAGGTTGGGAAGACCAGGCCTCCTGGCATTGTCATGGGCCCCTCTACAGCAACACCACAAAGCTCCAGAGCACACAGAGACACCAGAAGGAATTAAGCTGTGAGAATATGGTACTCTGAGGAAATCCTGGTCCATCTGGACAAGGCCTGCTCAGACCAGGCATTGGCCTCTCCATGACTTCACCTCCGAGATCCTCAGAATGATGAGAACTGGTGAGGCTGAGCTTTAGCAGGATGGAGGTGTGAGCTCCAAGGGAGGAGAGTTCAGCTCAGCCCAGCTCTGATGAACCAAAGGCAGTGGACACAACCCCAGCTGGAGTTGTGGGGGCAGTTTTTGGGGACCGCAACATAAAAAAGATCAAAACCTGTTAAAGAGCCACCAGAAGAGGGCCACGAGGATGGTATAGAGGGGAGTAAAGCCAGGTGAGGAGTGCCTGAAGTCACTTGGTTTGAAAAGAGGAGACTGCAGCGAGACTCACCGGGGGCTGCAGCTCCTCCTGAGGGGCAGCTCTGATCTCTGCTCTGTGACCAGGGACAGGACCCGAGGGAATGATGGAGCTGTGGCATGGGAGGCTCAGGATGGAGATGAGGGAAGGGTTCTTCCTCAGAGTGGTTGGGCACTGCCCAGGTTCCCCAGGGAATGGGCACAGCCTCAAGGCTGCCAGAGCTCCAGGAGTGTTTGGACAACCTGCCTAAGGTGGGATTGTTGGGGTGTCTGTGCAGGGCCAGGAGCTGGACACATGATTACTTTGGGTCCCTTCCACCTCAGGATATTCCATGGCTCTATGATTCCAGATGCCTTCTGCCCAGAAAAACCCTTCAGTGCAGACACGTCACCAGCCTGACCCTTGGCCTTTCAGCTCCTAAGGTGTTACAAGGAAATCTTTGCTCATGACCTCATGGGGCTCAGCTCCAGATGCCCTGCATTTAGATGGTTCTATCAGATGCCATCTCTAATTCTGCATGTTTGTGCCACCTGAAGATGGGAATCCCTCACCCAGGTTCAGCTGGGAGTCTACCCACGGTTCCAGAATTGCTTCAATTATGTGGTGTAATACAAAATTATTTTTCCCCAATATTTCTGAAGAAGGTAGAAATGCAGGCCAGAAGAAGGTGCAGGTTTGTGGGCAGGGTTTGGGACCTTGGGATCAAATTGTCAGCTCAGCCAAGGTTGGGATGTTTGGAAAGGGAACAAATTATATTTTTGTTGAAGGATTCTTAGGTTTTGAACCTTAACAAAATACAGATGAAAACATTATGTCAAACCCCCACCGTATTTGTAATTAAAACAGGAACCCATCATTACAGACAGAGGAATGACCCATCTGTGCTGTATGTGACCAAGTGCACCAGAAGACATCAGGTTCCAAGGATGACTCTGGCTTTGGGAGGGATGTCATTACCTGGTGTCCCCTTTCTGAGGACAGGGGGGCCAAGGCTTTTCCAGAGAAGCTCCAGCCAGGAATGCCCTACCCAAAACAGGAGAGTGATGAGCCCTGCTTGGCTCCCAGCTGAGAGACGCAGGAGGTGTGCAGGAAAGCAGGATCTGCACGTTGCCCTGGGGAGCTGGTGGGTGGTGGCAGTTGGTACCAAGGATTGAGAAGCCATTAGGTAAAATTTGGTGCAGAGGATGGTGAAATTGGGATTTCTGCAGCCTCTGCTCTGCACAACCAGCTATGCACCCCTGCTGGGGAGGCGAGACAGGGAAAAGGGAGGAACTCCTGCTTCTTCTGGAGAAATGTCCTCAAACCATTAGGACATCTGGCAGGACAGGAGGTGCAGCAGCCTCCTGCCTATCCCTCCTGTCCCCCCTGCCGTGGTGGCCAGGACATTCCTGCCTGACTGTGCCAGGAGCTCCCCATCAGCCTCTTCCCCTTGGGCGGGTGAGGGGAGCAGCCCCCATTCCAAGCATCACACGGAGCTTTCCTGGCCAGCACCCCCCTCCAGGAGAGTCCACCTCAGTAACTTTGCACCCGTGTGATGCCCCAGGATGCTGGGTGTGTTTGGGGCAGGATGGCTGGGGAGCCCTGGCACTGCCCCATCCCGGCCCTGCCTGGCAGCACCGGGGGCATTGCTGGGGAGGGATATGTATTTAGTGCTGGAGAGCTGCAGGCGGACAGCAGCACTGGGCAGAAGCTGCAGCCCCTCACCTGCTTGGAGGTGAGGCAGGAGAGTGATCAAGGTGAAGGTGCCTTCACATCTCCTCGGCCTTGAGCAGCAGATGAAAGGGGCACTGGGAGCCAGGGATAACAAAAGGAGAGCAGGGAAAGTTCAGGTCAGGCAGGGATTTCTGGCTGGTGGGTTTTCCACTGAGAAATTCTCCCTGCCTCTTTCATGGTGATGAAGATCCTTTTAATTTTTTTTTCTTCCCCCTTTCTCCTCTCCTTCTTCTTTTCCTCTTTCGCCAGGCGGATAGCTGGGAGCCGCGGAGCATGTGATGCATCTTCCATATAGGGGCAGGAGCAAAGCAAGACCAACTGATGGACGCCCTAGGGCCAGACTTGCAGACAATATATAACCTACTGCATGATCTAAAACGCTTCCCACTTCCACAGAGTGAACATCAGGCAGAGCGGAGCCGCGGCGAGGGCAGAGGAGTCCTGCGTGCAGGTAAGTCCCCCTGGGCTCCTTCTCCCGGAGGGTGTCCCAGGGAGGGGGAAGGTGCGAGGGACCTGCTCCCTGCCCGGCTGCCGTGCAGGCAGGTGGGATGGGGCAGTTGTTGCTGTTATCAGTGGGGATGTTAAAAGTCTTTTTGGTGCCAGCAGAGTTCAGGACAGTGGTGGAGAGAGTGGGAGATGGAATCTGGCAGAGCCCAGCCTCAGCCTCTGTCCCTGCAAACACGGACACCGTGAGTGGGAGAGCATCCCGGGCCAGCCGGCGCTCCTTTACTCGCATTAATTGCTGCCCAGGTCCGCCTGGCTCCTGCCCCTGCCCGGCTGCTCTCCGGCATCTCCCGCCCATCGCTGTCCCATCCCACCCGACCCCGTTGGGGGTCCCTTTGCATTTGACAAAGCAGCAAAAGGAATCAACAAATAACTTTAAAAAGCACTTTTGCTCAGCCCGCCGCCTCCGGCGCCTGCCCGGCTGCCTTCCCCTTCCTGCACGGGAATTTCCTTTGCCAGGGAGACTGATCCCAGCTGGGACTGAAGGGGGGACGCGGGCTGGAGACAACGCGGTGGCAAAACACAAACCAAAGAGTGCAGGGGAGGGTTTGTGGGGGTGTGGGGGCGTCTGTGCAGCCCGGCTGCTGCAGCGCCCCTGTAGCACAAAGCCGGCCCCGCGGAGGGGGACCGGGCTCCGTGCCGTGCCGGGGATGGTTTGTGTCCTGCTGAATGGAAAATCATCCTAGCAACAGCTCCGCGCTCCGCGGGGCCTCGCCGAGTTTATGGCAGGGAGGGGTTTGTTTGCTTTGGGGTATCCACTGCGCCTGCTGCGGACGTGGGGGTTGAGGAACCCGGGCTGTGTTTGGGGCTGGGGAACCTCCATGAATTGCCACAGTCTTGGACAAGCCCTGGCAGTCCCAGGCAAAGGGGACTCTGTAACTGTAATTGGGATAAAGATGGACAAAATCATTGAAAGAAATGTTTTGGGACATTTGGGCTGATACACCCCCATCAAGCGCAGAGATGATAAAACTGCTCTGTGGGTGCAAGGCTGAGGATGCTCCCTTGCTCCGTGCCTCAGTTTCCCCATCTCTGCTCTTCCCTTCTCTGGGTCCCCCAGCCCCGTGCCGGGGCAGCTCTCAATGCAGTGCCCCAGTACACGTAGCATCAGAACTCAGCCTCTGAGTGTAATTAAGATTGCATTTAGATAAGGGGACTCAGAGGCACCTCTGTGAGCAGAGCCAGCCCTGCGGCTGCTATAGGCAGGAGGGGGCGGCTGTGTCCCCGCCACCCAGACTGGGACAGGGGTCACCCGGGCAGCACCCTGCAACCTGCTGTGGGCACCGGGGCTGCGGGCACGGCTGGAGATGCCCATCCTGAAGGCAATCAGGTGTGATCAAGTTGGGTTATGGACCCAGGGGCTGCCCTGCGAGTTGGCACAAGCTGAGGGTCTGTGCCAGGCACCCTGTGTGGGGTCGGTGATTCGGGCCAAGCTCCCTCTCTGCTGCCATGAGCTTTTCCTGCATGAGGGGTGGAAATCTGAGGGCTCTCAGTAGCTCAGCATGTCCGGGATCAGGCAGCACAGGAAGAGCTGGCTGGGGCTCGGGGACTCCCCTGCCCTTGGCTTGGACCAGAGCGGACAAGAGGAGAGAACACCTCATCCCCTTGGCTCCTGACCTTTGAAAATCCTTCCTGGTGGCAAATGCTCTCAGATTTCTGTACTGAAATGAGGACGGCTTAACCCCTCTCCAGCTTTTTTGAGCCTCCTTGGTTGTGTTCACACCCCAAAATCGCAGCTATGAGCAGGGCACCGAGCTGCTCCCCCTGGGTGCACAGGAACCGAGCGTGGCAAGAACTGAGCAAAATCTCAGCTAAATCAGGCCAAGCTGGAACTGCTGGGCACCGCATCCTGGTGCCACTGGTAAAGCAGGAGGACCCAGTGCCACACACTAGTGCCCTACCAGAGGGAGAAGCAAAGATGCCAGGGATTTTCCCCCTTCATGGGATAAGGTAATCCCTTTCTCCCACTGTTTTTCTCCTCACTGTTTTTCTCCTTTCCCACCTTTCCCAATCTCAAATTTGGGACAAATTTCAGGGCACTTTCAGCCAAGGTGATGCCTAAAATCAGTCCTTCTGGTTCTCCCAGGCTCCAGACTGGCTTTGGCTAGCAGTGCTGGATTTGGTGGGGGAGACATTGATAGCATGAAGCTTCCACTCTATTGCCATTTCTTGATGTTCCCACCAAGACAAGCACCATCTGGAGGTTTTACCCCTGCAGTGCCTTACCCTGATCCAGGGATTGTACCCTGGGTTTCTCAGTGGCACAGCTGCGAGGGCACCGCCTGTAGGAACCACCAGCCTTGCTAGGAGCACCAGCTCTGCTGGGACCAGACAAAGCACAGCTCCTAAGCTGAGAGCAGGACTTGTGTCCCTGATTTCCTTCCAGCAGCAGCTCTTGCTGGACCTGGAGATGCCTCAGCTTGTTCTTCTTGGTCCAGGACGTGGGCTGGGTTGCCCATCTTCGTGCTTGGTTGCCTGCCTTGGAGCCCACCCTTGAACTTGGGCTGTGTCTGTGTTTGCATCGGGCTCAGGATCATTATTATTGCAATTGCTATTATTATTTCTGATTAGAGTGGCACAGAGGTGTGGGGTGGCCAGGAGAGCTGATAGGCAACAGAGGGCAGAGCTGTTGCTGTTCCACAGATTCTCCTTATGGTCCTGTGGAACCTGGGAGGAGAATCCCTTGGATGTGGGGGAAAAGGGACCGACCCCATTTCTGACATGCCGTACGGCCAGGAGCGAGCTGCGAGCCCGAATGGAGGGAGCCGCACGCAGAGCAGGGATTGCGGCGGATCCGATCGCTCTGCAGGATCCAGGCCGGTTTCCTGACACTGAATCCCAAACCCAGGGCAGGCACCGAGCCTGGCACTGCTGGAGAGGGCTGGCAGAGGCATCTGATCACTGCAGCACGGGCTCCTCTCCGGGATCCAGGGGGTTTCCTGGGCACAACATCGGGCGGCCCAACCCAAACCCAGGGCAGGCACCGAGCCCGGCACCGGGAGCGCCAGGAAGGGCTGGCAGAGGCAGCGGGGCTGGCACAGCTGTGTGGCTTTCAGAGATACTTGATCGATAGCTCCTTCCTCCCACTCCCCCCGCTCCCCCAATCCCCACATGCATTTTTCATGCTAACCCCTCCTGGGCAAAGACTGTCTGTGTAGGAAAAGAAACAGAAAAAAACCACAAAACACAACAAACCGCAACCAAAATCTACGTTTGTTTCTCTGCTCCCGGGAGATTGTTGTAGTTTAAGGGCCAATCTATAGATTCAGGGCTGGGAATATCTTTGCTCCATGAACAAAGAGGGATGGAAAAGCTCCCCGGGGCTTTTCTCAACCTTCTTCAGGTTGGCCCAGAGCTGGAAAAGGCTCTGCACTGTGAGGGGTGCAAGGAGGAGGCTGGAACCTGGGGAGGCTGGAAAGGGGAGCTGGGCTCTTCTGCAGCTCCTCCTGGGTTCACAGCCCTCCCAGGATATGCTGGGATGCTGTGAGGAGTAACGGGGGTTCCTCTCTGGGGTACAAAGGGTCTCCAGGGCTCCTTGTGTGGCTCAAAGTTAACCCGTGCGTGCAGAACTGGTCCAGGGTGATCCCAGGCCACAGCGGCCGGGAAGGCTGGTGGATCCCTGGGCTGATCCTGCCTGACCCCCAGGGAGAGCTCAGGTGAGGGTTTGGGTATTTCTCAGAGTTAGGAAAAAACCTGCAGGGTTTGAGCAAAGGGCAGTTTTCAGGGTGAATCCCCTTTGTCGGTTTCCTGTTGTCAGTGTGGGGTGTTCCCTTTTTGCTCCCCACTTTTGGGTGGCAGCAGTAAGATCCAGGAGTATTGCACAGCCCATCTTTCCCCAGTGCTGGAATGCTCCCTTCCCATCACCAGCGCCTGCCGAAGCTGAGCTGACCGTGTGCGTGTGCTGAAGGACCGACCTGGGCGAGGTTCCCGGGATCCCTCCAGACCCACACTCCCCGCTGCACCCCGGGCACCCCGCTCCGGGCACAGCCCCGACTGCTGCAGCCCCGGGACGTCGGGATGGTGTCAGTGCCGGTGACACCCGGGGCCAGACCCACCTGCTCCGGGTTTGTACCACGGTGATTCCTGTAGCATCCCCAAATTTCCATTATTTCCCCGTGAAGCCGATGGCACGCGGCTCCCCCCGCCCTGCAGCTGTTCCTCTGGTCCCTGAGGAGCCCGGGCGGCGTGGGCATGCACAGAGCATCCTCCCCGTAGCGCTCCCACCGCCCCCGGGGTCAGGCGCGGGGACGCGGCCGCACCGAGACGGCGTGTCCGGGGTCCAGCGCACCGAGCGCTTCCCGTCTGACGGCGAAAGGGCACGGGCCACAAATAGAAGGGGGAGGAGGACGCCGTGACCTTTCCAGCAGCCGCTGACGAATAAAACTTTCCGGCTACCTGTAGGAAGGCGCAGGGCAGGCTCCGTTATCGGCTCATCAAAGGCCGACGTCCCCTGTGAGCAGGACAGCCACAGCCACGGCGCCCGGGGGGGCTCCTGCGATGAGCCTGCCGGGGCCTGGCTCCAGCGGGTGTAGGGCTGCAGATACGCGGTGCGCTCCGGCCGCGGCCGGGAGCTCTCAGGATGCTCCTGCAGCTGAACAGGGAGAGAGGAGAGGATGGCGGCCGCCACTAGCGCGAGCAGGAGGGCAGAGATGTCTCTGTCTTAACAGGCTCCCAGGGGTCCT
The DNA here is from genome assembly GCA_013397315.1 of Donacobius atricapilla. NCBI lineage: Eukaryota > Metazoa > Chordata > Aves > Passeriformes > Mimidae > Donacobius > Donacobius atricapilla. Next base: position 118,752 of record WBMY01009897.1, on the reverse strand, counting down.
TTGGCGGCTCCCCTTGGGACACCATGGGACAGGAGGGGATGGGATGTCCCCATGCTCAGCCACCTGCTCAGTGCAAGGGGGTCCTGATTCAAGACACCCCCAAAGACCCACCCGGGATCCACCTCTGCGTCCCTGTGCCAGGGGACACCCAGAGGTAGCAAGGAGTGGATGCTGCAGCCAACCAGGGCGGCGGGGGTGCACACTGTCCCCACTAAAGGGCTCAGAAATGTCCCTGCAAACCCCCACGGCAGCAGATTCCAGGAGGAACCTGCGGCGGGGCTGCCCCCATCCCCTCCTTTCCCCTCCTCCGGGAGGCAGTGGCATCCACCCGGACGGAGCGAGGCAGCCGTGCTGCCCCCACCCCCGTTGTCCCCCTGCTTGCTGACCCGGGCGGGGGCTGGCAGCCGCCCCCCGGGCCGCCCCTCGCAGATGGCGTGGGCAGCCAGCACAGGCGGCCCTGTGCCACGGCAGATTGGGGCCGGCTGCCTGCGGAGGGCCCGGGAAGGGCTGTGTCCCTGCCACGCTTCGGGGACCGGAGCAGAGCCAGGGCCCCCTCATGGCACAGGGGGTGCATTGCCGAGGGGTCCCCACAGTGCTGTGCCCAGTGCTGCATCCAGCGCTTCAGCACCGACACCAGGGTCCTGTAAAACTAATAACGCGAGGACATGGATGGGCGACAGGGAGCTGGTGGGTAAACGGTGAAGGGAGGACACAGGGTGTCCTCTCTTGGCCCCAAAGAGATAAGCTTACCCAGAGCATCAGGAGGTTTTGGAAGGGTCCGATTTTAAGGAATTGCATTAAACAATGCCATGCAGGGAGCCCAGTGAAGATGTCTGGACTGGAGCCAATGTCCTGTGAGGAGATTCTTGGGATACATCTTTCCACAGTCCTTCCAACCAGGGCAAACACCCAGGTAGGTGCCAGACACCCCAGCTGGATGGTCTGGGACTCAATTCTAGGAGAAAAGGACCCGCAAGGGAAGAAGGGAAGCACCCAAGCTCCGAATCACCTCCACGTGTGGCCTCTGTCTCTCTATGCGTGATGGTGTTCAGGCCACACAGGGCACAGCACCAGGGTGGGCACGACATGGCAGTGATGGTATTGGCTCCAGGGTGGGCACAGGCTGGGGATGATGGTGGGACTGTCCCAGCCCAAAGGGACCCATCTCGTGGCATAGAGGGGGATCTTGAGCCAGAGATGTGGTGGAGGAGCTGTCAGGGCAGGGGTGGTGGCTGGAGCAGGTAAATCATTAATGTTGGAGAAAACCAGGCTGGCATCCTGCCCATCACTCGTCGATAGGCAAAGTTGATGTTGGAAGGGGAATTTTCACCTGTAACCTTCCCCTCCCTTCTCTGCCTTCCCTGCGGGGGCAGAGGGCTGGAGCGAGGAGCCAGCCCGGAGCCACGCACGCACCCAGCCCCAAACCAGCCTCTTGCCGAGCACGTTCTCTTCCAGCCCAGCTGGTTTTGCTCCCAGCCTGCTCCGTCTGTGCACATTAAAGCTTTTTCTAGGTCTGAACTGCTTTTGGCAAGCCAGGCTCCTGTCGGTCCCCACCACCCTCCCCATGGCTTCTCCCCCCGATCCGCTCCCCGTCTGGCTCCCGCTCCCCCTCCCCGGTCGAAGCCCTGCCAGGGACATGGCAAATCAGCGCGAAGCCTGCGGGGCAAATCGGTACAAATGAGACCAAGCAAGAGGGTGGGGAGGGACGGCGAGGGGGGGCGATGACTCCTGGGTTGGCGTTTCTGTTCCCGAGTTTGATGTTTCCTGCAAACAACCCTGTAAATGCTCAGGAGTGGCTTCGGACATCACCTGCCCCCCGCCTCGGCGGGGTTTGGGGACGCTGGGACCCGCACGGCGGGGACAGCCCTCGCCCCGCTCCCGCAGCCTCCCCGCAGCCTCCCGGCCCTGAGCAGGGACCCAGCCGGGACGCGGGCCGAGCTGTAAGTCCTGACATTTCAATCTGTTTTGGGGAGGGATGGGGTGGGCGGAGGGTGGAAGGTGCTGGAGGCAGCAGAGGGACTCTCTGCGGGTCTGGGCAGGGAACAAAACCCACTAAGGACCTGGAGCGGAAGACAATCCCCCGTTAAAAGCTGCCTGCTCCTGCCAGTTTTCCACTCTCCCAAACAAATTTCCAGGCATCTGGCGGTGCCCAGGGAAGCGCCGTGCCCCGCCACAGGCAGGGGCTCTGCCGGGAGCAAGAGCCGGTACCCGGAGCGGGGATGTGCAGACGCCCTGGGAGCAGGGAGCCGACTGTTCCCAAGTGATGCTCTTTGATCCCGCTCTCCGGTCTCTTTGCAAGCCGTGTAACTCCTGATTATTAAAGGCACTCGGCACCGGGGAGGTCATATGGGGCCTTTCTGCTTGGGTTGCTCTCCTAATGACACGTCCGACTGCCTTCACCGGGGATCTGCTCACGCGAGTCCCTGACAATAGAAAGTTTGTGGAGGATTTTGGATGCTTTCCCCGTGACCGGGTGGTGGTCGCAGAGGTCTGACTGGTTTTCCTACTGAAAAATGAAAGGATGCATTGGGAAAAGGGAACCAGCCTGGGAGGACACAGAGGGCAGGTTAATTTTAATGTATTTACCTCTCCGTGCTTGGGTAATAATCAAAAGATCAATGGTTTTCTGCAGATTTGGAGATGTGAGGAGTATTTGCAATTGTGCAAAAATACAAACCAGGAGAAGGGGGAAATTTAACAGTAAGACAGTATTATCCTAGTTATCCATATTTTTTTTTCCCCTCTAAATCCTTCTTAAAGGAAGTGAAAACTAAACTGAGCTGTTGAATTGCCAGAGGAGGTGAGTTACAGAGATGCTTAATGGTGTCAACTAGGAATATACTTCCTCACGCCAGGGAATACGTGTTTGTAGGAATTTTGACAATTAAATCAAAAGGTCACATAACAAGGAATAGTTCATAGCAGTCAGGGGCTTCTTGAAAAAAGGTAAGGAAATCAGGTCAGGGGAGCGCAGCTGTGCATCAGGGTGGTGGCAAATCCTGGGACTGGCACAGGGAGAAGTTTCTGGCACCTACTGGATGCTGCTGCCCTGCTCACACTCCTTCTTCATGGCAAAGATTTGGGTTCCTATCCGTGAAAATATGGGACAGGAGGTTGTGGACGTCTCACCCCTCATTCCCTTAGGTTTTCTCACTCTTTCCGGGAGATCCCAAGGAATTTCAGAGCGCTGCCCCGCCCAGAGGCAGTGGGGGGACCCCGGTTTGGAAGGGAGGTGCACAGACATCCCGGGGACTGTCACAGCGGCTGCTCCCGGCAGTGTGCGAGCACCCGGGACACGCAGGAATGCGGCTGCCCGGCCATTCCGCCTCGTCCTGCGGCACAGCACAGGTTAATGAGCTGCATTCCCGCTTCCTGCACCAGCTAATAACATCCCTGCCTCCTCCCGGTGGCTTTGCCTCGGGCCCTTGTTACTCCTCCTGGTCATCCCTCGGCCAGCACAGAGCTCGCTGGGCAATTTGATAGCCCAGCGCTACCTGCCCGCTCGGCGTCCCTGCCTCCAGTTACAACATCCCTCGGCTCCCGTCCCCACGCTGCACTAGGCGCTGGCCACGGTGCGGGGCCAGGGGCTGAGCAGCTCAGCCCATTTTGGGGGTGCAATGGAGCTGGAAACACAGGGAGGATCCCAGCAGGCAGCACCACTCTTGATCTGCATCCAACCAAACACCACCACCAAGTACCAGGCAGAAGGTAGAGAGGTGTCTGCTGCCCATGGGTCAGCCCCCAGCACTGCAGAGGTTCCTGCCCAAGAATAAATAGGTATATAATAATAATGATAAATATGAATAAAAACGTGTTTTGGAGAGAAATCTGCCTGCAAAGAGGTGTAGTGTGCTCAGGGTGTGATGTGCTGCCTGATGTGCTCCGTGTCCCTGCGGAACAGCCTCCTCCCTCCTCTCTGCTGGGAGCAAGGTATCCCCCAGGAACCATCTGAGTTCCTCTCCTGAAGGCTTTATGGGTGTCCTGTGTCCCATCCCTGTGAGAAGGATGCTCTGCCTGGCAGAGCTTCTCCACATTCCCTGGAGTCCATCCCAATCAGCTTTTCTGCTCTGCAATTTCCCTGCTGTTCCCAAGCTCTCCCAACCAGCACTGGACCACTTCCCCTTTAGATTTTCATTTAGCAGGTGGAATTGTTTGTGCTCCCCTAAGGATGGGGAGGGAGAAGCAGGGGATGTTCCCACTGAGGACCATTTTGAAATGGGTTTTACAGCAGGCTGGATTTCCTGGATGTGGTCATGAAACTGCACAGTGTCACTGCCAGACCAGTATATCAAGCCCCCTCTCCCCAGTTTATTGGCTTTAACCTTAAACACACTGAGTCCTTTAGCAGGTGGCAGCTCCTTGGTGGCTGGTTAGACCTTGTCATGATTTAAAAGGCTCCATCCCAAAATTGCTGGCTGGAGCCCATGCTGGGAGCTGGCAGGCAGGAGCAGGGATAAGCCCATGTCCTCCTGGGTGGGGGTCCAGCATTGCAACAGCCCCCCTTTTCTAGGAGGGGTTGAAATCATGGCCCCATCTTGGCCAGGTTTTGCTAAAAAGAGACCTGTCCTGTAATTTAGGGGAGGGGGATCTTTGGGGATTATCCTGGGAGAACAACATCCCAGCCAAGAAAATGAAGGGGTGTACCATGTGTGAAGCAAGGTCTGTTCCCTGTGACCTGTGGTCCCCTTTCCTGCCCTCTCCTGCCCAGGTGAGCTGGCAGAAGAGTCCATGAGGAAGGGAGGCAGTGACTGAGTGTGTCTGCTGGCAGGCCTGTATCCTGAGGGTGTACTGAGCAAAGTTCTTTGGCTGCGTGGGCTGATCCCAAATGAGGGCTGGGTGGCTGCCCAGCAATGCTCTCCTTTGCAAGCCCCTGGGGACACTGACCCAAGTGAGAAAGGCCCAAGAGGGCCAGCTGTGGGCACTGCTAGCTCCATCCCAATCTCTGCTGAGATGTTCAGAGGTCCCTTCAGGGACACAACGGCCACTGGCTCTGCAGCACACATGACTCAGACACATCAGGAAGCACCCAGAGTGAGCCAGACATAGTCTTGGTCTCTGGGGCAGCTGTGAGCCCTCCTTGAAGTCCTGTCCATCTTCAAGGATGGCAGGAAGGTGTCAGGGTGAGTTTACTGGGGGCAAATCTTGCTAGAGCAGCACAGCTGCCTACTGTGAGGAGAGGACTGGCTGCTGGAACAGGGGAGGGAGAGAAAGGGATCCCATTTAAGTGACCTTAGCATGGCCCCTGACATGGTCTCCTGCAGTGTCTTCATGGCCAAACTGTAAATGTAAAGACAAGGTGTGTCAAAAACTGCCTGGACTGCCCAGGCTCAATGGACTGTGCAAGGTGCAGCTCCCAGCTGGAGAAAGGGAATGACAAAGTCCTGCATTTGGGATGCAGTAATCCCCTGCAGCAGGGCATGTCCTGGCAAATGGGCTAAAAAGCAGCTTTGCAGGAAAGGAGCCACATCCAAGACATTAGCAGAGCCAGAATCTTGACTGCCAGGAGCTGGCCCAAGAGAGGAGAGGATGGGAAAGGCTCTGAAGATAACAGGAAGAGTGGAGACAGGGAAGGGTGAGGGAAGTGCTTGGGATGTCCTTGTGCAAAGCTCCTCTCCTGTAGCAAAGGATAAGTGAGGACACAGCAATGGACACATCCAGGAGCAGGAAAGGGCTGGGCTGCAAGGCAGGAGGAAGCAGGCAGAGGAGGGGTGAAGAGTCCCTGTTCCTGTCCCCAGAGGATATCGAGTGGATTTGAACTGCATGAAGGTGCATCTTCTGGTGGGAAGATGGAGAGTGATTCAGTGGAGCAGGACACCTGAGCAGCAAATACTAGAACTGCAGGTGGGAGAGAGCTCAGGGTGTGAGCAAATTGTATCAATATGGGGACCTTTGGCCATCTTTGGTGTGTCTTCAGAGACACAAAAAGATTTGGGCTCTGCCAAGCCAGGAAAAGCAAAGTGGAGGAGATCTCCTTCCTTTCTTATCATTCCCATCCCCAGAGCATTTAAGAAACGTGAACTGTCCAAGGATAAATTTAAAGTAGAGAACACTTCTAGCCTGAGGAACTGGGTTGTAAAAGTTTGGGGAGTCCCAGGAAGCCTTTGAATTGGTCAAGGGGTGACTAAATGCACCTCAGTGTATGACAGAGCTCATTGCTTTGCAGGGCAGGTGGCAAAGGAGGTGGAATCTTGTCCATACCCAGACTGGGGATCTGTGCTCATGTGGGCAGAGAGATGATCTAACCTCTGTGTCCAAACTGAGGACACTCATGTGGCTTGGTGTGTGCTGGGCAGGAGAAATGGATTTTGGTAATCAGAGCAGAGCCCCATATTGCCAGTCTTGGCCTGCTGCTGGTGTGCCACAGCCTACAAAGGGGACAGGTGCCAGTGGCCAGAACGGGCTTCTGGAGACTGCCACCATCCCCAGAGGTCCTCCAGATGGAAGGCTGAAAGTAAACCTCCCAGTGCAGGTGGTCACAGGCAGTGGGATCCATCCTCGGCTGTCACACCAGCAGAAACAGGAGAATCTTGCAAGTGGGGAAAGGAATTTCAGAGGTCGTAGAAACTGGAAGAAGGTATGGATTTTTTTTTCTGGAAACAGGAAAGCCCTACGCATTACAAGCATGACACAGACTTTAGCACAAAGAATGGCAGACCTACATTCCTCTTCCAGCTGCACACACTTCTTAAGCCCCCCAGGTTCTCTCCAGCTGTCCATCATCTTCCCATGCTCACCATGCCAGCCTGGACACCACCTCCTCTGCACATCCCTTCATGCCAACCACACTGTTGATCCTCCTCAGTTGCACAGACACCTTCCCCTATATCCAGCTGCACATTTTCATTTGGACACTGATGATGTCTTAAAAAATTTGGAGATCATTTTTCCAGTGAGCTGCTGACTCCATGGCTGGGAGCCTGTGGTCTCCTGAGGCTCCATTAGCAGGTAGAGGGAGGTGGAGGAAGCTCCCACAGTGGGGCCGAGGCAGAAGCTTTACGGGTGGTTGATATAATGAGGAGAGACAGTCTTATATCTCCTCACCAGGACCTGCCTCTTCCCCCGAAGGGTTTGCAGCAGGAAAGGCTGTGGGAGGAAAGCCTTTTGTGGTGGAGGACCCTCACGTCTCTGGAGAGTAGCCTGGAGGCTGTGACGGCCTGATCTCATCTCTCAAGGAGCCTGTGAGTTGTGCTGTGAGTGTCACAGGCAGACGATGATGACTCCAGCCCATTGCCACTTGGTTGAATGCTTTTCACGGGGTGTTGAGGTTGCCACAGGGAGCCTTCAGGCCAACTTCTTGTGGGTGGAGGCTAGAGGAGAGGTCAGAGACATAGCAACACTTCTTGAGCAAGTGCACAAATGGGAGAAGATTTGACCCAAAATGAGGGAAGACTTTGCATGTGGAGGTGCTGTGACTACAGAGAGTATGTCCATCATCTGGCTGAAGGACACCTCAAGGCCAGGCAGGAGATGCCAGACAACCTGCACATCCAAGGGTAGCAATGCTCACAAAGGTGGACCCACACCATGTCTGGGCTGGGGTTTGGGTCTCAGCAAAATCCACCTGTGAAGAGAGCTAAGCTTCCCCAGCCAGAAACTCTGACTTGTCTTGCCACTGGGATGTGAAGCACATGGTTTGGTGAGTCCACATATGGAGACACAGAAATGGTGATGAAGAACCCTCCAAGCAGCAGAGTCACGCTGAGCCACAGGATGTGAGCCACAGCCTCTGGCCTTGGACACAAAGAGGTGGTGGGTGGGCAGACATGGTAAGAGTGACTGGAGGAGACAGAAAACCCCAGCTCTTCTGAAGTCATGGGTTTGGGAGGCTGGAGGAAGGCACAGGTCGAGGTGGGAATAGTTTCAAAGCTGCTGATGTACGGACCCAGAGACAGAGGTGTGGGACGGCCTCACACAGGCACTCACACAGCAGCTGTACGGGGTGAGGCTTGGGAGATGCCGAGCTCCTAGCCCCACCAGCCCCGCTTCCCTCCTCCTGCCGAGCGCCTGCTGCTTTGCCATGGCAAATTGCCTTCATCCCAGCTCCGATAAACGCTTAAAAGCTCAAATCACACAACTGCAGGCTATGAAAACGAAAAGGGACCCGATAGCCGCTAATAGCCGAGCAGCCCTGCGGCAAAAGCGTGCAGTGTAGGGAAAGTGGTTTGCATTGATCATTGGCTCCCGCCCCAGCCGCTCCCCTCGCGCAGCCTGCCCGGCTGCTCCAGCCACGGCGCTGGGGAAAACGGGACAAAACCCCACGGGAATTTCCAGAGAGGCAGGGACCGGGTAATGGCAGGAACAGGAAGGTTCTTGGGGTTGGTGCGAGATCCCATCAAAGGGCCATCTTTCTGCTCCACACTGTCCGGTCCTGGCATAGTCACCAGGGACACATCCCTGGATGACAAACAGCAATGCCAGGGCCACAGAGACTGGAATGATGCTGAGCCCTGGGAAATGAGTGGCCTGGACAGCCTGGAAGGAAGCAACTAGTGGATGTAGGAGCAGGGAACGGTTGTCCTGTGGTTGGTGCTGTGTCTGCAGGGCACCACCAATGAAATCCCACCTGTGGAGGGTAGGACCAGCTTGTAAGAGACCACAGGAATCAGCTGCAGGACGAGGTGCAAGGCAGGAGGTTCGTCACAACCACACTGACTGGAGAAGAACTTCAGTGCCTTTCTTGAGCCCATTCCTCCATGCCATGTCCTACAGCCATCTGGGAAAGGTTGAGGGCAGCCAATTTCTACGGAAGTGTTGCAGCTCCCTGGCAGCCTCGCAGTCAGCACTGGAGCACTTGGAGGTCACCAGCAAAGAAAGGACATCAGTTTGAGAGATGGGGTCTTTGTTCCAGTCAGGAAAGCTCTTGGCAGTCTGCAAAAGCAGATCAGGGCAAGTTCCCTTGCCCACCTATGGGTGGAGAGAGTTTGTATTGGGACAGGAAACCCACTGGACTGAGCCCCTTCCTGCAAGTGGCTGCCACACACCCAGGAGCAGGCTCAGGGAAGGGGATGAGATCTGGAAGGGTTTGGCCCTGTGTGCAGCTTCAGCCTGGAAAGGACATGATGAAGCAGGGGTGTGGTGGTGAACCATGTGTCTGGAGGGTGGACAGGGACCGTGGTTGCTGCTTCTACTGGTCAAAGAATTGAGGGGCATCAAATGAGACTTGTGGGGACAAGCTGGAGGATGAAGCTCTGGGTGGTGTGCCAAGAACTCCCTGCTGCAGCGTGCTTCAGGGGCTAAACATTTCCACAGCTTCCAGAGAAGCTCCTGCAGATTCAGAGTGGGGATGTGCATTCTTTGTGCTGCATCCAGTGGCACCCAGTCTGCTGGGATGGCTGATGGGTTAGGAAATTTGGAGCAGTACCATAGATGTTTGTCCCACATCCTGGAAATCGAGTTTTGGCTGTTATTCAAGACATGAGCTGGATGGACAACTGAGGTGCTGTGGGGATGGCTGTGTGCCCTTCCCTGCATCCCTGTGCCTGGAGACCAGGCTGGGATTTTTTAAGTACTGGGAGCACCAGGGACTGTAGTTCTCTTTTGTGGGCATCTCTCTCTTCTTCCCTCCCTTTGTCTCTCCTTCTCTTTCTTCTCCCCTTGCAATCGGCTCCCTCCATCGGAGCGTGCCCCTCTCCCCTTGGCAGTCCCGGGGAGGAGAGCGGGGACGCTGCAATTCCCCGGCACAGGTGCGCGGTCCCCGCTGCGCGCTGCCCCCAGGCACGGCCCCCACCGCCGCAGCTGACAGCCCACTGGAAATAATGCGTTGTGGCAGAGAGAGGCTCAGCAGACCACGAAGATCTGCTGGTGCGGGAACTGCGCAGCAACCAGGAGCCACAACGCCTGTCTCCCGGCTCCGCAGGGCCTGAGCCGGCTCTGGGGATGCCTCCGCTCTGCCGGAGCCTGCCTGCCTCACACGCAGGGCACTTCCCCACTCTCTCCCATTCTTTCTCTTTGCTCTTTCCCCATTTCATCCCTCGCTGTTCCTCTCTGCAGTGTTAAGGATGTGGAAGCAGCCAAGCTGCCTGTCCCTACACAGGACATCTCTCTGCGATCCTCTGCACCACCAGGCACAGGAGGGGAACAAACGGCTCTCACAGCAGCCTTGGAGGAGGAGGATCAGGTGTGCAGGAATGGAACAACCAGTTCCAGTCTTCCAGCAAAGATTTAATCTGCCTCTGGCATATAAACAGCAAATGTTTGTTCAACTGACCTGCAAACAGGCGACGTGCATCGCAGCATGGCCAAGGCGCCCGGCTGCCGGCTCCACCACTCTTGGTTTGTTGCCCTCTAGCAGGGTGAGGTGGGGCAGGGGACCAGGGACAAGCAGGTCCAGGATGCTCAGGGCACCCCAGGCTCAGTGGCTGGAGCCAGGGAGTGATGCTCGGAGGGGCCCCATCCTGCCTGGCCGCTGCTGCATCCCTTCTGCTCCCCTGGGCACTGCAGCGTGCGCGGAGCTCTCACAGCTCACAGGCGTGACGCACACGCAGTGTGGCTGAGGGCTGAAGGACAAGCATGTCCCCGCGGGCAGGCTGTGAGTGCTGAGGTGAGCCTGCAGCTGGGAGGCCCCAAGCTCTGCCCACACATCCCACTGGGATGGGGGAAATCAGCCTGGGCTGCTGCAGGTCAGGGCTGCACCCCGGGGCTCCCCTCCACGTCTCAGGGGACGCAGGTTCATTACAACGGGACGTTTGTGCCTATTTTCTGCATGAGCAGACCTTAGTGGCCGGGTCGACAATGCGGGCATGCTGGGGGTTGTCCCCCAGCCCTGCCTGCAGCTCAGCCTGCCCCTGGGAAAGCCACAGTATGGCTCATTTCCTGTGCCCATGGCAGGTGGGAGATACTTCGCTGTTTGATGTCAAACTGCAAAAAGGAATTTGAAAGGGTTCTATGCAGGTAATCCTATCACACAAACACTCTCACCGTGCTCCCAGGGGAAGGGGATGCCCCTAGGTGCCCGTGGTGAGGAGCGTGGGTACCAGAGCATGGGAGCATCCTTCAGCCCAGCACAGCTACTGCATGGGTCTGGTGGGACAGTCCCCAGGGCCACTGGCATTGCAGGCTGCAGGCAGAGCATCCCTGTGTACCTGGAGCAAGATGATCAGGGAAAAACGCACGGGACCATGGAGCTGCAGGTGAGAGGCCAGCCCCAAGGTGTGAGCTCACCAAGGGGAGCAGCAGGAATGCCATCCAGCTGTGGGAGGTGGGCACTCTCATGGGGCCACGTGGCAATCCACCCTCTGGTGTAGTGCTGCTGCAGGAGCCCCTTCCCTACCCATCCCACTCTGATCCCAGGCCTTTGGCACTGCTGTGCCGATCCCCCTGCCCTGGGAGCTGCAATGATCTCCCCCAGCCCCGCAGGGAAGCCCCCCCCAGACCATGTGCAGAAGGATGTGGGCCGTGGCTAGGCACACACCAGGCTGGGGAGCAGGGCCTGTTGCAGGGGCTGCCAGGTTCTTGAGCCACTGCCTGGGCCTGCCCCAGGCAACTCCGTGTCCCAGCTGCCCAAAGGTACGGAGACACACACTGTTTCCCTCCAAATCTTGTCTCCTTCTTCCCAGAAGCCAGGAAGCAGATTTTTTCCCCAAATGGCTCCAGCTGCCACATCAGTGCCAATCGGGAGCTGCTTCTTGCCTTCTCCTTTCTGGGCTCTGCATTCCCATACCAGCCTGGCTGCAGGGTCTCTGGGGCAGAGCTCTGCCCTGGGACCTGATACACGGGGGAAAGGCTTGGCCCCTGAGACATGAGCCCCAGAATGAGCCCTCAAATTCGCTGCTAGGAGAAGCTAGCAAGTCCCTCCAGAGCAAAGCAGCGCCTGGAGGGGTTACACAGGCATTTTGCATCAGTGTTGGGTGCCCTGTCCCTGCTTGGCCATCTGTGAAGGAGCCCAGTTTCATGACCGTGCTGCCTGTGCAGGTCTGGCTCCTCTGTGAGATGAGGAGTGGGGGGGCTGTGCCCCCTGCCCATCTCAGAGTTGGTGGAGGCCAAGGCTGTGGGGCAGGCATGACACTACTGTCCCCAGAGAGGTTGTGGTGGGAAGCACAGAGGGGGCAGCCCAGTGTCAGAGTCCTGCAGGAGATGTTGCCTGGATATTTTGATCTTGGCACCACCTGGAAGTGGGGGAGGTGTAGTTTAGCCTGGATTGGTTTTCCATGCCAGACTATCCCTGTTTTGTCACAGGACAGTGTCAGTCCCAGGGGCCACGGAGGTTGGACTGCTTTTCCAGCAGTAACACCAGGTTACTGCAGTCAGCCTGCAGCCTCTCCCATCCAGTCCATCCATCCCACTGCCCTCTTTGCACCTTGATCCCACATTCACACGCAGGGTTGCAGGTACCAATTTTGCCCAGCTCTGCAGCAGTTTTGGTGCCAGGGCTTTGGAACACCTTTGTAGGCTCTGGCACTCTTACCCCAGGAGATGGCAAAGCCAAATGAGTCCGTGCCCAGCACGGTATTGGGGTTGCTGAATCTTTTCTCTTTTATCCCCTGTCCTCAGTAGGGAAATGGTCCCTGAGCTGGGCTGGGGCTGCCCCAGAGAGGCTCTGGCTGGCCAGGCAGGTCACCTGGGCACCTCAATGTCAGTGAGAGGTGGTTTAGCTCCAATGCCTTTAATAGTGCTTGTTTTCCTTTTCCTCTGGGATGGTTTGAGAGAAGAGGGTCAATAATCGGATCAGTGTATACAGGCATACCTGCAGGGTTTGGGCAAAAATTCCATCACTGGTCTGGGTTTAAATCTCAAACCTGGGAGCTCCCACTGAAGTCCCAGAAGCTCCACTCTCTGGGACCTCACTCTCTGGAGGCAGGAGGTGCCCACAGAGTGGAGCCATCTCCCTGGGAGCTGCAGGCACAGCTCACCACCTCCATGCTGTCCCTCTTCCAGGGCACACTGTGCTTCCCAGAGAGGCGTGGGAAGATTCACCTGCCGTGCCCCTCCATTCCCACCAGGAGCCATCTCCAGGCAGCCTCCACCATGTCCAAGGATGACGGGGGCTGCAAGCTGACCTCAGTCTACAAGCACAAGGAGAGGAAGCCAAAGAAGCCTCACTACATCCCGAGGCCATGGGGCAAACCCTACAATTACAAATGCTTCCAGTGTCCCTTCACCTGCATGGAGAAGTCTCACCTCTACAACCACATGAAGTACAGCCTGTGCAAGAACTCCCTGTCCCTCCTCATCGAGTCCGACTGGCCCTACAAGAAGGGCAACCTGCTGCACCCGGAGCTGCGGCTGCTGCACGCGGAGAGCTCCCGCCTGCGCGGGCGGCGGGAGGAGCAGGACACCTGCGACACCTCGGCCACCCCGGGGGGCTCTGTCCGGGCCAAGCACATCCCCACCAGGGATGGCCACCAGGAGAAGCCGATGACAGGGGTGGAGATCCTGCCTGCTGAAGGGGCTGGTGAGGAAGGCGGCCAGTTCCAGGAGGAGGAGGAGGATGTTGCTGGCCTGCTGAGGGAGATGGATGCGGGGGAGAAGAAAGAGAGAAATGAAGAGCCAGGTTGCCAAGGTGACCCAGCTGAACCAGAAGTGAACACTTTGGTCTTTGGTTTCAAGAACAAGAGGGACAACAAGCCTTGCAAGGAGGTGGAGCCCGACTTCATCATCACAGATGTCTTCTCTCTCAAGAACCATGTCATGAAGAGCAGGGAAATGGCCTCCCCTGACCTAGATGCAAAGCCAAAGCATTGCAAAGTGCCAAAGAAATGCCTGGCCAGTGGTGGGATCTTGATGGAGCAGTGGAAACTGGTGGCAAATGGGCAAAGGAGGAACACACCTGAGGTCTCCCCACCTTGTACTGACAGCAACATCATCCCGTGCTACCCCCCTCCAGCCTACAGTGACTACCATGAACCTCAGGGCCTGAACCTCTCACTGCTGGGTATTAACTACCCTTTGAACCCCAGTCTCTTCTCCTACCTGAGCCCCACCATGGCCAACAGCACAACAACACACCCTCACTTGGCTCAGCTGCCCTTCCTGGCCTCCACAGCACAGCTGATGCATCCCCACGCCTCCCACTTCCAGCCTCTGCAGAGCCCTGAGCGCTCAGCCTTCCTCCCTCGCTTCTACTACCCCCTGCTCTTCGAGCACACCTTTGGCTCCATGGAGAGCAAGATGTCCTCCAGCAAGCCAGACCCCCAGCAGCTGGTGGGCTCCGTCATGCCCACGCCACCCCAAACTAAACCCTCCAGTGAGCCAAACAAACCCGGGCTGCTGAAAGTTCCTGTGCTGAAGACAAGTTTTCCTTGGTCCAAAGGTGTCCGAGAGGAGCCAGGCTCCGAGGTCGGCCACTCTGCCATGCTGGGGCAGGAAGAAGAGGAGAAATGGTTGCCCCAGGAGAAGGAGAGCAACCCAGCTTTGGGCCTCAGCAACCTACACAAGAAGTCAGCCACTGACATCTACCAAACTGCGGTGGGGATGAGGGATGGCGCTTTTACTCACAGCAGTGTCAAGAAGACAGAGTTGCCAGTGGTGACCTGTCTGGAGACCAGCAGCCCCCCAGGAAACCCGCTGAAGAGAAAGTTCCCTGCCAATGGGTTGGATTTGATAGGATCTGAAAGGATGATGCCTGGGAAGCTCAGCTATCAGAGCAGGTAAGGTGCCCGAGATCTCTCTGCCCCTTCCTCACTTTAGGTTGACATTATTTATCTCCATATGCTGTTGCTTCTCTGTTCCCCCCACTAATCCATGGGATGAGCCCCAGGGAGCAGATCACTCTTCAGGTTGGTGGTCCACACCAGTGCCCACCCCAGCAGAGCTTCTTTGCCCTCCAGGGCCTCAAAAGACCCCAGGTGCATCCAAGCACCTGGGCTATGTCTCACTTGCTGTCCCTTGACTTCCCCTGATCTATATGGAGCCAGAGGTGATGTGCTGTCTGTGGGAGAGGAACCTGTGCTCCCTAGGTTCCAGGAAAGCACCTCTTGTGTCCCCAGATATCTCAGGTTTGCTGGAACAATCATTGTCTATTTTTAAACATACACATTTGCATTCCTTTGATTCACCTTCTGGTTTCAAAGCCCAGGAGGGTCACGTTCCCAAACATTTCCTTTTGCCTGGGGCTAGAAATGTGCACAGCTCCTTTAAACAGAATTCCAGTTCCTCCCCTGGTTGTGCAAGTCCAGCTGAGGCTCCAAGAAAAAATGTCACAGTAAACCCAATGCTTTGAGATCCAGAGGAGCTTTCTCTGGAGAAGATCTCTGTGGTTTTCTATCTCCACCTGTCCTTTCCATGCTCCCAGGCTGGCTGGACAGACTCCCTGCAACTGAACCTTCAGGACTGTGGGATGGTCATTTCCATTAACATTCTCCAGTGCTCCAAGAAGAGGGGGAATCCAGGCTTGGCTAGCTGAGGTGGGATCAGCACCATCTCACTAGACTGGCCTCTCCCTTTGTTGGTGCCATGAAATAGTGTGTGTCAGGATCCATCCTCCTCTCAGAGAACAGCACCAGGAGCAGGTCCAGCCAGGGCTCTGCCTGCTCTGATCAAAGCCCTTCCTGGAAGGGTCTCATGCTGGCAGCAGCCAATGGAGGAAACCCGGCTAAATCTGGTAATGCTGGCCCTGGACATAAGTGCAAGGATTTTCCTGTCTTTTCCCCTACTGATTGTATCCACTTCTTCTCTGCAGTGGGTCAAGGGCCAACCCTGGCCACGTCTCCACAGCTCTGGACCACTGGCACTCAGATGTCCTCACAGGCCAGCCTGAGGAACCAGAGAGGGGCAATGACACCAAAGTCCTTCCCTCAGTGGGTGCTGCCCTGGACCACGGCCTCTGCAAGCAGAGCAGACCCCAAGAGACTTCCGCCATGACAGGCTCTGAGGCCACAACTGTGCTTATTGGGGACCTGTCCAAAACCTTGGAGGAGTACCAAGAGGTGGAGAAGAAACTTTCAGATCTGGCAAAGGAGGACACTCCTGGGCAAAAAGAGCTGAGGGACCAGCTGGTCAAAATCCGAAGGGAGCTCTACCATATCCACCAGGCACTGGAGAAAGCCACCAAACCCCACGAGGGGCCGCTGGACCTGTCGGTGAAGAGATCCTCAGAAGGTCTGGAGAAGGTCCAGCAGGCCAAGAAGGAGCCCTGCAACGTGAGCCTGGGAAGTGAGAAGCTTCACAGCAAAGACCAAGGGCCCCTCAGCAAATGTCTGGCCAGCGGGGAGGCTGGTGATGGGGAGGGGCTGCCCGACTGCCTCCTCGAGGCTGAGAACAAAACCATTGACCTGCTGATCAAGATGAGCCGCTCTGAGAGCCTGCGGGCGGCCTCCTCCGAGGCCCCTCTGGGGGCCGTGATCAAGGCGGAGGTGCTGCCCCTCACCGTGCCCCTGGAGCTGCGCCACGTCATGGAGCCCTACTACAGCCGGACCACCAAGTGCGAGGCAGACTCCAGCGTCCTGCTCTGCTCCGACGGCAGATCCAGCAGCACTCAGGGCCCACAGCTCCCAGTCAGTGCCGAGGACGGGCTCCTGGGCTGCCGCGCCATGCAGCGCTCCCTGTCCTGCAGCCTCCCCACTGACACCGATGCCGTGTGTGTCCACAGCCCTCTGCATGCTGACCCCTAAGACCACCTAGCTCAAAAGCTCCTGGAGCTCACTGACCACCTCATGCTTCACCTTCCCAGTGTCCCACCTCTCCACTCCTCCTCTTCGCCATGGATGAAAGTTCCACCATTACCTGGCTGGGACCAAGCTGGGAGGGATTCCAGGAGCTCCCCCAGCTGAATCCTCCAGGTGTAAAAACCCAGTCCCGGTGCTCCTCAGTCAATTACGGACGCTACTGTGCTCTGCATGCTCCCAGCCTCAGCACCCCAGTCCTGGAACTCCCTTTGAAAGGGGATTCACCAGCAGGCACCAAGAGAAAACTGCTAAAAGCACCAAGCTTTCATCAAAAGGCTCACACAGCCCTCTCATCAGGGACACTCAGGGACATTTGCAAACCAGTTCCCATAATCTGTGGACAGGGTAGGGACTACAGAGGGCCAAGCCTTGGTCCAGGTTGTGCTCAAACAGACCATGGCTGTCACCTTGTAGAGAGCAAAGACACAGTGGCTTTGTCCCACAGAGGCTGGAGGATCACAGTCAGGAACCAGATGCCCAGTTGGATTGACCCAGAGGCCAAGAGTTTTCTGCACTGTGGAGACAAGAACATCCCACCAGTCACAGTGACAAGTGTGACACAGGAGTCAACTTGCCGGCTCCACATCTGAGTCCTGAGCTCTCTTGCCCGGGCCATTTGCCATGTGTAGGGAATGCTGGGCTGTGGGGACTTGCTCCTGTCCATGGACCATCCAGTGTCCTGGTCCTCCTTTTGCCTTCACACAGAAAGGACCTTCCCTCCCTCTCTCCCCATGCACATGTGATGCATGTCCCTCACCAAGGCCCCGATCCTGCAGAGTTCAGCTCCTAGGAGCTCCTGCCCGCTAGTCCAAATCCCTCAAACGCTGACACATGGGACAGCAAAATAGGTGAGAGGATGCTGCTGTGAACTACAGAGCTCAAGAGACACAAACCCCCAAAACGACCGTGAAGGGACAAACTTGGCCTGTCCCAAGCTGGAACAATGCCAAGCAAGCACCCCTGAGCCAGAGCACTGGAGATCAAACCACCCAGGCAGGTGCCTGCTGCTTGTGGGATCAGCACTGGCCTTCCCAAAAGACCACATTCTCCCTTTGTTCACTGGGGGCTCCTGAATCTGTTGGGCAGACTGGGACTCACTGCAGGGCAGCCCCACAACCCTGTCCCCACCACCCTTCTGAGAAACATCTCTTCTGGCTCAGGATGCCCTCATGTTTGGGCCAGGAAGTCTTGGAGTCCCTCCCTGTAGTGCTGTCCTGGAAAAGCATTTCCTCTCCCATCCACACTTTGTATTCAGGACATGGTGGGGTGTTCTGTTAGCACCCAGGGCCTTCACCAGCTTGATGGCTTATTCCTTGAAATGGGAAGTGCTGGGCTGGGGGCCAGGAAGGCAGGACAAAGACGACAGTGGCAGAGCCACAAGAAAGGGATGTACACAGCACATCCCAGGAGCTTTGCACACTGTGGGCCCAAAGAGGACAATTCCACGGTGGTGGCTGAGGAAGGCAAGGCCCCATGTGGGACCTGGGACTCCCAGGTGCTTTGATGGACCCAGACAACATGAAGGCTCTTCTCACCTGATTGCTCTCTGGACAAAGCTTCCACATCATCAAAGGGGTTAATTTCTCACTGCAAGAATTTGCTTAGGGCACAGGGCCCTGTGGGGTTATTGGTCTNTCAGAAGGAGAGATGCTCAGCTCAGCAGTGTAGCCTTTTTGAGCCAGCTTCAGATCTTCCTGATGGGCCATGTCCTGCTGCTTCCCAGTATGGCCTTGGTCCCACATGGGAAGGTGGGAAGACCCCACCAGAACAGACCCCAGAACCTGGGTGGAAGTTCCCCAATCCCAGAGCCCTGGGAGGTGGCATTGCCCAGCCTTTCTGGGTGTGAATTTTGCTGTTGTCTCTGGATACCAGAACACCATCAGCACAGCAGACCCTCCACATCAAGCACCTTGCTCACATCACCCTCCCCCGACAGCCTCCCAGTCTCCCTCCAGCCTCCTCTGCCATCCTGTGCCCCTCTGTCACCCTGTGCCCTGGTTGTCACCTCCTCTCCCCAGCTCCTTCACTGTCCTGGCAGCCCATACCCCCCTGACAGCACTTCCCTGTTCCCATATCTCAGGGCTCCCTACTCTTCCCACTCACCATCTCTTCTTCCATGCCTGGACCTTCACCCCAGTCATAGCAGGAAACTCACAGGCATAGCCAGGAAGTTGGAATCCCATTTTCCCATGCCATCTTTCCCTGCCCACCCAGCCTTTACCTCCTCTGAGGAACAAAAAGTCATGTACGTCTCTCTGCCTACCTGGAAACCACATCTCTTCCCAGTTCCAAGCATCATCCCATATTTTTTAGCAGATCCCCATCTGAACATGGGCACCTTGGAGGTCCAGGACACCAGAGGGGTAGCTGAGGTCTGGGACCATCAGCCCTGAGGTTTAGCAGGAGATCCATGCCCAGACCACCAGGCAGTGCTGCCTTTCACCCCTTTATAGCTGAGATGTTGCCTGCACACTGTCACCTCCCTGTCCCCAGACCCTGACTCCATCCTGCTGCCAGAGCTCGGATGCTGCCTTGCTCTGTGGTGCCCATGCTGTGAGCTGGGCACCTCCAATGAGTAGAGCAGCCCTCCCTGTGTCACTGTGTCCCTCACCTCTGCAGAAAGCTGGGGGGGCAGGTGCAAGCTGGGGGCCAATCACACAGTATTTATTGTTCACAGTTTTACGAATGTACAAAACAAAAACCAAACCATTAAAGGGAAAACCTCCAAGCGGGAGTTGCTGCTGGCTGCTTTGTTCTTTCCTGGGAGCTCTGCCTGCTCTGGATGGATCCTGCAGGAGTCTCATGCCACAGTTCCCATCACAGAGTCTCTGTTTTTGAGGTGCCAGGTGAGCCACCAGTAGGATGTGGCCAGATGTTGACACTGGCTGAGTGTGGCCTGTGTTTACCTGGGTGAGCTTTGACTCTTTCATTCTACTGGATCAACACCAGGATCCCACTGGCTTGTCCCGTGCTGGGGAGAGGGGCTGCCCACTGTGTCTGACAGCAGAAGTCAGGCTGACATATGTCCCCACAGAAGCCATGAGTGTCCTAATTCATAGAATACCAGAATTCCAGAATGGTTTGAGTCGGAAGGAACCTTAAACCTCATCTCTTTCCACCCCTGCCATGAACAGGTACACCTTCCACTATCCCAGGTTGCTCCAAGCCCCATCCAACCTGGCCTTGAACGCTTCCAGGGATGGGGCAACCGGTGCCCAGCCTTTCTGGGCAGCCTGTGCCAGGGCTTCATCACCCTCACAGGGAAGGATTTTTTTTAATCTAATCTAAAGCTACCCTCTTTCAATTTGAAGTCATTCCTCTTATCCTGTCATGACACTACTTGCTCCTGCAGAAGTCCCTGCACACACACATGGCCTTTTCCTTCCATCTCCTTTACAATCTACCATGGCTGGACTTTGGGCCCACAACACCAGACCCTGAGTTCTGGGGCAAGGAAGAGCAGAGAGAGGGTGCAGGGTCATGTTCTGTGTCCCCAGTTCCACCCTGTCCATCAGCCTTTGCACCTTGTCTCCAGGGGTGCTGCTAGCACTCCCACACAAGGGATGGCTCCCCTCTCTGCCCTGCCATGGCTGTCCAAGGCAGTCCCCTCCCCAGGGACTCCTGCCTGCAGGCCACCAGGGAGGTGGCTGAGCTGGTGGCACCATTCCAGTTGAAAAGATGAAAGCCTTTACCCTTACATTTAAATAATGGATGGGAGTTGAACTACTGGGGTGGCTTATCCAGGCTGCAATCTGCACCCCCAGGGCCCTCAGCCCACTCTAGCACAGGACCCATTACACGGCTATTTGGTCACCCTAAAGGCATCTGATAGTGAGCCATTACCCACCCTTTACACACAGGCCCACCCGATAGCCATCGTTGTTGGCCATGGTTGACCACTCTCCCCCTGCTTGCATGTCCCACCCATTTTCCTGCCATCCAAGCCCACTCCCAATCAACGAGTGGAGGACCCAGCCAAATCCCTCCCCTGCCCCGATGAGGCAGCAGCCCCCCTGCTCCTTGGGCTGGGGGGATATGGGGTCACAGCAGGTCCCTGGCACAACGCAGAGCCCAGCAGGTCCTGGTCAATGGAGCTGCACAACTTTTATGGGTTTCTAACCCCAGGTAGGTACAGCTGCTCCTGCTCAAGTATTCCTTCTCCTCCACCTTCAAGACCAATGGAGAGCTCAGGGATTGGGAGGGAGGGAAATTTCCTAATAAACAAACCCTGAGGGAAGGCTTATCTCAGGCAAGGCAGTGGAAGGAACCAGATTCCAAGGGTCCTTGTAAAAGAGGTGGTTGTTACGCTCCCCATCCCATTGGCACAAGGACATGGCCCCAGGGAAGCTGGGAGTGGAGGACACGGAGGGCGGGTTTGCTGCATCCCCAACCAGTTTTCCAGCCACAGTTGGTGTGACTGTGAGCTCTGGCTGGATGCCCTGCCAGGATCAACAGCAAGGGGAGAGAGGATGGGGGCAAACCAGACACCCTGGGACACAGGGATGGGACCAGAGCTCCTGGGGAAGGGTGGCAGGATGTCATGTCAGGCTGCTCATTGTGAGCAGGGCAGCCCCGAGCAGGAGGTGGGAACATCCCCGAGACCCCTGAAGATGCTGCGTCCCCAGATTTCCCCAGCTTGATGGCAAAGGGCTGGTGACAAAATCTGGGAGTGGATCCCATGCTGGAAGAGGACATTTACTGCAGAGGCACAGTCAGCAGGAGTCCCAGGAGTCATTCACCTGCATGGAGGATGGCTTGAGCTGTGGTGGGCATCACCTCTTCCCACTGCACTCCAGCCTGGCAGGGAAAGCATAGTCCAAGGGATGGAGCTGCAAACTCCCTTGGGTTTGCTCACAAGTAAAAGATGCCTTGAGCCAGTGCCGTGTCCAGAGTTGGATGCTGCCAAGCATCAGCAGGGTGCTGGATGTGACACCAAGAAATGGGGACACGTTTGTTGCCAGGGGAGTTCACCCCTTGCACACAGCAATGTGCAGCTGGGTGGTGGAGATCCAAATGATCTGGGACCACACAAATCCAGTGGCTGAGATGACCAGGAGGGTGAGTGCTGAGGTGCCCCACCTCGCTGTGCCAGGACACCCCAGGCCCCACCTGCAGCAGGCCAGGGAGCTGGGCACTCACTCGGAACTGGGCTACCAGGTGGAACCAGCTGGGGACAAGAAGTGGTTCCTGCCCAGCACAACCAGTTTTCTCTTACCCCAACATGGGCAGGCCGGAGCTTGGAGCAGTGGAAAGTTACCAAACGTGGGCTCAAGAAGGGCCAAGGTCGGCCAGGAGATTTTCGAACAGACATGTGAAGCTGCAAAGACAATCTGGAGAAGAATTGCTCCATCTCAGGCAGGAAGGAGGCAATGACCCGGCCTTGCAGCAGTGACAGGGCAACTTTAACTGGGAGCTGAGGGCAGGGAAAGATACCACACTGAGAGGACTCTGGGGTTGGGAAGACAAATCAGGAATTGACCCAAAGGGGGTCTCATCATTCCAGAGGGCCTGTCCCAACCCACCTTGCACTTCCCACCTGGGGAAAGACTGGGAAGGTTTTCTTTCTGCCAAATGACTGCACACTGGGGGGTAGTTTCTCCATTAACTTAAGTAAGGACTGGTGGTGTTCTTGGGAGCTCCATGTAAAGTGTCCTGGAAGGTACTAACAGTGCCAGGAGAACACCCTTTGTCTCTTCCTCACACCTCTTCTCAGCATTGTTCCTCCCTTTCCTTAAGCACAGTAGGAGCAAGCAGGGGAGGCTGTGACACCCCCTGAGGCACAAATGTTGCCCTCCGGGCTGGTAGCACACCAAGGAAGCAGCACAGATGTGCTGAGACCGGGCAGGAGCTGATCTGCAAGGGCTATGCTGATCAGAGGGACAGCCCAGCTCGGGCCTCCACCTGCTCTCAACCAGACTGCAGCTCCTGGGGAGGAACAGCAAGTCCTCCTGATCCTCCTGGGAGCTTGTCTGTGGGAGGAAGAGGAGCAGAGGCAGCCAGAAGCATCACTCCACACGTTGCCTGTGGCTTATCTTGGATGCTCTGCTCCCCGCTGTTTGTGGAAGCAGCACTACTGCTCCTCACCACTCTCCCCACCATAACCACTGTTGGTGCCATCTCTGCCTCGAGCCATCTCGCTGTGCCCTGGTGACTGTCCCTGGCTCTGACGGGAACACTGATGCACTGCTGGTGTATTTCGAGTCCCACATGAACTCTTCAACCCCCATCAGCCACAAACACTGAAGTGCAGAGCAGTCCCTGAGACTGCAGCTCCAGATCTGCACCCGCAGCAGCCGTGTTCTCCATCCCCCCGTAGCATGTAACCAGTGTGGAGGAGTAGGTATCCCATCTCCTCAGCTTTAAATGAGGAAAAACAGTACAAAAGGCTACAAAATTTCCCTGCTGCGTTTTCCCATCTGTTATTGCAGTTGGAGGTTTCCTTTCCCTGCCCCTAGGTGCCTCTGAATGGATCATTTCCCTGGGGTATTTGCCCAGGGCAGAACCTTTCTAGCTTTGGAGCCAGATCAAAGGCCCATGCAGAGAAGCAGTGAGGGTTTAAGTACTTAAAAGGGCTGGGGCGGGTGAGAGCTGTGCTGTGGGTGAGAGCAGTGCTCTGGGTCTCACCAGTACTGTTGCTTCCAAAGGCATCCAAGCTGAGCAGAGAGGTTTCCCTCAGGCTTTGCAGGCTAAGGCAGGGTGAGATCCCGGCTGCTGCTGTTCGATCTGCTCCTGCCTTCCCGCTCACTTCCCTGCCTGGAAGGGGCCCATGCCTGCTGGCATTGGGGCAACACCAGAGATGCCAAGTGGTACCAGGGCACCGCGCTGCATGTTCCCCACTGCTGCCTTGGGGTGCGGGAGAAGATGCTGAGGGTCGAATGGTTGAGAGAGAAGGAGCAAAACATTCCTGCAAGACAGAAGCTTCCTGAAGACCCAGAAGCACCTGCACAGCTGGGTACTGTGCCTGGGCAGCCCTGGCTCCCCCACCCCAGACAGCCGCTGCTGCAAAGCCAAAACATCCACATCATTTTCTCAGATCCAGGGCTCAGGGACTCAAAGCACCCGGCCACTGTAATTTTCTCCCTGATTTTAGGTGCAGGGTACCCAAGGATGTTGACAGTTTGTGGTTTGGGTGGGAAGTGGGAACAGAAAGTGCAGGTGCTTCCTTGCCCACCTGTAGCCAATGGCCACAAGCCTGTGACACACCAGCATGCCAGCCTGCACCCTTCCGCTCTAGAGGAAGAGCTGGAGCAATCCCTCGTGGAAGACCAATTAGCTCAGTACCATCCATAAGGGAATGTCTCCAGCAGATCACTTTGTTCCAGTAATAGCCGTGCTCCTGGGATTCTACAGAGCTCCGGGACACCCAGAGCCCTCCTCAGTGGGCTGAGCATGGAGCTGTGATTGTAGAAGGCTTCTGTTTGTTTCCCACTTCCTGCACAGCCTTGGGATGCTGTTTCCTGCCAGGACAGGATGATGCTTCTTTCCTCCCACCACCCTTCCAGACTCGGTGGAGAGGCCAGCATGGGGTGGACTGAGACAGCCTGGTGAGACCATTAGTCAGCTCCCAAGGCCCTGGGGACAGGCTTGTGCCCCAGTCGGGTGGAGAAGGGGGTGGCAGTGGGGATGCTGCCACCAGGACAGGGATTCATCCACAAGGCTGTTCCTGGCATGAAAGGGAATCTGTGGCACTGCCTCACTGTGCTTCACAGCTTCTGGCCCTTCCCAGCCAACAGGGAGCTTGATGTTCCAAAGAGGATTAACTCCCTAATCCTCTTGTGAGCCTTGTGAGCAAGGGAGGCTTTGTAGGAGGAGGAAGGGAGAAGCTGAGGCGTCAGCTGAGCGCTTATCAGACTCTGGAGAATCTTTTCCATTGGTTAGCTAACCAGCAACAGGGATTCCAGGGTATCCACGCTGGCCAGAGGACAGGTCAGTTTTAGGGATCAGAGTAGTTACAGCTTTCCTTTATGGAGGGATTTCTGTGATGCCTGAAGAGGAGCTGAGTTCTTGCTCTCACTTCCATGGAACCAAGTTTAGGAAGCCCCAGCCCAGTCTCAGTCTGTGTGGGGGATCAGACCCCAAGAACTGTGTCCCCCAGTGTCCCCAAGACCCTGCATGTCCCCAGCTGGACACTGCAAGCATTTCGTGGACAGCGGGGGAATGCAGCCAGGACAGAGGCTCTGCTCAGGCTGGGGATCGTGTTTTCTGTGTGCAGATGTGCAGTGGATGCTCCAGCTTCCCACCGACACCTCTTGCACAGTCCTGGGATACGACTTTCCCTTGCACACAGACACAGACACGGACACGGACACGGACACGGACACGGACACGGACACGGCGCATTCCGGCTGTTTGATGCTGAGTGCCAATCATTCCGGTTGTTCGGACAGACGGGGCCGCCTGGTGTCCGCGCAGAGCAATGACCGGCCCGTGTCCAGCCCGCTGCCATTCCGCTCCGGCTCCGCATCGCCCCTTCGGTCCCAGCAAATCACCACAGCCCTGGGCCCAACGTTCTTGCCCCGAACAGCGGTGTGGAGCGGGCTGGGCACTGCTGCGATCCTCGCGGCTGGAGTTCTCTGCTGTTCAGCAAGGACCAGAGCCACAGGAGGGTTTTGCAGCCCCACGGCTGACGCTGTGGACTTTCAGGTTCCCCCACACTCTTCCCAGTCACAGAGCTGTGTTCTAGGTGGGGAAATATTCTCAGTGGATGGTTTTGGGTTGTTTTCCTACAAGTCTGTGACTTGAGGTAATAACCTTGACTTTTCCTGTGGGATCTCCCACGGGCTCCCTGCACACCTGTAGTGTGCCAGGCAGGCACAGTGCCTATCTCCCTGGGCACAGGGACTGGCAGAGACCCAGGGCTTGTGCATTCCTTGTGGACACACAACCAAGAGCTGCTGCCCCTGTGCCAAGGGACGAAAAGCCACAAGGGATGAAGTTTGCCACTTATACCTGCAAGGAATGTGCTTCAGGAAAGCCTGAACTGAACCCAACCTCTCTTTCCCTTGGTCCATCTCTGGCAGCAGTAGGCTGACCATGCCCATGTCCTTGAACTCTGCAGCTCCTGATGCGGGCATGAGCACGGGCTGTGCCAGGGCTCTGCCATGACACAGGCCTCTTCTGGGGTCCAGGGTGGCTTCCGAACAGGTTGTGACAGAGCCACGGTCCTGGAAAGGTGAACGGGAGCCCCAGGGCCAGGCTGTGTTTGTTTATCCTGGTGATGGAGCACACAACAGCGAAACAAAAGGTCAAACCCCGTTGCCCTGGGAGATGGTTTTTGAAGCTGCCTCCCGTCCTGCTGGGGCTTGAATGGAGTGGCCCCAGCACTTGTCATGTCAAGTTATTTTTGTAATTTTGGCTGGTAATAGGTCTGAGGCAGGCAGTGTGAAGTTCAGGGATACATTGATCCAGGACCAAAGGGCCCTCAGCACCCGGTGAGGAGAGCACCCAGCCCTGGGGCTTTGGAGGCAGATCCCCAGCCCACAGCTCCTGCAGCCAGCTGGGCCCCAACCTGTTTCCTTAGTCCTAAGGAAGCATGTGCAGCCCTTCCAAGCATCCCAAAAGGTGGCTGAGTCTGACCAAAACTTCACTCACATTTGGCCCCTCTGAACAATGAACAGACACAAACTTCTTCACGACTTGGCCAGGTTTAAGGTGGGTGGTTTAAGCTCACTGTGGGCAAAGGCAGAGAGGGCGCTCTCAGGAAGCACTGTCAGGAATCACTGCCAGGGAGGGAGGGCAGGTTCTGAGCAGCCCCTTGCAGGCTGCTCTTGCTAACTCTGCTTTTATTCCTGACCCTCTTTGTTGGGGCAGAACTAATAAATGCCACCATCAACTCCAAGCATGGTTTTGTCCAGTTGTGGGGGTCCTGGGTAGACCAGAATGGAGATGGAAAGGGGGCTGTTCCAGCAGTCCTGGTTGATCTGCCTCATCTAGAGTTGCTTCTCCATCACTGCACCTCCAAGCCTGACATGGCAAAATTCACCAGTCTCCTTTTTGTAGTTGGGGAGACTGAGGCACACACCTGCACCGTGCCCAGGCTGGGGCACATGGGGAGGCAGTGGTGAAGTTGTGAGGAGCCCTGACTCACCTTGTGAGTGTCCTTGTCCTACCCCAGCAGAAGCCAAGGGTGAGGAGCAGCAAATCAGCCCTTTTGCCTCTACATAAAAGCCCCAAATCCCCCATGCAGCTGGGTACCTCCCTCTGCCAGGAGCAGGCAGGTGGGACGGACTGACCTTGGGAGAAAGGCACCTTGTCTCTGGGCAGGAGATCAGCATGGAACAAAACCCATGTGGTTCAGCCCTTGTCTTGCTGCTTCTGGTTGTCAGCACAAGGAGTTCTTGTGTTTACCCAGACTTCAGGGCAATCGCCCGTCACTAACAACACAACATCCCCGGGTCCCACTGCCCTGAGCCAGGTGAGGGAGCAGGACAGAGCCAGTGGGAGGCCAGAGCTGCCAGGGAAGGACAGGTAGCCCCCCGGACAGCAGGACTAAGGTACAGGATCTGTGGTGCTGGGCTTTTATTCACAGGTGGTTGGCCTGAGCTGTGCGGGGGTGTCCCACACAGCTGTGTGAGGGTGTCAGAGCCCTCTTCTTGGGTTTGGACCCCAAGCAGATCAAGCTAGGCTCAGGATACACCACCAAGGGTCTGATGGCAGCTGTGGGTGCCCAGTGCCCAGGAAGCAAGGTGGATGCTCCTGATGAGGGGTGTGTGGCAGCTGGCACATGGTCTCCCTGACAGTGACTCAGTCTCCCCATCTGTAAAATCCAGCTTCTTGGATTGAGGACTCTGTCCAGCTCTGAAGGAGAACCCTGACAAGCAGTCCTGGGATATGGAGGGCTTGTTTCCACGAAGCAGATCTCTGCTGCTGGAGACACAAGGCATAACCACCATGGGGAAGAAAAAGCTGTTCCCAGGCCCCAAAATGGCAGAAATTGGTGTTCTGTGTTCTCTTATCCCCACCATCGTGTATTTGAATTTGGTAACTCTGCAATTATTCAGGGATGGCATTTAGATAGTTGTAGTATTTGCGCATAAGAAGGATCATTTGGCACCGTATGCCTTAGTTTTCTTCAGCTGTGGTCTGGGAAAATGTCACTTTTGTGAGCAGCATAAGGCACATGATCCAGGCAATCATAGGACATGGGGCAATAAAAGTGGAGTGATGGCTTGCAAACAACTCAAAACAGTCAAGTGTGCCCATTATAATATTAATTATAATCATATTTAAAGCAAAGTAAAACTATGCCTCTCCAGGAGCTTTAATTAGGTCATATTTCTCTTAACATTTCCCTTGCCAGCTCCTGGCTGTGTGTTCTAAGCCATGCTCCAGCCAGGCCTGGGGAGAACACAGCAAAGCTGGGCTCCCATCGCTGCCTGGTTTTTAAACAGAGGGAGGGTGTGAAAAGAGAAAATTGGATTCTCGTGGTGGCTCCCTGGTCTGAAAAAAATGGTGAAGACTGAATGTATCTTTCAGATAGTACCTGCCCTTTTCTTCCTGACAAGTTGTTGGCTACTTCAGAAACAACTTGATCAGCAGGTGCTGATTTCTGGTCCCTGTGACAGGAACAGGACCTGAGGGAATGGCTGAAGCTGTGCCAGGGAAGGTTTAGGTTGAATATCAGGGAAAGGTTCTTCCCCCAGAGGGTGCTGGGCACTGCCCAGGCTCCCCAGGGAATGAGCACAGCCCCAGGGCTGCCAGAGCTCCAGGGGTGTTTGGATACCGTTCCCAGGGATGTATAGGGTGGGATTGTTGGGGTTGTCTGTGCAGGACTGGGAGTTGGACTGCAAGATTCTTGTAGGCTCCTTCCAACTCAGGATATTCTGTGATTCTATGAAACTATTTGGATGGGAAAGGGGCTGCCATGAGCAAAGACATGCACTGGCCACGTTTGACATCTGACATGTGGGAGTTGAGGAATGGTCACCCTCAGTGACTCAA
This sequence comes from Donacobius atricapilla, assembly GCA_013397315.1. Classification (NCBI taxonomy): domain Eukaryota; kingdom Metazoa; phylum Chordata; class Aves; order Passeriformes; family Mimidae; genus Donacobius; species Donacobius atricapilla. Next base: position 90,211 of record WBMY01009897.1, on the reverse strand, counting down.
GTGTTATCATGGATTGAGCTTGGTTCGGAGAGATGAGGCTCACAGAAAATAAGGGTAACTAGTGTTAAAAAGCCATTATCTCAGGGACTGGAGAATCTTGAGGACCCATTCAATATGTTCACAGAAAGGGCTCACCTTTACAGTTAAATCTTCAGGCCACATCTGACACCAGTTGAGCTGTTCAAGCTGTTGGACCTCTTTGGCTTGTTCCTCCAGCTGCAGATCCAGCTTGGTGATCCTTTCATTTCTGTGCCATGGTCCTTGTTTGTCTTTATTTCATAATTAGCTGGCAATAAAGTGACATGGTCTCTCTGGCATGAAGTGAATCCAGACAACACCAAAACCTTGACCCTGGGTAGACAGCAAGCACCATAGCATGGCCCCAGAGATGGCAGCAGGCAGGGAAAGTTATGGTGCTAAATGCTTCCCCCAAACAGGGATAAGAGATTTGTCATGGACTACAAGGTGGAGACCAGCCAGCTAAAGCAGAAGCTTCTGAAAACCATCTACAGCCTCCAGGTGAAGTCATTTACCACACTGCAGTCAGCCAGCCCGCTGCTGCACAGCCAGCTTGGCATGGGCATGGTGACCCAGCAGCAGGTCCACCAGCTGGCAGATAAGGCCAAAAGCCTGTGTGGAGATCTGGACAACATCAAGAACCTCCTCCATTATTGCCAGGATGACTTGGTCCGGCAGATTCCCAACCCCACCGGCAGCCGCTATGGGGGTGTCAATGGAATCCATTGCTCCCTGGATGGCTCCATCTACGTGACAGCTGAGAGTGCTCCCTGGGTCCACGTCCTCAGCAGCACAGGCCACACACTGCAGTCCCTGCCCTGCCAGCAAACGGGCAAGGGAGGCAGCATTTTCTTGCCGGAAGATGTGACTGTGACTAGGATGGGAATGGTGGCTGTAGCTGACATGGTGAATGAAGCCATCTGGATCTTCAACCCTCACACCAGGCTCTCCAAGGAGGAATGGATAAAGATCAGGAAAGTTGGTTGCCCCAGGGGTATTGGAGTAGACTCCATGGGCAAGATCCTGGTAGCAGACTATGCACAAGGCCAAGTGCACAGCCTTGCTCTGGACCATGCCTTCAGGACACTCAGTGTCCAGTCTGTCCCCAATCTGCAGGGACCTCGCTACGTCAGTCCGGTGCCCAGGGGAGGCTTTGTGGTGAGCGAGGAGTGTGGAGACGTCAAGGTCTTCATGAGCAGCCATAAGCTCCTCTCCTCTCTCAGCAGCAAATATGGACACCAGTTTGGCAACCCTGCTGGGGTCTGCGTGGACACAGATGGCAGCATCCTGGTGGCAGACGAACAGCGCCGTACAGTCCACTTGTTCCCAGAGCAGGGAGCTCCCATCTGCCTGGTGTCCACAGGACTGCAGAGGCCTGCTGGCATGGCTTGCTCCACCTCTGGGCACCTTTTTGTGGCAGACACAGTGGAGAACTGTGTCAAAGTCTTTAAGTACTGTGTGAGGCCCCCATACAGACCCACCAATGCTGGGGCATCATGTGGTGACCCCAAACAAACACAGAGGTGGGCAGGGGGGGTGGTTCCCCTGCAGCCCCGCTGAGCTGTGCATCTGTTGATGGGCTGAGAGCTTCACTGCTCTCACAGATTCATGTAATAGAATCATGGAATGGGTTGTGTTGGGAGAGACCATAAAGACCATCTCATGGCAGAGACACCTTCCACTATCCCAGGTTGCTTCAAGCCCTGTCCAACCTGGCCGTGGACATTTCCAGGGACGGGACATTGCCCCAGACCTGACTGCCTGATGGCCCCCAGCTTCTCCAGGACTAGATCAGCTCTGGACCCACCAGAGAGTGTAAAGGATGACTCAGCTACTCAGAACTGGTCTTGCATTGGTGCCTTGGCAAACTTGTTATCACCACACCCTCGATTCCCTGTGTGTTTTCCAAAGCTAATATAAATATTTCTCCTCTCTCCATGCACTTGTGATGTGCCATGGTCCCATCTTCCTGATACCAGAGCATGGCTGGAGGGGTAAGGCCATGCCAGAAGGTTGTGCTCCATCACAGAACCATGGACTCACACAATGGTTTGGATTTGGTCCTTAAAGATCATCTAGATCTACACCCTGCCATGAGTAGGAACACCTTCTACTAGATCAGGTTGCTCCAAGCCCTGCCCAGCCTGGCATGATTGAGCCAATTCATTCCTAGTTCATTCCCAGGCTATTAGGGTGGGTTTTGCAATCAGAGAACAGCACACTGGGTCTGCAGCAGACTTCAGGAAAAGGGTAGAATGAAGGTAACTCCTTCTGTGCTGCATTCCTGACCTCTACAGGGGAGCAACAACCACTGCACGGAGTAAATTCCATCTGGAAACGTGGAACTCCTCACACTGCCCACGTCCTGGGGCTAGAGCTGCTGTGTTGTCCTCTGGAGAGAAAGGCTCAGACCCACGTCCACCGCCTTTATCGGCAGGGGCCAGGGAAGGCAGGCAGGGTGTGCCGGCACAGGGACGGGCGTTTTCCTCTCCCCGCTCCAGCGCTCGGTGTGGGCACGGAGCTCAAGGGTTCCTCTGTCTCTGCTGATGTCCCAGACCCAAGTCACCGCCTCTCATCCTAAATGATCCCTGGAGAGGGCCTTGCTCCTTCCTGGCCCTGGAACAGGCCCTGAACACAGCAGACACCCCATGGTGCTCTCCAGGACCCCTGTCCCTGCAGAGGGAGGCAGCAGCAGGGAGTGAGGCTGCAGAGTCTGCAGGAGCGGGGTGGGGGGAATCAGCCTGTCCCATCCCAGGAAGCTGAGCTCCCTCCCAGGAAACCTAATCTCCCCCATCTTATTTCCAATTCTGTGGCATCCAACAACAAAAATAAAACCTCAAACCTTTTCTCTAGCCCACCCGCACTTCTGCACCTGCTCTCCCTTTCCATGTGGGGCTTTCTCATGCTGCCCAGCATCTTCCCAAGCTCACTGGCCCCAGCCCAGTGCCGGATCACAGGACAAAGCTCTTGGGTGCCTGTTCGTTCACCCACGGGCCTCCGCTGGGCCAGGCATCCACTTCGGCGGTCAGGATGGGGGTCAAGAGGGTCCCATCAGCACAGCCGAGCCCCTTGCCAGTGGGATGGGGGACAAAAGGGTTCCCTGAGGAAAGGCGAGTCCTTGGACTTTGGGGATGAAGGACAATGGGGTGCCACATGGAAAGGTGAGTGCCTGGCCTGTGGGATGAGCGAGCGACAGCAGGGTCCCGTGAGAACAGCGGAGTCCCTCGATTTTGGGAACAGAGGCCAGCGGGCTCCTGTGAGGACAGGCGAGCCCCTGCGGATGGAGCCAAGAGTGTCCCGTGAGCACAGGCGAGCCCCTGGCCCCGCTCCAGCCCGGGCGGTGGCAGGGCAGGGCGGGGGGCACTGCCGCTCCTTATCGCGCGGCTCAGGCGGCCCC
>WBMY01009897.1:46962-86783 GCA_013397315.1 Donacobius atricapilla | reverse complement strand
GGGGAGGCCCCGCCGGGCCCCTCGCGACACTGAGGGGCTGGAGCGTGTCCAGGGAAGGGAACTGGGGAAGGGGCTGGAGTCCCAGGAGCCACTAAGGGAGCTGGGAAAGGGGCTCAGCCTGGAGAAAAGGAGGCTGAGGGGGGGACGTTGTGGTTCTGCACAACTCCCTGAGAGGAGGGGACAGCCGGGAGGTTGGGCTCTGCTCCCAGGGAACAGGGACAGGAGGAGAGGAAATGGCTTTAAGTTGTGCCAGGAGAGGTTTAATTTGTATATAGATAGGATAGATGGTCACAGCATGGTCAGGCAAAGTCACAGCCTGCCCAGGGCAGTGGTGGAATGCCAGCCCTGCAAGTGTTCAAAAAGCCATGTGCATGTGGCACTTGAGGGCATGGTTTAGTGTTGTTGGTGGTGATATTGGGGGAATGACTGGACCTGATGGTCTTAGAGGGCTTTTCCAACCTTTACAATTCCACGTTTCTGTGATTCTTAATATCCTGGCCCTAACCCCCCTGCAAGGAGTGTGGGATGCTCAGGTTTAGGTGTGCTGTGGGATCAGTTCCCCTTGGCACCCTGTGGCCACAGGACAGCCTCTGGGGTGAGACCAAGGCCACATCCTGCCATTCACCTTTGCTTTTCTAACAAAAATTCTGGAATTGATCAGTCCTGGGGTCCTGTATTCATTGTTGGTTGCATTAACACATTTTAGATGGAGTTTATTTTGTTCATTTTGGTGACCTGAGATCATTGCATTGGTGCTCTCAGGGAAAGGTGGACGTTTTCAGCAGAAATAGGTGGATCTTGAAGATTTTAGGCCCTTGATAAACAATGCGTGAGCATTGGTAGGATTTTTCTGTTAAAATTAGCAGCAGTGAAGCAGTTGACTGTGATGACATTTGATATTTCAGTCTCTTGAAATGAATGAGGTGGATGCATGACAAGTCGTGGATTTGGGAATAGGAGACACATTAACATAACAATAGTTGATCAGCCAGGTTTTCATCTATCAAGATATTTTGTACAGCCTGAAAATCATATCAGAATCTTCTCTGCCATGTCTCCAGCAGCTAAAGGGCAGATGATTTGGGCTATAGCCAGAGTAGTTGGGTGCATAAAGCTATGATAATTCAAAAAGTTGGGGAAGGTCTAAGAGGAAAAGCTCACAAACTAGAGAAGATAAGGATGAGAAGTGTTTCAGCTCCATGAGAATTTTTCCCAGAGGATTGTGGTTGTCTTTAAAAACAATTTCAGTGAAAAATAAATGTGTGCTTGAAGAGTCAGTTGACAGTTCCTCTCTGAAATGTCCAGTGGATTGGGCAAACCTTTAAGGACAGCCATGCACAGACACTGAGAGTCTCTTGTAGCAATACAACAACTCTCCCTCCTTCGATGGGAAAAACACCATGGAGCTGTCTTTGATGTTTTTCCTTGGACTAAATTTTCCCTTTTACTGCAAAACTGCAAAGGACATCCCAAGGCTTCCCTCTCCTGAGGGATTTTGCTGACAGTGTGATACTGGAAGCACCATGTTAGAGTGGCCCTCGCTGCTCCAGAGATCCTCCAACCCCCAGCAAGATCTGGAGGCCACAGAGGGACTTCATTTCTCCCTGTTTGACCAGAGGGATAACCTCAGAGACCTGGAGTCCATGAGGAAGCAGGATCTCAGAAGAATCATAGATCATGGAATGGTTTGACATGGAAAGGACCTTACAGACCATGTCATTCCACCCCCTGCCATGGGCAGGGACACATTCCACTGTCCCAGGTTGCTCCAAGCCCCATCCAGCCTGGCCTTGGACACTTCCAGGGATGGGGACTCCACAACTGCCCAGATTACCCCACTGTGAGTGATTAACCCCAGAGGTTAATCGCTCCCCATAGCTGCTCCTCCACCCTCCATGCTGTAGGAAATTCCCAGGTGATGAGCTTTACTGGCTCAGCTCTCCTTTACTAAGGGAGAGGAAACAAAGCCACCAGGCCTTTCCCACTGCACATCCTCTCTCCATGTTGTAAACACCCTCTGTGTTCCCTTTCCAGCTGACTGGGTCCCTCGCAGAGGAGCAGCCTCGGGGGCCTGCGGAGTTTTCACATCCCTAACAAAGCACTGAAGGACGGGAAAGGACAACGGGCGCTGGATGCCGCCTGTTCTGCGCCAGCGCCCTCCTTACTGCAATTATATTCCTGTTAGAAACCTCCACCTTATTTAAAGAGACACTGTCAACTGCCTCAAAGTTCCTTTCTGGGAAAGCCTCCCAAGGCCATTGCGATGTGTTTTAATGATGGGGAGAAAAGCACTAAAGATAAAGAGTACTGATAAAGCAGAGATGCTTCTCCTTTTTTCGGCCGTTGAATCAAATGAATTAAAACTACTTCAATTAATCACTATAGTCCCTTCTGACAAAATGCTCGTGTCAGTTTCCAGATGAGAGGAGTGAGGCAGGAGGAGCTGAGTGATGGGATCAGGGTTGCTCTCTTGAGTTTGCTACAGAGCAGAGCTCTGGGTTGTAAGGTGGTAAAGGAGACTGAGTAGCACGAGCCAGTGTTTGATTGTTGGTAGCAGCAGGAAATACTCCCCAGAGGCACCACAGTGCACTATGATGTAGTCCCTTCTCTAGGAAATGCTCCAGTACATCCAGTGTGGGATCCAAGATCTAAGGCTGGGTGAATTCTAGATCTTGGCTGGTCTGATGGGCTGTGCTTATCTGTGTACCGCCATGAAAGACCTTTCCAGGACTGGAAGAAGGGCTTTGCTGGGAAACTCCAGGCTCACCTTTCCCTCACTTCAAAGACTGCAGATCATCAGGAGCCTCCTGCATGTGTGTGTGGCTGTTGGCTGTCACTAATGTCGTTATTCGAGTGGTTGGGCTTAGTATTTTCGAACCAGCTTCAGTTGGTGGCTTTGGCCAACTCAGATTTTCCTTGCATTTACTCACCATCCTCAAGTTTAATTTTTGTGTTTATTGTCAGGTGTACGTCCCTCCAGGGTCACTGCCATGGTACTGAAGGTGTTCTTTCCGTCGTGCTGCTCCTTGGCAGACAGCGGCATTTTGATTGGCCGCTGGATCTCCGAGCAGAACTCTGCTGTCATCCTTGCTGTGGTGCACTTCCCCTTTATTCCTGTCCAGGTGAAGCAGTACCTTGGGGAAGTTCAGCGAGTGACTAAAGTCAGTGTTTCTGTGCTTGGCTCATGGAGCAACAGCAAACAGGAGAAAGAAGAGAGTCTCAGTGAGTTCTTGGAAGATCTTGGGACCATATTCTGTCATGAGCCATGGATCCAGATAAGTAAAGAGGGAGACAGCAAATTCTGGAGCTGTTCTACCCTTCAGAAACACTCTAAGAACCCTCAGGAGGAGGAAATCATCTTGGTGTACTATGACCAGCGCAAGGTCATGCTTTCCCATCTGCACCCCCCTTTGGACACAGCTGGCCAGAGGGCAGAGGATGCCTCCAAGCTCTCGGTCATCTTTGACACGGTGGCCAGGAGCCAGGTGCTGTTCCTGACGGACAGGTACGACGAGGGGCCCATCAAGCTGACCCACTGGCAGTCGGATGGGGTGGAGGCCAGTATCATTGTGGAGCTGCTGAAGCAGGCCTCCGTGCCTGCCTGCATGCTGCTGACATTCCTGCTCTCTCTGGTCTCTGGGATCTGCAGGAGCAGGTAGGTGATGGGACATCACCCCGCTTGTTTTGCCTGGCAATGTAATTTGTGTTTAGGCATTGCAGGGCTACTGCTCAACCCCAGTGAGAAATGCAATACAAAATTGTTCTGTTGCAAACAGGCTGCTGCAAGGGATCCTGTTGGAGCTCTGCTGGAAACACAAGGCCAAAGGCTCATTCAGAGCTCCTCATGGAGCTGGGAGGTTTTCTGGGGAGGCATTCATGTCCTCCCCGTTTGCAGCAGGTATAGAGTTCAGCCCTGCTTCAGTTTCATCACAGCTCAAACAGTGGATTTCCAGCTGTTCTGTGGCTGGCAGAATGACATGAGTCTCCCTTTAATGGCTCAGTAGCTGGGGACATCTTCCTCCCTGTTTGCTGTGAGTCCCTCTGCAGCTGTGAAACATCAGCAAATACTGTTTCTAAATCCATCCTCTCTCCAAGAGACTGTGGAGCTGCAACCTTGGCATTTTATAGAAGTTTAGAGGGGTTGCTGCTCAGCCTGAATCCTTGGCGAAATCCTGTTCTCACAACCATGAGCCTGAATAGGATGCTCCAAATGTAACACGTGGCAAGTGCTTGGACTGAAAACTAATTCTGAGCAGATTTGAAGGGATGAAACTTAGAATCACGGAATCGTTTCCCTTGGAAAGGCCCTCTAAGATCATCAAGTCTAATCATTAACCCAGCAATGCCAAGGCCACCACTAACCTATGTTTCCAAGTGCCACATGTTTTTTGAATACTTGCAGGGGTGGTGATTCAGTGAAACTCTTCCCTGGCAAAGATTTTCTGAGTGTTTAGGTTACACAATTTGGTACACAAAGGGATAACTGTCCAGTTTTGGATTATTGGAAGAGGTTGGGGTTCAAACCTGGTGTCATTGAGAACCCCCGTGTCCTGGGACTGTTCTGTCGATACTGTGTGTTACTGGTTCTTAATGGTGATTAAATCACAACTTTATGGTTGGGCAGAAGATTTGGAGTCAGCTCCAAAGGCCCATTTTCTGTCTGTGTGCCACCACCAACAAACAGGATGATTCTTTTCTGCAGTCGCTTGGTCTCACTTGGTCCCACCTCGACTGGTGCCAGGATTTAGGCCAGGCTTGGAGTCAGATTAAGCCCAAGCCTTGCTGGCATCCAGGAGGCTGCAGTCTAAACATAAGTTGGAAGCTAAAGCTCAGCTGGCAGGCTGGGCCCAGATAGCTGCTACCGAGCGTCTCAGGAATTCTGACTTCATCTTTTCCTAGGGCCAGGATGGATGTTTTGAGGTAGAGCAGCAGCCAGCTGTACCTGGCAGCAGGCAGAACACAAGGCTTGCTGTGCATTAACCTACACGGAGCCTGCCTTAGCCTTGGGAGGCAGAGCTTTCTCTCCTTTGTTTTATTCACCCACAGTATCAACTTTATATTTACTTATCTCATATGTGTTTTAAAACATCAGTCTCAGAGAAGAGATTAGTACCTGGCTTTCTAACAGGTCTCCTGCTTGACCTTTTCTAAGTCATTTAAAGGAATTTGGTTCCATTTTGCACATGATGTGTGGTACAAGCTCCTTCATGCCAACATACTCGAGGCAAGGAGGGTTCAGCATGTCATGTGTAGGTGTCCTTCCAGTTCCCTCCTCCCCATGCTGGGACAGGACATGCCATGAAATAAGATTTACTGGTTTTTTTCTCCTTCAGGCCACAGGACTTCTTTCTTTCTGTTTTTTATGATGTTAAGGGATAGTCAGCGTTGAAAGGCTAAAGAAGGAGATCAGCAATGACCTCCCAGGCTGGGCAGGCTTAGGGATTTTTTGATATGCCCCTGTTGTATATTTGCACAGGAGAAGCAGGGCAGCAGTGTTGGAAATCTCAGGGAGTGAGTTGCTGCCATCCCCCCAAGCTCACCCAGTGCTCTCAAGTCCCAAATTAAGGCATTTCTTCAGCACCACCGTGTGCTAAGGGGTGGCCATTGCGATTCTGCTTCCGAGGAACTCAGGGGGCAGCATTCCCATTATCCCTGAAGGTCTCTGCTCTTGGGGACATTAGGATGTTTTAGTCTTGAGGCAATAAATTCCATATGCTCCTTTTAAAAAAAGTCTGTTTATAAGCACCTCCAATTCCTTATCCAAAGGGAGGCACTGCTCCTGCAGTTTCTAGGAAAGAGCAAGAAAACATGCAGGAGTTCTGGTTAATGGAGCTTAATATTTGCATGTGATCCAGATTTGGAAAGATTGCTTCTCATCTGATATCTGAAAATTCCGCTCTCACTCTTGGGAAAAAAAAACTGAATTGGAAAATCAAGATTTACTCATGGAGGCTATGTTAATTTATTGCTATAATTCCATACATTTGGAAATTCCCCAAAGTTCTCCTGCTGCTTAAATAATGCAATGACACAACATCACTGGATTTTTGCTGGTTTTTTTTAATCTGGTTGGTTTTCCATTGAACTTCTGAAAATTGTTCTATATAATGTATGGTAAACAAGTGGGAGTATTTCTGGCAATGCACAGTCGATGTGCAAAGGGGTAGGAGACCACGCAAGGAATATTTTTTTGCTTTCTTCCTCAGTCCTCACAGAGAGGAGAGTTCCCACAGCACATCTTGCAGCTGCTCTGTTGAGCTTTTTGCAGTATGTTTGTTTTTTTATTTCAATAAATATGTGTATGTATTTCCTTTCCAAAGAAAACATGTGAGTGGAATAGAGGTTGTGCTTGTGATGGTGAGTGAAAAGAGATTGTCTGTAGCACAGACAAGGACATCCCTCTGATGTGTTTTTGGGCCCATGGTGTCCAGTTGAGGAGCTGAACCATTGCAGGCTGCGCAATGTTGTGGGGCTGTGGGGATGAGGCTGATTTGGGAATCATTCCCACTTGTGCAGGACATTCCCCAAGCAGACAACAGCAGCCTGTCCTTTCCCTTGCCCGGGGGTGTCACACTGGGGTGACCCAGGGGCTGGCTGCCTGCAGCTTGAGGGGCAGCCATGGCTGGTGAGAGACACCCACTGCTGAGAGAGGATGGGACTATCACCCAGTGAGCGTGTAGTGTAGCACAGGGCCCTGGAGCTGCTGCTTTCTGCCTGAGCTGGCAGGGGCTGGCAGCTGGTGTTTGACCCATAATTCTTCACCTTCAGCCATCTGTACATAATCCCACAGGTAGAGCGTTCCTCCTTCCCCTTCTTTACATTTCAAGTGCAATTCTCTGCTCCAGTCAAATTTTGCCACACCAGAGTTTGTAACCACTGAGCTGGGGCATAATTGGAAGGGAAAACTTGTCGGCTCTTGTGTCTTGGTGAATGTGTGAGCCTAGGTGTGTGTGATCAGTGGCCAGAGCACTCACCCCCCTCTCCCTCCCCCTCCCCTTCACGGTGCTCTTTTCTCCACCGCCTCAGGTCCCTCCCCCTGACAAGTCAGCTGAGCAGAAGTGCATTCATTTGTCTCCAAGGTGGGAGGCTGTAGCGCAGAGCTGAGTAACTTGGAGACCTCAAATTAAGAATGATTCACAGTACAGTGCGTGTGTTTCAAACCCAATGTGTCTGAAATTTGAATGGTGAGGGAGGGGGAAGAGGGAGACTTCAACACTCTGGTCCTTAAGCTGATAAACTGCGCACCAAGTGGGGTTCAAAGGGCTCAGGAGGATGCGGGGAGGAAGGGGACAGCAGCCCCAGGGAACTGAGCAGGGTTTGGAGGAACCGCACCCTTGTGATTGGAGTGAATTGTGTAAATAGCAGTGGGCCCCCTGTGTGCCCATCCCGGCCGGTTCTGGAGGCATCTGCTGCTGGGCACGGGCTGCATGCTCCGGGTGAAATCCATGCAAAGCACGCACAGTTTGCAGGGCCATCCATCTCCAGGCCATGCTCAGGAGTGATCCAAGCAGCTGTGCAATTTCCAAAGTGAAGCAGGAAACAAGGAATAATGGTAGTGTGTGAAATGAATGTAACCTGAAAGACCATGCCAAAGCAGCACAGGAGAATAGGTGAAGTGACTAAAAGTGACCGTGGATTCCTGGACCTGTAATAAGAAACAGTGAAACACTGTGAAAATAGTGCAACAACTGCACTGGCTGGTGTAGTGTACAGGAGAGAAGTGATCCAAATTATGTCCACATCAGAATTTATCCCTCAAACCTGGTGCCGTGTGTTGCTGTGGTTTTTGTGACCAGCCTGCATCCAGTACTGTGTCACTTCAGCCTGCACAAATCACCATCTGTCCTTGCTTTATAGGTTGTGTGGTAATAAAAGTAACTCCCCAAAATAATTGAGCATCATTTAGTACTTTTCTTCTGAGTCATAAAAGAACCTTGTGACTGTTTCCTCCCCTACAAGCTTAATGTGGATGTTAACTTTGAAACCTAATTAAATGCTAAGTGTTGTCTTATCTACATAATGCTGGTCACTGCAAGACAGTGGAGAGAAGGTAGAAGTGAAGACCCTGAAAAAGGAATTTGGAAGTAATAAAAAAAAAAAAAAAAGAGAAGGCTCAAGTGGAAGAAAAAAGAAAAGAGAGGGGAAAAGGGGCATAAACTGCATGGTGGGCACAACTGTTTGTTATATCAGGCTTACACCACACAGAGACGTGAGCATCTCTGCCCTGGAGCCAGGCTGGGAGAGCGGGGGTGCTCACCTGGAGAGGAGAAGGGAAGGCTCTGGGAGAACCTCAGAGCCCCTTCCAGGGCCTAAAGGGGCTCCAGGAGAGCTGGAGAGGGACTTAGGACAAGAGATGGAGAGAAAGGACAAGGGGGAATGGCTTCCCACTGCCAGAGGGCAGGGATAGATGGGACATTGGGAAGGAATTGTTCCCTGGGAGGGTGGGGAGGCCCTGGCACAGGGTGCCCAGAGCAGCTGTGGCTGCCCCTGGATCCCTGGGAGTGTCCGAGGCCAGGCTGGACAGGGCTTGGAGCAACCTGGGACAGTGGAAGGTGTCCCTGGACATGACAGGGGGTGGAGTGAGATGAGCTTTAAAATCCCTTCCAACCCAAACCATTCCACGATCCACGATGAGTAACACTGGGGTTTGTGCAGCAGTTACACTGTGTTGTGTTGTTGCGCTGAACACAACTTGACTCTGCTCTCCTGGAGATTGGATGCTCTCCTGGCATTGTGCAAGCCCAGCGATATATCCAAAAGCAGAGGCTGGAATCAGGATTGCCTTGTGGCTTCCTTGGAAGAGTGAGATGTGGTTTGACAGAGTGCAGATGAGAGCTTCGGTTGTGTGTATGTCTTGGTCTGGCAAGGCTGCCTTAATTTTGTTAACCTTTCAGAGAGTCATTAACATCTAATCATCAGCCATGGTTGCACAATCTTAACTTAAACAATGACTGTTTTGCATGGATGTTGGATGCTGGCCTGCCTGCTGCGTGGCAAAGGCAAGAGGAGACATTCCCATGTGTTTCTGTAGGGTGCTGAAGTTTTGGCCTTTGTCTTTCCTGTGGAGCAAACTCTCAACTTGTGAGCAGCTGGGACATCGTCTGCAGCACTTACAGGTCATCAGCAGCAACAAGAAGGCTCAAAACCAAAATCAGCTGATGAGGTATGGAGTACATGTAAAGTTGGGTGTGTCTTAGTTCTATTCCTGTCTCCTGTGAGGAATCCAAACCATGGATCTCGTGCCTGGACAGCACTAGGTCCTCACTGCACCCTCTCATGTTGCTCTACTCCCTGCTAGTTTGCACATCTTTACTTGGCACTGTATTCATATGCATATATATCTGTATCTTTATATGTTAATTATGCCTTTGGCCAGGTACTTGCATTTTTCCCTAGCCCAGGAAAGGCAACTGGTATATTGCACCTCAAAAACTTGTACTGCACCCATGTGTGAGTGCTTTGCTGTCACTACTCCCACAGGCTCATTGCTTTCACATGTGGTGCTGTCAGCCAAAGCCATCCATCAGTGTTCAGTGGCACCTTCCATAAGAGAAGAAAGGTTTAAATGCTCCCCTCTTTCACCCACTCTTCTGGGGAAGCTTTTTGTGCAGAAATTGCAGACCAGAGACTCCACTTACACTATTAGAACAGTAACAAAGTGTAAGAGAAAAAGCAAACATGCAGCACAGTGAGAGGAACAGAGCAGAGATCTGAGACAGATACTGGATGCCCTAAGGCTCCTCCACAGCCAGTTTTGTTCTGTGGTTCTCTGATCCTGCAGTAATAGACTCTCAGGGAACACTTAAAATAGATTAACAGATTTGAAGGCTAAAAGTAACTGTGATTGTTCAGTCTGATTTCCTGAATAGCTCACGTCATGGAATTCCATTCAGATACTCCAGTGAGAAGGGGCAGCTCAGCAGCCCTTCTGGGTTTGTGTATGAACCCAAAACCACTATTTATTCCCTTGTCTAGGAAAGCCATCTGATGTCAGTGTGGATGCACCAAGTGCTGGTGCCCTCAGTACTGGTAATTGGTAAATCCCCCCTGAGTGTGTATAAACCTTTGTCTAACATTCCTCTTTGTAGCTTCAATCCCCTTTTTGCTCCCTACCAAGAAAGGTTTCATGGTGTGGCAGGCTCTGAGCGGCTCTGAGTTTAGAGTCATGGAATCACGGAATATCCTGAGTAGGAAGGGACCCACAGGGATCGTCCAGTCCAACTCCCAGTCCTGCACAGACATCTCAACAATCCCACCTTGTGCATCCCTGGCAGCACTGTCCAAACAGCCCTGGAGCTCCGGCAGCCTTGGGGCTGTGCCCATTCCCTGGGGAGCCTGGGCTGTGCCCAGCATGCTCTGAGGGAAGGAACTTTTTGAGAGATCCAGGCTGACCCTCCCCTGGCACAGCTCCAGCCGTTCCTTCGGGTCCTTTCCCTGGTCACAGATTGGAGCTGCTCCTCAGGAGGAAGCTGTAAACAGCTGTGAGGTCTTGCCTTAATCTTCCCTTCTCCAGGCTGAACAAACCTGTCCTGTGCTTGGCTACAGAAGGAACAGCACCCCAGTGGAAGTGAAAACTTTCCAAAATTGTTCCTCTTCAGTGAGTTGTCCTGTGTCCCTGGGACATTAAAGGTGCTACATAAGCAAAGCCAACAACTGTCATTGAAACATTAAACACTGTCATTTCTTTTTCTCTAACTCTGTTTCTCTCTACCCTGCCTGCAGGAAAGCCAATATCTTTGTGTCTCTGCTGATTGATGTGGCCCTGGGGATACTGCTGATGTCGTGGCTGTACAGGAAGAACCGCATTGGTCACCTTGCTGACACTCTCATCCCTGTGGCTGACGTAAGTCTGGCCAAATCTGATCCCCTTTCACCTGCTCTGGGCACTGCCCAGCTCCTGCCTGCAATGCTTGTAAGGAGGCAATGCCTCACACACAAGGGTTTCAGAGAGACCTGTCTGAAGTCATGCAAATTAGGTCTCCTCAAGAACAGTGAAATCTTCAAATCAAGCCTGTTGGGGCTGCTCAAAAGAAACTCAGCTCTGCTTTGCATGTGCTGTGAATAGTAATTAAATGTTTATGGGAAGCTCCTCCAGCTTCTAAAGGAACAATTATGGCTTGGACAGAGCTCTGCAGCTGCAGATTGGGTGGTTATGGAGCCACAGTGCTTTTATTTTTTTCTGGAGTCAACAGAAAGTGTCCTCAAGATGTTGCTATATAGGTTGTTTGTGGTGAAGGAATAGCTGTAACCTGGGTTGAATCTGATAAATTGCTGGAAAGTCAAACATGATAAGCGGTGCTGCTGTGCTTGTGAAAGGAGTTTCATGGGGAAGTCCAAAGGCTTTGCTGGTCAGGGTACACACACCTGAAATCCTGCCTAAGAGCTCTGGAGTATGGATGCTAAACTAGGAAAACTTGCTGTGTCTTGTGATTTTCTTAAACATAACTCCATTTGCCCACTGAGATCCCTCAACTTCGGCAGAAATTCACGGATAGCAAGTATGACTCACACTGTCCTGCTCTTCTGGTGGTTCATTTTAGGTGCAGAGCTCCAGTATATCTGTTTAGTGGCAATAAGGAACATATAATGTGCTTCAGAGGCTGGAGACCAGACCACTAATCTGAGGTCAGCTCTGTTTTAAGAGCTTCTGTGTCTTGGGAATACATGTGCAGCCAATTTTGAGCCCTGCCATGCAGCTGCACAGCCCTAATGCTACATCTGCCCACTTTTGTTTCATTTCTGAATGGGTCTTTCCATTGGTTTCTTTCTAGCAGCTGGAGAATGTCTTCTCTCTGCTCTTTCTCCAGCTTCTTGGTTGGGAAGAATTTGATTTTGATCAGAGAGTTCCAGCAGCGGTTTATTTTTCCTACTTATGCTGCATTTCCTGGGAAGAGCCCACATTTCCTTTGATGATGATCTTCTTGGTCCATGTCTAACTCCTTAATTATTACAAGGTCTCTGATCATTCTTTTACATGCTGGACTTTCAGAAGTAGAGTGTCCAGCATAGCTGGATCAGGGTTATTGCTGGTTTTCTTACCTTTCATAGCCAAACTTTTAAGGACAGCATGTTTGTTGTAGACTCTACTCAGGAGTGGTGGTGGGTAGGAAGAACCACATTTGTTGCAGGACACTTGCTCTTGTGTTTGAGCTATACACTGCAAATATTCTACCAGGCCTTATTCATCTTTTCCCTTACAGATATTTCAGTTGGGGAAGTTTGTCTAGAGTTTTCCCTTTGGGATTACTGGAAGTACCCATCTCTCAGAAATCTGATTTCTTAACAAGTCTGCAGGGAAGTGGCTTTGGCTGCATTCCTGGTTGCACAGGTGGCTCTGGGAGGGATTCCATCTGCCCAGTGTCTTTGGCAGATGGACGCTCACCGTGCTCAAGGTGTGTCCAACCCCAGCACCTGTCCTGGACAGGCTTTCTTGTGAGGGTTGCTTGTTTGTTCCTCTTTCAGTAATTTAGCTCATCTGTCACTCAACTTTTGCATCACAGTGACAGCGATCACTGTGTGTGGGCTCTGTTACCTGGCTATCACGAGGAGCTGTTTGCTTTCTTTCCTGGAAGTGCTGACTCCTCCATGTCTGGGAGTGCTGATAGCCAGTCAGTGCCTTTCTTCCCTGTTTTTCCAGGCGTATCAGTTCAGGTCACTCACAACTCTTCTTTTTTCCAGCCTTACTTTCTTCTTCCAGGCATGTGAGATTGTGGACCTAAAATCATTTGGAGTCCTTTTACTCCCTTTGCTGGACATTGATTTATAAGCATTATGTGCAGGCCTTAAAAAATGCAGATCTGAGTGATCCCAAAATATACCAATGACTTCAGCATGTGGTGTGCAAGGCAGCACCACTTCTTTTCCAGTATGACAGCAAAATCTCCCCTCAGCCATTCCTCTCTGCTGCTGAGTGTCCATCTGGTCTGCATTATTCCCATCACTGGGCTTTCTTAAGTGCTTGTGTGTTGCCAAGTTCAGTAACTCAGCATTCCCTGTGTGCAGAGAGCTCCTTTTCCTTCCCTGATACTCTTCTGCTTTGAGCTGTGCCCAGATATGCTGGTAGCATTGACCTTACACCTCTGTGTCTGTTGGTAAATAGAACGTTGGATATCTCATTTGCCCCAGAGGATGCTGGGCACTGCCCAGTCTCCCCAGGGAATGGGCATGGCCCCGAGGCTGCCAGAGCTCCAGGAGTGTTTGGACAATACTCTCAGGGATGCCCAGGGTGGGATTGCTGGGTCTTCTGTGCAGGGCCAGGAGTTGGACTGGATGATCTCTGTGAGTCCCTTCCAACTCAGAGTATTCTATGTTACTATTATAATAAGATTGTTCTGTATAATAAAGCTATATACATAACCTCACTTTAACCTTAATGATTTTAATATTGACAGGCTACCCTTATATAACATATAACCTTATTGGTTTGATTGATTGATTTTAACATTGACAAAATCCCAGCACTGGATACAGTGCTCAGGTTTTTTTCCAGCCAACATCTCTCTGAAAGGAGGCAGTGCAGGTGGGTTATTTTGACTCTCAGCAATGCCAGGGTCACAAGCTCAGCCTGCTGCCACAAGTTCAAGCCGTGTTCCCTGGCCATCCCTTGTCATCCTCTGATAAAATGGATCTCAAATCAGCACTTGGGTGGCAATTGTTGATGCTGCACAAGACATCACTGAGTGCAGTTCCTGCTTTCCCATCATGGTGAGCTGTGCTATGCTGGCTGTAATAACAAGTTGCTTTTGTCACTCAGTGAGGCAGATGTGATTCAGAGACACCCAGGGAGTAAGTGGCAAGGAGCATTTAGGAAGGACTGATTTTTGAAGCAGGCTTTCAAATCCAAAAATGGAAAACTTGAATAGTTTTCTCTGTAGGTGCCCTCACAACTCCTACCTTCCTCCTTCTCTTGATCCCACCAGGCTTCCCAACGGTTGTCCTTGCTTTTGCCTTCCACAAGACAGCCTTCTTTCAGAAATACCTGAGTCAAAGCTCCGCACTAGTTTTAAACAGAATTGCTTATAAACCATCTCCTTTTTTTTCCCCTTAACTCTTTTATCCTTGCCGATGTCTCTTTTTCCTAAGTTGCAATCTGTTTGAAACAGTTACATATTTATCATCGATTGTGCCTGCAAAGGCTTTACTGGAGCTTGGAGATAATTGGATGTATGTTCCTACTCAGTCTTGTTCCACTGATCCATAAACAAAGCAAGCAGAGAGAACACTTCTTGAAAAATATTTTTATATGTTAGTTTATAAAATAGTGGGTCTTAGAGCCCCAAGCTCCTGCAACAGACACAGGGCAGGTGTATCTGACAGGGAGAGCTTTGGCTCTGCATGTTTTGACTTGTACCAGATAGAACCCTTAAAGCTGGAAAAGACCTTTAGGATCACCAAGTTCAACCATCAGCCCAGCACCACTGTGTTCACTAACCCCTGTCCATCACTGCCCTGGGCAGCTGTGCCAGTGCCTGACCACCCTTTCAGTGAAGAAATGTCCCCTGTATCCAATCTGAACCTCTGCTGCTGCAGCTTGAGGCTGTTTCCTCTTGTCCTGTCTGTGCCCTGGGAGCAGAGCCCAACCCCCCTGGCTGTCCCCTCCTGTCAGGGAGTTGTGCAGAGCCACAGGGTCCCACCTGAGCCTCCTTTTCTCCAGGCTGAGGCCCTTTCCCAGCTCCCTCAGCTGCTCCTGGTGCTCCAGCCCCTTCCCAGCTCTGTTCCCTTCCCTGGAGCATCACAGCACCCTGTGTGTCCTTCTCCATCCATGTCACATCAGCATTAGTCTTCTGCACATGGAAACTAGGAAGAAGAGCATGACAGTAAAGAGAATATTTCCACAGTGAGCTCATCTAACCCTCATTAGCTCTAGTCTCTCTCCAGTTTGGTCATGTCCCAGCACCCTGTTATGAAACACTTCCAAACCACTGTATCTGATTTATTAATATGCCTACATTCAGTATTCATGACTGCAGGAGGAGAATCAGACTCACAGTCACCTTTCCTGATTCTACTTACTATTGATCAGTCCTAAAATATCTGTCTGGGAAACAACCTGCAAGGTTATGCTTCAGGACTCTGTTTGGAGATGCCTTGCCTAGCTAAGTAACAGCAAGGTAGGGCACCTTCCCAGGGCTACTTGCCCCTGTCAGGGTTTAGCAGCACCTCTGGGACTGGCAGCCTCCAGAAATACTCACTGCTAAAACCCAGCCTTGCTGAAGGACTGCTTTCAAGCATTTAAATATTTCATTAAAATCCCCAAATGCTTTTTCTAAGTTACCAGTCCAACATTTTAAATATTAAAACCAGTCTATTTATAAAGCAGTAAAGGCTTCTCAGGCACAGAGGTGAGCTCCATGGGATCCAATCAGTCCTGACTTGCAGTGAGACAGAGGGAAAAGGAAGGAAATAGCCAAGCCTCTTGGAGAACTTGAAAATGGAACCATTAATTTTGCCACTGCACTAAAAGTAAATGTTTACAAACTCATTTTGCCAGGATGTGTTGGTTAATAAAGAAAATGGAATCGTTCCTTGGAAATAATTTTTCCTTAGGGAAATTATACATGTGAATGATAAGAAAAGTAGGCTACAGTGCATCAGCTTTAGGGAGCGTGGCTTGGTGGTTCTACATGTGGGCAGTTTTCAGTCCCCTTCACTTGCACGGGCTGTAAGTGGAATTTTTGGAGAAAGAGGGCTTTTCCTCCCAATCTCTGTCCATGTGGGACAGTGTAAGAGGTCACTTCTTCCTATTATTTTCCCCACCTGTTTGCAGAAGGTTATCAGTTCCCTCAGGTCAGAGCTTGGTAACTGGAGCTCAGCAATGGTTTCAGCTCAGGGGAGCAGGGCAGGTGTGAAGTTCTGAGGAGAAAAATCACCCAACTGCAAGGGGAGTGTGGAGTAGTGGAGTGGAGAGACAAAATCAATAAATAACACCGGCCCGGGCTGAAATCACCAGAAACTGTGAATCACAGCCCTCTGTGAAGGGTCTGGAACACATGTTTGTGGTAGGGAGGAACAAGCCCAGAACTGGGGTTTGGTTTGTTCTGCAGCAGTGAAGTGACAGCACATGGGGCTGGAGCAGGTCCAGAGAAGGGAACAGAGCTAGGGAAGGGTCTGGAGCACCAGGAGTGGCTGAGGGAGATGGGAGGGCTCAGTCTGGAGAAAAAGAGGCTCGGGGTGGACCTCGTGGCTCTGCACAACTCCCTGACAGGAGGGGACAGCCAGGTAACAAGGGACAGGACAAGAGAAAACAGCTTCAGGTTGCAGCAGGGAAGGTTTAAATTAGATATTGGGAAAATTCCTTTATGAAGAGGGTGGTCAGGCATTGGAACAGGTTGCCCAGGACAGTGGTGGAGTCACTGGAAGTGTTCAAAAAGCCATGTGGATGTGGCACTTGAGGATGTAGGTTAGTGGCGCACTTGGCAGTACTGGGTTCGTGGGACTTGATGATGTTAGAGGGCTTTTCCAACCATAATGATTTTCTGATTCAGTGATGTGGGGAGGAGCTCCATTAGTGTTTTTTCTCAATGATTCCAAGGCTGCTTTGTTGCTGGGCTGCCATGAGTACCTGTTCATGAAGCGTGCAGAGTGATAAGCAAGATCGGGGCTATTGCCTAGTATACCACAAAGTATCAAGAGAGTTTGTGCATGGAATACATTTATGTACTTGTGCTTTCTACCCTGCTCTGAACAAACACAGATTGTTTATAAAAATTCACTCTTTTTTGCCCATTAGTGCACTGCCATCTTCCCCCCTTTAAAATCCTGACAGCCTTCGCCAAACTCAGCTCTGACTTTTCACCTGACTGTCCCCAGAAGTGGATTTGTGCACCAGCAATTGCCATTTATTTCCAGAACCCTCATTACCCTAAGAAATCCCACTGTGCAGGCCTTCTGGAGGTGGCCAGAGGGGACACAGTTCCATATTCCCAGCCAGAGACCACTGAAGCAGTTCAGGTTCCTCTCAGCTGTTGTGTTTCATTCAGTAAGGAGTTAATAAAGGTGCATTGCTGGTTTAGGTAGTTGTCTGTAAAGCAGTTGCTTGGATTTTTTCCCATTGGTTTGAAGGTTGTGGTGGAATACTCGTGGGGGCAGCAGTTACAGTACACTGGCCCTGTTCAGTGTGATTGCAGTCTTTTCTCTCCATGGCCTGGCTTCCTTGTGTTCGCAGCACGTGGCTGAAGAGCTGCAGGATCTGCTCCAGTGGCTGATGGGAGCACCAGCTGGACTGAAAATGAACCGAGCCTTGGATCAAGTTTTGGGCCGCTTCTTCCTTTATCACATCCATCTTTGGATCAGTAAGTGAAATTGTTTAACTTTCCAACCTCCCTTTTCATTTCTTCCCTCTGAGTGTTTAATGTTTGCCTGGAGGTGAGTAATGAATCAAAATGCACTTCTGCAAGTACAGACTTGTCTGGAAGTCTTCTTGCTGTGGGAACTGAAGCCAAAGTTGGATTCCCACACAAGGAATTCATGCATATTAAATAAAGTACTGGTATTAATGCTCTGCAAGAAGTGCAGATCCTACTGGGGCTTAGTTCCTTGGTGTCACTGGTGGTAAGTGTCCAAGGCAAGGCACTGCTGTGAGGTCTTTTGTAAGGTTTTGTGGTCTTTGCCATGTGAGAGGCAGCTCTTGGGATGGGGGTGAGAAATATGCAGGGATGCAAATGCCAATCCTGTCCTATCACCAACTTCAGCTTAGTGCAATTTTATTATTTCAGGTTCTTCCTTGAAATAACACACCCCTGTTATCCTTGATGGGGGAGTGCAGGCATGATGGACATGAACTCCATAGTTATTTTACTGAATTTTGCTCACCGGTCATGTATGGTCTTGTTTCTGTGACTTTTCCCCACTTAGGTGCTGAAAGAGACTGTTTGTCCGCACTGCTTTATTTTACAAAAGCCATATGAGGTGGCTTTTGTGAGAAGAGCAGAAGAACAGGAATGGTTGCAGTAAAGTTGATGTGTGCAGTTAAAAATGTACTTAAGAACCTGGACACAAATGTAGAAAATCAAATGTTACATCCCTGGAGGTGTTCAAGGCCAGATTGGATAAGGATTGAAACAACCTGGTCTGGCCTCCCATGGCAGGGAGGTGGCACTAATGATCTTTAAGGTGCCTTGCAACCCAAACTATGCCATGCTAATTCCATGAAATCCCATGTGGAGAAAGGTGGCTGCTGTGTTCAAGCTATGCACACTCCTCCCCATCCTCCCAGTGCTGCCCCACCTTGGGGCAGAAACTTAGGCAGAAAGAGAGTTTTTGTTGGCCCTTCTTAAGAGAAGATGGCATCTAAAGGCATTTTCCAGCTTCACTTCCATGTTTTCATGGCTCTGATTTCTGGAGTGGTATTCTAGGCTGAGGGGAATCAGCCTTTTGAGAGGGTCAAGAGGGAGATGAGCCAGTCGAACACTGACCCTCTGCCATGTCCACCAGGCTACATCCACCTGCTGTCCCCCTTCATTGAGATGATCCTGTGGTACGTGGGGCTCTCGGCATGTCTGGGCCTGACTGTGGCCCTCTGCATCCTCTCTGACATCATTGCACTCCTGACCTTCCACATCTACTGCTTCTATGTCTACGGGGCCAGGTGAGTGCCTGTCCCTCTCTGGGGTTTGTTTGGAAACTCCTCAGGCTGGGGTGAAACATTCAATCCTGGTGTAGTTCTCCTGAATTCACATTTTAACCTGCAGTTTATTTCTTGCAGGCTTTTAAGCCTGTAGAAATTATGGCCACAGTAGTACAAGCAACCCATCTTTCATTTCTCTTCTATTTGGATATTTGTCTGTCATGGTAGTGACCTGGAAAAATGAAACTACATGACAGGCAGAGGACAAGAAAGCAGCTCACCCCATCCCTTTGACTCAGCCTCATAGTACTCTCCTCCACTGCAACCTGCTAGAGATTTGGAGGGGGACTGGAGGAGGAGAGGAGAACCCCTGTAGTTTTGGAGAAGCCCCCAAATCCCTGTATCTGCCCTGCTTCAGAGATCCTTGACTGCACTGTGGAGCACAGGTGGCAGGTTTGGGGTTAGAGGGGGTCTGTGACACTATTCTGGTCTCATTGTCTGGAGGATTCTGTGGCCTGAGGGCTGGGCAGAGGCTCTGAATGTGTAGGGGGAGTGCAGGGGGCTTTGGGGCACATCTGGGGCATGCTGGGGTTCCTGTGCAAGAGGTGTCCATCACTGTGCGCTGTTCCTGCTCTCCTCTAACTTGTGATGCACGAAGGAGTCCCACAGGTCACAGGATGTGCTTGCCAGGGAGATGGGATACAAGAGATAAAAGAACTTTTTGCCATCATCCCTCCTCAGACTCAGCAAACACCAAAAATAGTAAATCTTTAGATATGGGTAGTTAAGGGAATGGTTGGAAATATTGAGACCTGATTTATGAGCTGGGTCTGTTGCGAGCATAGGTCTTACACCCAGATTCAGTAACGTCAGGAGTGGGAGGTCTCTTCCCAGCACCTCTAATTACTGGAATTTCTGTGTTGGTCTATGAGGAATGGCCTTGCTCATCCTAGTTGTGCAGAGTGGTGTAGGAAGTAGGAAAAGCATTTTGTCGGCTGATTGCTCTTCCCTGGAGCTGCAGGGAGCCAGCCTACCTGTCTTGTGTTTGTCAGAAGTACAGAGAGCTGTGTGCTGTCCCCATGGAGAGCCAGGAAGAGTCAGCAGTCACCCACAGCCCCTTGAATTCCTGCAGCTGGCAGGAGGAAGAATTTACTGGTTCAAGTGCTGGTGAAGCCTGAGATCTCCTTCTGGAACAAACCACAGAGTGAAACGAGGGCAGGCATGTGTGTGCAGGCAGCAGGGCAGCAACACCTGCTCGGTGTCATGTCAGGGAGTGCAGGGAGAGCGTGGCCTTAGTCAGAGCCATGGGCAGGTGTGTGCTAGAACCTGGAGGAGTTGTCCTGGGCTCCCTCCTGCCTAGGGATTAGTGCAGCAAGCTGTGCCTGCCAGTCTGGAGGCACCCTGCCAATTCTTTGAAGCAGTTGATGTTCCTCAAATCAGATTCTTCTCTTGGATGAGACTCCTTGCCTCTGCTTTCACATTGCTGTTGTGAAATCTGAGCAGCCTCCACATCTTAGCTAGCCTGGTTTGCCAGTCTGGCTTTTGTAGCTCAGGCTTTCTTAGACTCTGTTCTGCCCCACATATTGGCCAGTACCCTTTCTTTACATGCCTGTATGTTGGCACTGCTACCCAGGGCACTTTGTGCCTCCTCTCCATCCCAAGGGCTCTTTCTTCCTTGATGTTATTCCATAAAGAGGTGTCTGTTTCCCACCCCTTGTCACCCCAAGTTTCCCTCACTGTTGTCATTTTTTTGTGAGGGAAGTAGCTCCAAGTCTCATAGCAACAAGTTTTGAAAGCCTAAGGAAGGGATGCAGTAGGGACCACCAGGCATTTCACTGGTCTCTTCCCATACTTACGGATTTTTAGAGCTGTGGGTTACTAGAGAAGCTAGCAGGGGGCTTCTCTAGAAGGGGCTCCACTCCTCTCCCCTTGTATCTCTGCTGCAGAGGCACAATTGCATTGACTCAGGTTGGGGGGTAAGACCTTGGCCAGCCCTGTCTGGAAGGGTGTGAAGGCAGGGGAAGGGACAGAACTGAACTGGGGAGACACAGGAGAGCTTGGGGAAATAGGATTACTGGTTCTTTTCATAGAATCATGGAATGATTTGGGTTGGAAGAGGCCTTAAAGCTCATCTCATTCCGACTCCTGCCGTGGCAGGTACACTTCCCCATGTCCCAGGCTCTCCAAGTCCCATCCAGCCTGGCCTTGGGCACTTTCAGGGATCCAGGGGCAGCCACAGCTCCTCTGGGCACCCTGTGCTAGGGCTTCAGCACCCTTTTGCTGCAGGGGAGGTGTTGCCATGAGGCTGGCGATTGCTGCAGCTCCAGGGCATGGCCTGGCCATTGCCCTCCAGTAGCCCAGAGCTGGCTGCAGTAGCCTCTGTGCCAGAGGGGAGCCCAGATAGGGTTGACTGAGCCATGAGTCTTTATCTGCATCATTCCCAGTGGATTTCTTTTGCCACCCCTGGCTCTGCATGTGGGTGAGTGGGTGTGGGGCTGTGCTGGTGACAGCTGGGTGATGCTGGAGCTGGGAGCTGCCAGCTGTGCTGCAGAGTCTTCTCTTTGCTCAGGCTCTACTGCCTGAAGATCTATGGCCTGTCCTCTCTGTGGCGCCTGTTCCGGGGGAAGAAGTGGAATGTGCTGCGGCAGCGGGTGGATTCCTGCTCCTATGACCTGGACCAGGTAGTGCCACAGCCCTGGGGACACTGCAGGGCACTGCCCTTGGTGATGCCCTCCTATCCTGCTTTGACTGATACTGGGACACAGACACAGCAACTTCTGTGGTGCCCAGAACAAGGACATACCCTGACAGTCTGAGCCCATGGCTCTTCTGCTGCCTTACAGCATTCCTTGACTACCCTGCAGCACCCCTTCATTGCCTGGCACTCCTTCCCTGACCTCCAGCACCCCTTCCTTACTTGCAGCAGCCCTTCCCTTCCCTATATCACTTCCATTCCCTGCACCCCTCCCCTTCCCTGCAGTGCCTCTTCCCTGCCCTGTAATCCTTCCTTGCACCCCTTCCCTACCCTGCACCCTATTCCTGATCTCCAGCAGCCTTTCCCTTTCCCCTTTTCCTTCCCTTTCCCTGCCCTTCAGCACCCCTTCCCTTGCTCAGAGGGCCAAATTCTGGCAAGTGCAGCATTGCCCTGAGCACCTGTCAGGCGCTCGGCGAGCTGTGGTGGGTGCTGCAGATGCTGCTGCTCCAGAGCCTGGAGTGGGAATGGGGGAGGGATGGAGGCAGTTGGAAATGTGGTGCCCAGCAGTGTTGCCACAGTAACAGCCGTGGCAGCGTTTCTATTAAAAGGCCCCGTTTCATTCACGTTGTGCTGGAGCCTGGCCCACACACTCTCACTCAGGCAGAGGCAGTTTTTTGTGGAGTGCTGTAAGTTCTTTTTATTTCTGAAATGCCATGCAAACGTCCAGCAGAGCCTGAACTGCTCCAGGCCAGCAGCTGCAAACATCACTGAAATAATACAATAATATTTGGAAACTTGCAGGGTCAGTGCCTCTCTCTATTACAACAGATAACCTTGAGCTTCTCGCACCACAGCTGAGAGCTGGATTTCTGTTTCTTTGGTGATTAAAAGCCTCCGTGCCAGGTTTGCATCAGGGCTCACTCCCTGTGTACTTTGAGGAGAATTGGTTTGGCACTTCAGGCATCATCTTGCTGCTCTGGAGACCAGTGGGAATTGTGTCACTGGCCGAGCAGGAAGAGACATCCAAAGCAGACTTTAAAAGACTTCTCAAGGTTTAAACAACTGCAGTGGAATGACAGGAGAAGGGAGAAACAACTGCTGCCAGGAGAATGGATTAGGTTGTGATCTATTCCTGGTTACATCCCAAAAGCTGCGATGCTGATCCACCTCCATGCCGTGGCTGCTGGATTGTTTTCTTTCATGATATCCTGCAGCTGTGGTCCCTTTTTGCAGAGGTTGCAGTGCCCTGTGTTCCTTTGGCCTCTCTGGTCTGGAAGTGGTGACTGGAAATAGAAGTGTCAGGTCTCTGTTTGGTATAAATCTGAATTTCTGCCACTTGGAATTATTTAGACCTATGCCAGCTGGGTTGGCCCAGAATAAAAATAACTTTTTCTGTGGGCAGTGGAGCTAATGACACCTGCTTCCTTGGGGATTTTTCTTCCTCCCCCTCTAAATACTGCTTCCTGACTCCAGCTTCTTCCTCTCTCCCACCTTCCCACTGAGCAAGAGGCAGAATTCCGGTGGCTGGACAGCTCAGCTGGTTGCTGCCTTGGGGCATGTTTATCACACAAATTCTATCAGGTTTGCACCAGGTGCCTGCACTGCTAAAACAAGGAGGAACAAAAGTACTTCTCAGTTCTTTCCAGTATTCCCATTCAAATTACTACTTCTTTTTTCTTTTCCATATCTTCTGGTAAAATCTGATCAATGGCTCTAAAACTTTTGGGGACAAGGAGTGGAAAAATGGCAAGATCGCACAAGTCTTGTTTCCTAAAGAAGCTGACCTGAAATAGGAAATCTTGAATGCTGTCTGTAAATGAAAAATGCTGCCAGGATCCAGCTTTTATTTATCTTTCCAAATGTACTCCCATAATAAGGAGTTTTGAAGAAGACCCAGTGAGAGGAGAAATACTGAAAATATCCAAGGTAACAGCATTATTCACACAGGCAAGATAAAAACACATTAAAAAGTCCTGCAAACTTCCATTGCTTCAGACTCTCCTATTTTTTATTTGTAATGTATTTTATTTTGCCACTGCTCTGCTCATGATTGTGTTTCCTTTTTCCCTAGTTATTCATTGGCACTTTGCTGTTCACAATCCTGCTGTTCCTCCTGCCTACAACTGCATTGTATTATTTGGTGTTTACTCTGGTAAGATTTAACCCTTTAAACAAGTCAACCACTCTCTTCTGAGATAGTAAAAAATGGTTTCTTAGACATTTTATGGTCATCCATAAAGAAAATAAAAATGGGTGTCTCAGGAAAGATTCTCACACAGCTCATGTTTGTGTTTTTCCAAAGGGAACTCCCAGCAAATATTGGCCAGCAGGACAAACTGTTCCACTCTCATTCACTCAGATGTTGTTTTTTATGTTTTTATCCACATCTGCAGTGATGGCCTCTTTAGTTGGATCCAGAACTTGTTTTTTTTCAGGGAATTAACTTGCTGTATTAAATGTTTTCAGCCAAGGTTTCCTCAGAGGGTGGAACTTCTTTATTTTTCTTTTGTTCCCCCAATATGACCAGTCCTCTACGCGGTCTGCGTGGAGCCAGATTTTCCACAGACAGTGGCCATCACATGCTTTCAGCATCTTTTTTGAGCCCTCTCTTTTCAGATGAGCTTGGCAGCAGAAAATAACTGCAGTGTGACAAAAGGAGGTGCTTTAGTCAGGGGCAAGAAAACACAGAGCAGGAAGCTCATTTCTGCCTGCTCTGCTCTTGCTTAAACTCTACATGGGGTTTCTTCAGGCTGCAAAGAGCTGTTGCAGCTCACTGTTGGAGAGAGGAAAATTTACATTCACTGCTAAACAGTGATGGAGTTGACTCAAAGTGGGAGAATTTGGGCTTCCTTTTCAACTGTGGCTGTTGAAAATGGAATAGTTCTCGTATTCTTGCTGGTCACAGCATCTCCAGCTGTAGGAGTTTCATTCCAGTTACACCTTAAACCCAGATTGCTGAGGACCCTCACTCACCGTCTGGATGCTCAGCACTTCCAGACATCACACCCACTTAGGGAGGCTTTACCTTAGCCCACAGCCATGTTAGGTCCCAGCTCAACTCAGGAACGGACAAGCGTTTAGTCTCCTGTTTCCTGAGATGTTCTGTTAAACTGATTTTTGTAGCTCCGGTTGCTGGTGGTGATTGTGCAGGGCCTCATACACTTGCTGGTGGACCTGATTGACTCCCTGCCTCTCTATTCCCTCATCCTTCGGCTCTGCAGATCCTACAGGCTTGCAGGTGAGTCCCTCAGCTCTGCCCCTGCAGCACTTCAAGCATTTTGCATTTTGTGCTTGATTTCGGTGCACTGGGTCACTCCTGAATTGAGGATGCAGTGCAGTGGGGGTGGGAAAGAACCCGAGGCTCAAGTTGTGCAGTTGTCCCTACTGTGAACCAGTTCCTGCAAGGAGCAGGATAAGGATGTCAATGGAAAGAAATCTGAATGTGAAGCAGAATCAGGAGCGCCTTTAGAAAGCCCTTGGCCACTAAAAATGACATCCAAACAAGCACCATATAAACGAGGTAATCTTTTATTCCAGTTCTAGACTACCAGGTCAGGTAAAACTTCTGCAAGTCAAACATGGCATGGAGCTGTTTCAGGGGAGGGTCAGGTTGGGTATTGAGAAAAGGGGCTTCCCCCAGAGGGTGCTGGGCACTGCCCAGGGAATGGGCACAGCCCCAAGGCTGCCAGAGCTCCCAGAGCTCCAGGAGTGCTTGGACAATGCTCCCAGGGATGCCCAGGGTTGGACTGTTGGGGTGTCTGTGCAGGGCTGAGAGTTGGACTGGATGATCCTTGTTCCTTCCAAATCAGGATATTCCATGATTCTGTGAAACAAGCTCATAACTTTGAATGTTTGGGCTTTGAAACAAGCCAGATCACAAAAATACTTGGAAAATCAGCTGTTCCAAAGGGTTGGATCTACAATGGTTGCAAATCAATGGAGCTCTTTCAGTTCTATGCTGACTTTGATTGACTGAAGCTCTGACCTGAGTTGTTTGGATGAATTTCAAAGCTCTGGGCAGAGTTCAGATAATTACTCCCTTTTTGAGACTAATCCGTCACCGTTTTGAAACCAGTCATTGTTTTTCCACTTTGGGTAACCATAAACCATGGCTGGCTCTAGAGTGAGGATTCATTTTGGAATGCCTTTGACTGTCCACACCTATGGTTGATCTAGTTACAGTCAAGCACATCTAAATTATTATCTCCCATCCTTTTAAAGAGCATGCAGCAGGAATTTAGCATCCAAGAAAGAGCTTGATCATCAGTAAACCAAGGCCAGTCATCAAAGGCAGAGGAAGCTCGAGGCAGCCTCAGCAGCTTTGTCTGCTGGAGTGCTGCCAAGCTCAGTTTTGGGAAGGTAGAGCTGAACCGTGTTACCAACTCTGCTGGTTTTCCATGGGAGCCTTCGGCGGTTCCTATGAATTTCGTGGCAGAAACGTCTTAAACCCTTCAGGGCTTGTCTTTGGGGAACAGGAGATGCTGCTGAACAGAACTGACCCAGTAATGAGCAGGATGTAGGGCAGGAGGAAATCTTTGTGCCAATGAGAAGTGTAAGACTATGAATTTCTTTAGGTTATGTAAGGCCACATGTTACTTCTCCTTATTCCTGTTCAGCCAGGTCTCTGGTGCAGGAAACAAGCCCCCACCCAAGCAGGGGATTGACTTCTCAGATGAGTTCCTTAACTGGCACTGCAGTGCCCTGGTGCTTGTGAGAGGATTTCTGCAGCCTGTGTTCGTGCTCCAGCACAAAACCATGGCATGGCAACAGGAACAGATGGAGCAGTTGAATCCAATGCAAAGGACTTCAGAGAGTACACATCACACGGTGTCCTCACTGCTGAGGTGCTGCCTCCCTTGTCAGACTCAGAACTTGGAGAAGACATCCTCTGGCAGATGTTAGGGCAGCTGATTTTACAGGCAGCATCAAGATGGTTCTATCAACATGAATGGATAGTTTTTGCTGGTAGGATGGGGATTCAGTTCAGTAGTTCAGTTCAATTGTGGCATGTGACCTCCGAGTTCTTTGACTCAGTGTCTGAATTGACAGAATACTCCACTGATGAAGCCCAGGCCAGGGGTAGGTGAATGATCCATCCACATACCAGAAACTAAATGCATTTTTTCTTCCTGCACATCCAAAGTGAAATATTTATATTTACTATAATAAATATTAATATTTACTCCAAAGGCCTTTTTTATCTAGATCACAGCTGATGTCCTCTGTGCAAGAGTTCTATGCACCCAGTGCCAGCTCAAGGGCTCCCACCTGGGTTGGGATGTGGATTCACAGCATGGAGAAAGGAACAGCAGGAGTTTCAGGGCTCTCAGACTGCCCACACACAGGTTACCAGCATTATTTAATTATGAACAAGCCAGCTCATTTCTCCTGTACTTCCATTTCCCAATATTCACAGTGGAAATGTTGGGACAGGTTTTGTCATAGTTTCATCATCGTTGTAGGACCTGCCACAACTGCTGGATTACAAACCAGCTGTGCCTTCACTTGAGTGTGCTGTCATGTGAAAAAAAGCAAATGAGTTCATGTCCTGACCTCTCTTGTGCCATTGCTGATGCCTTTGTACAGGAAAAGCAGACCCCTGAGCTCTGGAGTTGGCTGGAAGTCACAGAATAGTTCAGGGTTCTTCTGTGCTGGAGTGATCTTCAGGAGCCTGAGCCTTCCTGCTCTTCCCATGAGAAGGGAATTGCTCAGAGTCCTGAGCACTGCAGTAATCTGCAGGTCATTCTAAAATGAATTTATAGCCTTTTGGTGCTCATATTTTCTTAGAAGTTTAAGACTCTTGAGCAAATAAATAACCTAATTAAGAAAGTGTTGGCTTGCAGCTTTAGAAGCGAGGTGTGTGGCCAGGACCAGAACCAGCACTTGCTGGGATAATGGACTGTTCCTGGGGTAAGACTCCAGAGTGCTCAACCGCATATCTGAACCTTCAGTGCCTGCTTGTTTCTGTCTCTCTCTGACAAAGTCTGCCAGAAAAGTAGTTCCTGGAATGGCTTAGACACTTCCTCATAGCCAAAGCTCTGTGAATCACGTTGAGCACTTTGGTCATCCAGCACATTTGCTTGTTGAGGCCCAGGGTACTCAAACATCTATTTTAAGCCACTGGGGAAGCCCCTCTATCAATACAATCCAGCAAAACGCAGATAAATCCTTCCTGTCCTGGACAGAAAAAGCTTCATGACTTGAGGAGAGAGTTTAAACCAGAGCTGTTTAGATAAAAGCATTCTATCCGAGGAGTGAACTGTGTGATTTTAATTAATTCAAAGTTTGAGGAAAAAGAGAAAGCATGTTGGTTTTTCAGTGTGCAAGAGACAGAGATACTGCAGCAATGGCACTTACAATGGTGAAGAGTTTTATTTCTGTTTGTGCTCCTGTCAGTGTTTGGTCTGTGCCTTAGTCTTGCCTCATCTTCTTACCTGCAGGAAAGAATAACAGGCATGCTTGGCTGGAACAGGTTTGCAGAGATGAATTGGTGGGTTTATTTCTGTGAAGTAACTTGACATCTTTGTAAGAAAAATGCCTCTCTGATCCAAGCTGTTACATTTGAAACATTGTATTAAATCTGTGTGTGCACTGTGTCACCCTTGGAATCCAAAATCTTTCCTGTTTATCTTTACAGTGTTGGCAATGAGGCAAATCCAAGAGGAAATAGGAAAGTGGCAGGTTTGATGGGGTTAGCCTGTTAAAAACGTGGATGCTGGGCTAAATGGGCAGGGACGGCTTTGAAATGTTTTAATGCCTCCAGGTCAGCCACTTCCCTCCCTCAGCGTGAAAGAGGGACAGATTTGCACATGTGCTCTGTCCACGTGCGCACAAATTAAAGGGAGGCTCTCTGCCTGCTGCTAACATGGAGTTCCCATTCTGATGGAAATTTGGGAAAAGTGGAAGGTTTTTCCAGTCCCTCTGTCATCCTAAAGTCTGGCTGATGGATTTCTAGGCTTTGTGCTTGCTCTAGGACTGAGTTTTCAAGCTGGAGGTGAGAGGGATTACTTTTAATGGAGCTGTGTCCT
Organism: Donacobius atricapilla; assembly: GCA_013397315.1. Lineage (NCBI taxonomy): Eukaryota > Metazoa > Chordata > Aves > Passeriformes > Mimidae > Donacobius > Donacobius atricapilla. The sequence goes on along the minus strand of WBMY01009897.1, from coordinate 58,495 downwards.
TAGGCTTAAAGCATTGTAGAGACAACCCGTGCTTCCTGTTGAAAATGGGGAATGCTCCCAAATCCAGAAAGGTTGAAGACAATTTCTAGGGAATTTGTGCTCAGCCAACAGCACTGGCCAGCAAATGCATGGTGTGTGCTCCAGGCATTGAACTATGGAATATCCTGAGTGGGGAAGGATCACAGGGATCATCGAGTCCAACTCCTGACCCTGCACAGGACACCCCAGCAATCCCACCATGGGTGTCGCTCTCCTTGTTTTGTGTCTTTGCAGCTGGAGTGAAGTTCAGAGTCCTTGAGCAGCAGGATGGAAAACCTCTGCGGCTCCTTATGCAGGTAAGGCTGCTGTGCCTTCCAGGACAGTTCCTTCCCCCGGAGTGACCCCAGTCTGTGCTGTTCCACTGAAAGGCTCCACTTCAAAATTATCAGCTGTAAAATGCTGAAACAAGGGAAATAATCTTGTGTTGCTAGGGCTGGCTGCTGCTTTCTGTGCTTTTTGGTGCCCTGCTTGTGTCCTGTGTTTGGAGAAAATGCAGTGCCCTGGATGGTGTGAAGTGAAATGTAGAAGAAGGGGAGGCAGGAGAAACACAGAGCTGTTTTACATCTGGGATTAAGACCTCATACCATTATCACCTCCCGCCTCTGTGCAGCTTCATGTGATAATTGCTGAACACTGGGAGAAGCAAAAGAAGGCAGTTAAACCATCCAGAATGTAGCAGCAGGAAAAGCTCTTCCCCTCCAGAGGTGCTGGAAAGCCTTGGCTGCCCCATGAGGCCAGCAGAACGAGAGCCTGGGCAAGATGAGAGAGGAGAGGGCCTCCTGCTTTTCTCCTGAGTTGCCCTGCTGAGGGGTACAGGCAAAGCTTACCTGTGCTTTTGTAACCCCCCCCTTCCCACATTGTGACATCAAAGATACTAAAGGAAATTATCTTCTGAAAAGAAATGAGATGTTGTCAGCAGGAAAGTTCTCCTTTCATTTTCAGGAGTGAAATTTCCATCTCCTGACCCAGCAGGAACACAGCCATGACCCAGGGAGGCTTTTCTTGCTCTCTGCATCCTAAAGAGGAAAGACTGCCAGTAGTGTATGGCACTTAGAAAAGCACTTGGATACTGGGAGAGTGTGTGGGAAGGATTTAACTGCAGTTTCCCAGTCCTTTTGCTTTTTCCATCACCAGTCCCACCCTATTTCAGCAAAGGTCAGACTAGCAGGGAACCAGCAAACCAGCTAGTAGCAATTCCAGAGGGAATCCCTTCTACAGATGTATTCTAGGGCAAAACTAGCATTCTCTAAGCAAGCTGTCTTCTCAGCTCCTGCCTTTCAGTAGGATAGTGGTGTAAGAACCAAAATCTGCCATCCTCTGTGGCCAGGAGATTCCAGGAAAAGGAGACCAGACACCAGAGATGAGGCACAGGAGCTGCTGAGCAGAGCCTTTGGCATCAGTGAGTGTGAGAGATGAGGTGGATGGAATCTGCAGAAGGAAAAGACCACGACTTAAAGAGCGGAGACAGTGAGTCATATGACTGTGATGAATTTTCCTTGGACCACTGCAGGAAGGTCCATTTTCTATCTGGAATATAGCACAAGTCATCACCTCAAGAGGTGGAAGTGCTGCAGTAGATGTCTGTCCCAGCCTTCTGTTCCAATAATAATGAGCAGACAGTCAGAAAATGCATTTTGCTCTCCTTGTGCTGGTGGAAATGAAAAATGGGCTTGTGTCAGAAATCCTGCTGAATATCCCACTTTCTGGTAGGCCTTTGGAGAGGGTAATCTAAAAAACCTATTTTTAAAGTGAAATTCTTATTTATTGTACATGGTGATGTGCCTTTCCTGAGAATCTGCAGTGGCTTTGCCTCCTCTCTGTGTGGCAGCTCTCTTGGACCAGTGCCTGGTGGAAGTCAGACTGGATGCATAGACCTATGCCCAAAATAATTGCAGCTGTAGGTGATAGTCTGAGCTGTCCTGTGGGGCACTGGTAATGGATTAGAAATCAATAATGCTGCCTTTGAGTATTCCAAACCAGCTCCTGGTTCAGCCAAGGAATTATTTTTGATTTTTTAAGATAGTGTCTCTGGAATGCAAAGTCCAGACCCTGAAGAGGGGCAGAGGATGGGGGATGATATTTGCATTCCAAATACTACTTAATATTCTTCAGGAATTCTTACATAGGTCAGTGTTTTCATTAGTATTTAAAGTAATTTCTTTTGGTGCACAAGAAGAAATATTTCTGGTGGTGTGGCTCAACTGAACTGATATCCCAGGGAGAAAACTGAAGGAGGGCAGGTCTGGAGTAGATATTAGGAAAAAAATCTTCCCTTTGAAGGTGGTGAGGCCCTGGCACAAGGTGCCCAGAGAAGCTCTGGCTGCCCCTGGATCCCTGGAAGTGCCCAAGGCCTGGCTAGACAGGGCTTGGAGGAACCTGGGATAGTGGAAGGTGTCCCTGTCCATGGCAGGGGTAGAACAGGTTGGACTTTAAGGTTCCTTCCAACCCAAACAGTGTGAGATTCTGGGATTTTAGGACATGATGAGTTTGATCCACTCATGTACCTTCTTCTGAAAGTCTCATCTTCTCCAGCAATTTCTTTGCAGAGGGTTAAACCACCGAGGAAGGGAAAAGGGAACATCTCCATTCGGATGGCTATTCTAGCAGGGTTTATTATAGCTTTGACCTACAGAACTTCCATAAGGGGAACAAATACTGGGTCTTCAATAGTAATGTGTTTTGCTTGTTTCCTTCCATTTGTTACAGGAGAGGCAGAGACATGAATTGCTCTGGGTGTAAAAAGTCCTGGTCATTACAGTGCCCAGTGTTACCCCTGGGTGTCACCACTCTGCCCAGGGATGCTTCTCAACAAGAAATGTGTGCAGACCTTCCAGCCCACACAGCTGATAGTCAAAGGAACACACGCTGTATCTCTCCCTTGTGGACCATCAGTTCCTGTCCTCCTGCCCCGGCATGTTTGCCCTTCAGACACTCTGCTTTGCCTACAGCTGAGGAAATGGGCAGAAATAGTTACTCGGGTTTTATGGCTGGTAGTGCTGGGGACAAGTTTCTTTGGCCTTTTTTTCCCCCGTTTATTCTTCTCTTGTAATTTTCCCTGCAAGCAGCTGCCCTGGCCCTTTTCCTAAACTTCTTATGGATGCTTCTGACATTCCCCCTTCTGCTTGAGCAATCTTGTACTTTGAAACTATCTTGACAAAGATCTCCAGGATTAATTCTAATGAGCTCTTAACTCAATCTCGCTTTCCATGAGATCCATCTCTGTAGGCACTGGGGGTTCATCCCTCACCACTCCATGAGCTCCAGGCAGCTGAAGCAAGCTGGTGGCACAGGCAAACTCCCAGAAACCCAGGTGCTTTTTAGTGGACAAAAAAAATATTCATCTTTGACTAAATAGTGGCTCAGTGCATGAGTTTTGCCATCTCTCTTTCCTTTTGTGGCTGAAATCTGTGCTGTGAATTACATTCTCCTTTCCCAGAGCTGCTTGGTTGGTTCCAGCAGAGCTGAACCCTTTTACTAGAGAAGGATATCCTTCCATTTCTCTCCACTGGCCAAGCTTTCTCTGCATCTGTAAGTTCTCGCACCTGGGCAGATGCCCTGGGCATCTCTCATGGTCTGTGCTCTGAGCCCCACCATTTCTGTGCCATCTTTTTCATCCCTTGGAGACTGTGCTGTGCATCCTTTACATGTGCCAGGTCTTGGCCACACTGGATCCATCCTGTGGACTTCACCTGTCTCCCTACCCTGAATGCTTCACTGGGATGAGCATTTGCAAGGTCTGACATGCTTCTGCCACCCCTTGTACAGTTAATGTATCTGTTCACATCCCTGTCTTCAAAAGGTCAATAAGCAACATGGGCAGAACTTTCACAGGCACAGACTTGGGGTGGTGATTGAAGTCAAATTAAAAAAAAGGTTAACTCAACCAAGGAGACTTAATTGAAAATGGTAATGAGAAGCTCTGTGGTGTGATCCTGTCATGCTGTGACTTGGTTCCAGTGGTTGGTTTTGGGTGATACCAGGTTTAACTTAACACACAGCTGTGGGCTGAGGACTCATAACAGATACAGCTAAACCGGTCTACTCCAGAGGAGTTCCTGGAGTCCCAGTGCATCCCCAGTGCAGTACTAGATGTAGGTTTAGATTCGATATTAGGAAACATTTCTTCACAGGAAGGGTGGTGAGACACTGGTACAGCTGCCTAGGGCAGTGGTGGAGTCACCATCCCTGGAGATGCTCAAAACAGTGTGGATGTGGCATTTGGGGGCATGGGTTAGTGGTGGCTTTGGCAGTGCTGGGTTAAGGGTTGGACTCAGTGATCTTAAAGGTCTTTTCCAAATTAAAAAATTCCATGACTGCGATTCTGTTCCTGTCTCTCCAGCCACTGTCCCCTCCACTCTGGTGTGTAACACACACTCATTCCCCCAGCTCTCATGCTGGTGCTTGTCTGCTTCTCTGCTTGGTAATGATTCTAGTTACACCCCTTGCCAAGCTCAATTTGTTAATGTTGGGGGATGTTGGTAAAGGATAAACAGTCTTAGCAAGCCAGAGAATTATTCTGATGCTATGTGAGGAGCAGGACTGATGCTTCCCTTCCTGCTGTCCCTCTTTCTCCACACAGATCAACCCCCTCTCCTATGGAGGTGTGGTCCAGACGTACAGACTGCCCACCTACAGCTGCTATCCCAGGGACTCTTGGGCATCTCTCTGCAAGAAACTGTTCCTTGGAGAGCTCATCTACCCTTGGAAACACAAAGGAGACAAGCAGAACTAAAGACAGTGGAAGAACTTGGGAACTTGACCTGAAAAACATACTGGCTCCTTTGGGAGTCATGCTTTGGGACCAAAGGCTGCTCAGAGCCAGCAACTGCTCCATCCCTTTAAATAGATTTTGGTAACATAGGAAGGGCTGAATTTTTAAAGGCAAGTATTTTTAAACATTATTTTTCAGCTTTCTCTCCCCCTACACTGTGTTTGTATATTATGCTAATGATTTATTTTGGAAGCAAAAGGTTAAAACCTGTCAGTGCCTCATGAAACCAGCACTCAGTGTCATGGAGTAAGCAGCTCCCAAATGGTTTGGTGATGAATTTCTCCTTCCACATCAGCTCACAAGGCCAGAGCAAAGCAGCCCCTCAGGTGGTTCAGAGCCACAGTGCTGTGGTGCCTTCAGCCTCAGTGCATTTTGGACCTTTTATGCTTCAGCCATCAAGCCATCTGATCAAAACCATGTGGAGAATCAGCTTGTGGAGTCCTACACTGAAAACTGAACAGCTAGGTGTCTGAATTCATGGGATATTTATTAATTTCTTTTGAGGAGGGCTTGCATTCAGCCTCACTGCAGCACCAGAGAAGGTGTTGAAAGAGCGAGGCTGGAGGCCCAGAAGCGCAGACTGTTGTATCATGATTCTGTGATTTCTCTTTGGGGAGTTTTTTGCTTTGGATACATTTCCAAAGTGCATCAGTGCTTGGCTTTCCATGTCCTGGTCTCATTTTGATGTGTCTCCTATTCTTTCTTGGAAAGGGTGCCTGTGCACTGGAGGGTGATGGTCCCACTGGGCGTGCTGTGGTTGTGTCAAATTTAAATACAGTCCTTACCCAAAATACACTTCCTCCAGCTCTCCCTGTTCCTCTGCCCCAGCTCAAACAAGGAGTCAGTGTCACTATACCCTGCTTTTTTCACTGGCTGGTGAGGGCTGTGCTGGATCCTGCCCCTTCCCTGACTGGCCAAGGAAACAAGGATGGAGGAGGAAGAGGAGAAGGTGCTGTGGCTGTAGTGCCCAGCCCTTCTCTGGATGGCTGCTGCTGGATTCCAGTGGGTGTTGGCAGGGCAAGGTGCCCTGGGGCTTTAGGATCCTTCAGTCATCACTCCCAGGGACAGGGTCAGAGTTTCCTACCCCAGCCCTGTGTCTCATCCATGTGCTGGCAGCTGCCACAGAAGAGAAGGGTTATGCCCCCCCTGCTTTAAGACTGGCCAGAGGTATTCAGGTTGTCTGGAGCTGCTAAAAGCCCCTCATGGTGCAGTCACTGCCTCTACAGGCATAGCCTGAGTAGGAGAAAAAGAAGCTCTGCAGGCAGGTGCATGGTCCAAACATTCCTTAGCAGGCAAAGCTCCAAGGCCTTCGAGGTTTCTTAGGGGCATGTGAGGGATGCAGGACTACATGGGCACTACATGATGCCCTGTCAGCTTGAGCCAGGGCACATCACTGGGGAAAGCCAGTGTGGCCAACCCCCCTCACCATCTGCCACTGCAGGCTCTGGCTGGGACATCCCTGCCTGCGGAAACTGGAGAGAGCTTGTTCTTTGATGATCAATGCTTAAAACTCCTGTGCAGCATCTTCGTCTTGGAATTATCACTGCCTGAGTAATTCTCTGCACACCAGGTGGGAATACCTGCAGGCTGTGATGCATTTAGTGGATGAATGGTCTAAATAACATTTTCACTTCAGCTGAAGTCAGAGTTATGAGCCATCCTCAGCTGGCACTGAGCAGAGCAGGTTTACTCCTTACCTCCCTCTCATCTTTCCCCTGGAGCTCCTAAATGATATCCCCTGGTTCCTCCCATGCCTGCACAGTTCAGTTTGCTGACTGCTGTGAGAAACTTTGTTATTTTTGGTGTTGTGAAAGTTTCTAATATCCTGGCTTTTAAAATCTTTCTGTAAGACCAGATAGTTCATGATGGTCCCAATCATGGTCCTTTGGGCTCAAATGCCATGAAAGCCCCAGAGACAGCACAGAGCCATGAAAACCAGCAACTGTGACCTTGCTATTGGTAACCTGCCAGATGTATCAGATGTTCCAATGTTGGGTTTGTTTACTACAGGCTGATACTGACTCTGGGGTGGAGAAATACCAAACTTAGGAAGAGCTCTTCCTCAGACCTGAGATCCCGAGTCTCCTGCAACAGAAAACTGCCCTTGAGCAGCCCGGCTGGGCAGTGGCAGCCCCTTATGGGTGCAGTTCTCCTGTGTCACCCAGAGCTGATGCCTGAGCTGCCTCTCTGCTCCTCACACTGGGTGATCTCCTTGCCCGCAATGGTATCTGAGCATCTGAGTTTCTTCTGCTGGATGTTTGCCACATCTCTCCTCTTGCTTTCCATTCTGTGCTGTAAGTCTTCCCCCACCCTTTTCCGACTCTGTGCAGAGACATTACAACAACATAGCAGACATCCTGCTCAGGAACACTTGACCTTATGTCATCTCTCTAATTAGAAGTTAGGATCAGCCTCATCTTCCACGGCAGCACAGACTGGCCCAGCACTGGCATTTCCTCAGGGAAGAGGCTGCTGGTAAAGCTCTGCCTCTGATTTATCCTCAGATCCATATTATCCAGAGCAGCCCTGGGATGAGAAGTAGTTAAAAATTCCAGATCTCCCATTCCTACCATGCACCCCTTATAGCAGGCGGCAAGCAGGTTTTGCCAGCCATCAAAGACTCTAATCTTACAGACTTTTTTAATACTGCATTTCCTTATTATTATTTCTCCCACCTTTTGGTTCCCAGTGCTGCCACAAACCCCTTCTTTACTTTGACAGGGGGTTTGTGAAGACAAATGTGATTCACTGTGTGAAAAACGGTATCCTAGAGAGAAATTCTGTCTTGGAGAATACTTTCTTCCCCTAACCAGGACAGCATGTGATGATGCTGAAAGGAAACCTCAGTAATTACACTGCACTGCAGGCTGGTTATGGGTTTGGGAGTTTTCCCTGATGCTGCAGCTGGACTGTGTCCTGTTCAGGCCCACACAAAGACTCTTCCACAAATATACAACCCATATGTTGACTTTCAGTAGTGTAAGGCAGGAAAATCTGCATTTCACCCTGCAGAGAACGAGCTCCTTTCCTTCTGCCCTGTGCTGCCTCTTCCTGCTGCTACAACACCATCTTATTGCTTAACTCTAGTCCTCAGTGATTTACCTTTTATGCTTAGACCTGCTGGTTACACCATCACAGGAAACCGGAGGTGGTGATCGTCTGCTCCAGCCCCTGCTCACGCAGGGCCACCCAAGGCTGCTTGCCCAGGACCCTGTCCAGATGGCTTTGGGATATCTCCAAGGAAGGCAACTCCAACACCTCCCTGGGCAGCCTCTGCCAGTGCTTGGTCACCCCCACAGTGAAAAGGTGTTCCCTGCTCTCAGGCAGGGTTGGATGTGTTTCAGTTCATGTCCCTTGTCTTTGTGTTGTGCAGAGCTCAGTGACACCGTAACTCAAATTGCCTCAGTGAATGTGAACATGAGCAGACTTGTGCCATCTCTGCTCCTGTTCCCCCTCTTCAGGGACTGCTCAGCAGCCCCTTTGCATTCTGGGGGCCAAAGCCATGGATAGGGGGGTGCCTGAGCATTGATTCAGATCCCTGACCTGCTTCTTGGTCCTTTTCTGGACTTGGTAGCAGAGAGCACTTTCTCTCCAGCCACACTCGTGCCTGTGCTGAGCTCACAGTGGCAGGTCTGGGAGCCTGGGCAGCAGAAGCCCAAACCTGGCAGTGTCCAGGTCTGCAGGGTCAGGGAACAGCCTAAGTGTGGAGCCCTGGGGCTCTGCAGGGTGAGTGTGCTGTGCACACACAGGGGATGGGTCTGGATCTCAGCTGATCCTCCACATGACAGGAGGCCACAGGGCTTCCCAGCTGGATCGGGAGTTCTGGGTGCAGGATAAACATGTTCAGAGCAATCCAAACTCCGTGTAGGCAGCTGATCTGCCTTGCTGGGTGAGAACAGACTGCCCACCACCTTTGCCTCTGGCTCACCATTTTGCATTAGGAGTTGCTGCAAGAGCCTTTGCCTTTGGTGCCAGTCTTTATCCACGCCTGGGCCTCAGATCAGGAATGCTCAGACTCCCCATTTACCATCTCAGCAAGCTAAATAGGAGGAGTGTTCCTGCACTGATGAGTGCTGCAGGTGACACAACACCCACCCTGCATTCCCAGGCAGGTGCTGGGGCTGGGAGCAGTGGAGGTGTCTGGGGGAAGCTGCAGAACCCAGGCCCAGCTCAGGGCAGGGACAGGCTGCAGGTCCTCTCCCATCCACTGCGGTATTTAACATCTGGCACTAGGAAAGTTCATGAGAACTCCACAGTTCTTGTAATCAATCCTCCTCACAGTGTTTTCTGGTTTTAAGTAAAGCATTATAAAAGAGCACTGACTTATTTAGAGTTTCATTAAAAGTGTGTGTGAATGAGGTTTGGCAAGGAAGTTAAAAACCCACTGTGCATTTCTCCTTCCCTCACGTGAACCACCAGGCGTTCAGCAGGAGCAAAGTGCTCCTGCAGCAGCGACACAGTGTTTGTTTTAAATGTCACCATTAACCCCAGCTGAAGGTGACTTCCTTCCCACTGCAGCCCTGATGTGAAACACAGCCTAGTGATGTGAAACACAGACCAGTCCCGTGCAGCAGTCCAGGAACAAGCCCTGGCTCAGGAACCACACTGGCGTCAAGCTCATGGCAGCTCCAGTTCTGCAGGCAGGAGTACTGGGTCAGAGCAATGCCAGCCGGCAGGACAGGGACAATGCCAGCAGTGCCAGTTGCAGTGGGGATGAGGGATGCTGCACATACCAGTGCTTGTGCCTGAGTTTAGAGAGGGAGACCTTTGTTCATTGATTAATTCAACCTTTTAATCAGAACTTAAATGGATTTTGATTACACCAGAATAAAGATGTTGGGAGGAAAATCCAGCCCTTCCCTCTAGTTTGACTTGTTGCTGAGCACGGTGTGGCTGTCAGCAGCACAGGGATGGGGCAGGGCGGCTGCTGGAGGCTCAGCTGATCCAGGCAGGCTGTTCGTCCCCATCCCAGGGCCAGGCTGGGCAGTTCCTCCATCTCTGCTCTCACACACACATGTATTTCAGCACTTGTCCAGCTATAATTGTTCTGCCCAGGCCAAACCACAAAGTTTGTGCAAGGAGGATCCAATGAATGCCACCTCAGGCCTGGGAGATGGTGGAGGTGATGCTCCTCCAGCTCTGGGTGTTCCTGTGATTCATAGAGGGGTCCCTTGGTTTCCCATGAGCCTGCCCATGTGGTGCATTCACTGTGAGGGGGCAGGGCGGGGAACAATCCTTTGCAGCACAGCACAATCCGAGCAGGAGCCCAAGCTGGGCCTGGGAATGACGGATCCTTCTGGCCACTCCTTTCCTCCTCACACCAGAGCAGTCGTTCCTTTGAATTCCATTCCTTTTTCTTTTTCCCTCTCCCAGCTGAATGCATGGCTGTGACAAAGTCCCCACATTGCAGCAAGCCCCTGCCAAGGTCACCCCTCTGCCAGGATTTCCCCTCTCCCTCTGTCTCTCACCTCTTGCCACAATTCCCACCTGTCTGGGCTCTGTTTGGTTTCTACCATCCCACCAAAGGTGAGGGAAATCCCTTGAATGAGCGAGCCATGAAGAGGGCTTTGGCTGGCCCTGTGGAGCGGCAGGACTGAGACCCAGAGGCTGAGAAAAGAGAAATAAAATAGAGGAGATTCCTGCCCAGCCTCCTGTCCACTTCCACTGCTTTGGATCCAATGGACTGTTGGACAGAAATGAGGCTTTTCTCTCCTCCTGGAGAAAACAAACATCCACCGGTCCCCCTTCTCCCCTTCCCCTGCTCCACTCACCAGGCTGTGCCCTGGGGTGGATATTTCTCCACAGGCCTTATCCTCCAAGCCCCTTTACCCTGGGAATGCAGTGGCCAGGAATGGCAGTGGCAGCAGGAGGACATTGGCTCTTTGGGTTTGCTTTAGCTGCTATTTTGTTTTCCTCTGTCAGTGCTCTCACTGTGCTTTGGCAGCAGCGGTGGGAGTTGGGAGAGGGCACAGAGGGGGCTGTGTTTGGCCCCTGCCAGTGGAGAAGCCAAACTGAGCAGCTGAGGGTGAGGATCCCCTTGGCCCTCAGGACACAAACCCCTCACCAGAACAGGCTCCCCCAAAGGGATTCACAGCTTGTGGCTCCAGGGCAGCACAGGAGCTCAAGCCCTCAGGANCCTCCAACACAAACCATTCCGTGATTCTACAAAAACATCGTCCCTCAATCCATCACCTCCCCCTCTCCATCCATGGGTGACCCTGCCATGCTTTTCAGTCCCTCCCAGGGCTCTCTGGCACAAGCAGCCACCAGGAACACCCCGAGGAGCCAGGGAGCCACAGGATCCTTGCAGGCTGTGGTGCTCGCTGGGCTGGGGAACATGGGTCATTGAAATGGGATTCACTGGAAGCAGCCAGGCTGGGAACATCAGTGGTGAAATGCCCAGCTCTGGAAAGATTAGCAGGATGCTTTGTTCAGCACAGGCATTTGTCAGCAAGGATGGCAGCGAGAGAATCCTTCACACCTTCCCATTGGGAGTCCCCTGGGATTGGGTTTGGGAATGGTTCCTCAGGGATGTCAGGCCAGTGCCAAGGGATTCCAGTGAAGAACATCCAGGAGTCCCAGGTACAGGCTCAGCCAAGCACCCACAGCCCCATTGCCATCCCCATTCCCTGGGAATGCTGGATGTCTCCGTGGCTGCCCCCTGCCCCACCGACAACGGGGTGCACACACCTCCCACCCCAAGAACCCGCTGCCCGCCATAAA
>WBMY01009897.1:0-46543 GCA_013397315.1 Donacobius atricapilla | reverse complement strand
GCCGATGAGAGGCAGGATGGGCACCCAGGGCAGCCCGGTGAAGAGCTACGATTACCTGCTCAAGTTCCTGCTGGTGGGCGACAGCGACGTGGGGAAGGGGGAGATCCTGGAGAGCCTGCAGGACGGCGCCTCCGAGTCCCCCTACGCCTACAGCAACGGTAAGCGGGGCTGGGGGGAGCCGGGCCGCAGGACCCCCATCACTGTCACACCCCTATCGCTGTCATCTCCCCCCGCCACTCCTGTCACCTACATCCCGCGGGGACTCCCGAGGGCCGTACCCCAGCACCGAGCTGGCGGCCAGGGAGGGGTTGTTTTGCTTTTTCCTTTGTTGTTTTTTCTTTTTTTTCCATTAACTGAGAGCGCAGCGCGTGGCAGGCAGCTCAGAGGCCTCCTCAGCTCCTTGAAATGCCCCAAATCTGGAGGAGAATGTGGGCAGGGGGGCTGGTGTCTGATGTAATCCCTGGATGCGCAGCCGGACCCTTCCCAGGCGGTCCCGCTCGCCGGGCAGGGCTGCCCTCCCTCTCCCCGGCTGCCACAAGGACTGAGCCGTCCCCAGAGGAAGCACGGGCTGTAACAAAAGAACTGGAGCCTGATTCCCAGCCCGGAGTCGCTCTGGCTCGGTGGCTGTACCGGGAGCGGCCGGGTTGGCTGATCCACCTCCTGCCAGCGTCGAGATTCCTAATGGAGCCCATGGCAGACCATTAACTACGGTATCACAAGACCATAATTAAGAGCCAAGGAGCGTCGCTGTGCATTTCCTGCAGTTACAGTATAGCACGGCTTGGCGGGGTGCGGGTCCTGCTGTGGGTTTCAATCTGTCATCCTTTCCCCTCCTCCGTGCACAATAACATCCCCAAGGGCTCAGACCCTGCATCATCACTGCAGCCCAGGGCAGGAGCAGGTGGTGCTGGGTTTTGCCTCTGTCAGGAGCCCGAGGGAACCGGGAGCTCCTTGGTGCTCTGCACTGGCCAAATTTGGAGCGTGCAGAGCAGTGTGGCTCAGACTACACTTGGTCCTTGGAGCCACCACCGGCTCCCCAGGAGCTGATGCGAGTGCACACCTGCTCCACGGAGATTTACGGGGAGGTGGTGACTCAGAAGTGGAGCTGCCTGTGAAATGGGAGCAGCGGAAGGCTTTGGTATCGCTCATCTCCTCGGGTGTCTGGCCGGGCTGCTGTGGTTTGCCTTCGAGGAGGTGCTGGGCACTTTAGAGCTTCCCTGAAGAGAGTTTATGTTTCTGGAGAATCTGCCTCGCCTGGAAGCTGGGGAACTGCTCCGTGGGGTTGGTGTTTACTATGCAGAGTGTAACTGGGGTGGCTGTTTTAAGTGAAGTGTTACAGTTAATATTGTCTCCTGATTGAAGTGGGTTTGAAGCAGACAGGGTAGGAGTAAGGAGTGACTTAAGTGGGGTCTTTGATATAAGCATGAAACCCAAAGAACAGGGATTTTGGCTATGGCTACAGACCTTTTGTCTCAGAATCCACCCTTCCGTAGCAGCTAAATACCAGCATTTTTTGTTGGTAAAAGAAATCTCAGTGAATAATTTCAGAACGTTCCCTTGTCCTCCGTGGGCAATTTAGCCCATTCCTAATTAGAGAATTAGGTCATATACTGTTATTTCACAGTAAAATGTGCTCTGATAGTCTCTGCTTCTGTTGATTCTGGGAAGCGACGCACCTTTAGGATAATCAGCTGGAGTGGCTTTGATAGCCAAGTGAGTTTGATCCTGCTGGTGCTGCTGACAGCCGTGGCAGTGGAACTCCCTGTGTCTGGCACAGCTGGGACGTGCTGACAGGTTGTGCTGCTCCCCTGCCCTGACAGAGACCGTCCCCTGAGCAAAGGCTCTTCAATTTTGGGAACAGCTCGAGCCTGGCATCCTCTTTGACTTGTACCTAATGCCATCCCAAAACACCAATGCCAGAATGTTATGTGGAGGTTGTGTTTGTAAATCTGCTTGTAAGCACGTTGTCCTCATCCTCATCCCCTCCCAGATCCCACATCCCAATTTTAAACTGAGTGTTGTATCGTCTTACCACTATTTTGGTCAGTGCAGAAAGCACAGCTTGCCTGTGCTGATGTGTGCTTTGGGCTGCTCTTGTGGTAGGGCCATCTCGTGTGGAGCTCAGGTCCCTGACCTTGGCAAGGAAGGGAGAGAGCATTTGCCTTCTGTGTCTGGTTGGGGTCTGCTGCTTTTACTCTGTTGTGTGGAAACAGTTGTAAGCAGCCAGGTTTTGTGGTGCAACATGGAATGGATCGTCTTCCAGCTCGGGGAAGGCACACCCTTAGAAGTGAAGCTCTGTAGAAGTAACTCTGTATTTTAGCTGCTCTTACCCTGCCTATTTGAAAAGGGATTGAGGGATTCCTCTCTACTCCGTGGGCGGCATCTGGGTGTTGGATCAGCACACAACTGAGAGTTGAAAAGGCCTTCTTCTGTTGGCTTCTGGGTGCTGTAAGCAGCCTCTGCCTGCCTGTGTCCAGTATCCGAGAGTCTTGGATGCAGTGGGAGCTGTGTCTGTCATACAGCACTGTAGGTGCTTCTGTCCATCCTTTTTCAGGATCCCTGAACAGAAGTGTCACTTCTCAGCACAGCCATGGAGCTTGGCACCTTGTTCTAAATCAGGCACATCTTAAATTAGCCCCTGCATTTTCTGTGGTGCATAGCAAGGCCTCAGCAATGTCCTTTCTTTAACTCTGCTGGCAAAATAAACCTGCTTTGTGGGAGCAGACTTGGTTGTTACTCCTGGTGCAGGAGAAGATGTGAGCAATGCCCTGACCATTGCTGCACCAAGCTGTGAGGGCAGTGAGTATGGAACTTTTAGTGACATAAAGGCAGCATTTTGAGGAGGAATTTCAGGTTCAGTTGTCACTTCCTGTCGGTTCCTTCCTAGATTCATGCTGAAACTATGGAGTGTATCAGTCTCCAGGAGCATCAGCCAAGCACACTCCCTGTGAAGAACATGGAGTGTTGTTTTTTTTCCTGTGGCTGGATATTGTAACTGATTTGGACTTAGCTTTTGCTTTTTCTTGGGCATCCACAGAAGACCCTGAATTAAGCCTTCCTACTATTGTTTTGACAGGGAAAACATTAATGATCTTCTGGGCTTCCAGCGTTATCCTTCTTCCCAGCTTTCACCCTCCCTTTCCCAAATCTGTAGTTGTGGAGGCAGGATGCTGTTCTTAGAGCCTCACTGCTGCTTTGGACAGCTGGAGGATCTCACCTGGGAACCAAAAATCCTGCATTTTTCCCTGAATGCCCTCTGCTGTCAGTGCTGGCTCCTTCTCCCCAGGTGCAGGGAGGGGCTGTGCTGGCCCCTGTGCCGTGAGCCACGGGGTTACACTAGACTTGGAATGAAACTGTGCTTTGCTTGTGGATATGAGTCCCCTACACAGATCACCTTGGTCTTTAAACAGCTCACTGGGCGTCAGTCCTTATCCATCCCCACGTACTGAAGCAGGACAGAAATGTCACAGGGTGGTTTGGGACATGAGATGTGGTGGAGCTGCACGTGAAAGTAGGGGCAGTGTGCATGCCATGCGTTAGGGGCACGAGGCAGCCCCTCACCGGAGGGACCCGTGCCTTTGTCACCACCGTGTCACACATCCACTCTTGAAGAGCTGGTTATTCCTGTGCTGAAATGACCTCACCCAGCAGGTTTGTGGGCTTGCTGGAGCAGCCAGCCCTGAGCCCCGGCTGAGTCAGGGCAGCGCTCTGTGCTCGGCAGGCACGAGGGCCGGCGCTGCCCTGTGACACAGTGCTTGTGCCCCAGGAGCAGGGCCAGGCTGGGCTCACCATGCAGACGTGAGGGTGATGTGCTCCCTGCTCACATGATGGAGGGCTTTTTCTGCGGCTGCCTTCCCCCTCACCTGCTGCTGTTCCCACAGGAAAGCAGAAATGTGTGTTAGGGAGAGAGTAGAGCATGTTTTGGAGCAGATGGCTTTGACTGGAAAGGGGGTGGATTTTTATTTTTATTTTCCCTGTCCTCAGCTTGTATTAAGAAAGTGATGAGGATGCAGCCAATGTCCTCACTCTGATCTTGCAATGAGCACACAAAAGCTAAAATGAGAGCCCTGCCCTGCCCCGAGTTGGTTCTGGCAGCAGTCCTAATGCACTGAGCCCCAGCACCTCCTTTCAACCCTGTCTCTTGGCTGGATTTTAGTACCTTGATTCAAGCACCATCCTTAGGTGCTCTGTATCCCACTGTTATCCAGACCCAAGGCAATGTCAGGGAAAAGGCACCTGAAGTGCTCAATGCAATAGTGCTGACAGATTTCATGGTTCAGGCGAAAACCGGATCTTTCCCAAAGGCTCTTCCCCTGTAGCAGAAGTGCAGGAATTCAGCTCCTGGGCAGCAGCAGCAGTAAGCCCGGCAGAGCTAGGGTTCCATGCCAGGAGCAAGGGCTGGGGCAATGCAGCTTCTTGCCCTTTCCCGGAGAGGCAGCTGAAGAAACTGCCCAGCCCTCGGAGGTGGTCGGTCCCCTCCAGCTGCCACTGTTTGCCTGGGCACTGCTGTTAATTACCAGGTTGTTTATTTGAGTGATCCACAGCTTTGGATGTCTTTTTTCTCTCTGGTTGTTTCTGTGCATCTGTCTGAATCTGGAGATCCCTAAGATGTCTCTTTCAAGTCTTCCTTTACAGCATACCTCTCCCAGTATGTCCTATGACCCCTCAGGCACCATTGTGCCACCAGAAACTCCCCTGGTAGTTCCATGCCAACCAGGAGACAACCTGTCCCACAGCAGCGTGCACAGGCAGCGAGTGAAGCAACGCTTTGTGTCATCCTTGCTGCCATGGAGGGCATGTGAAGGGATGTTTCCCACTGTTTCTGCTCCTTGCCTGCTGACTTTCCAAGACTCACCATGGAGATGGTCTCTTGCTTCTGATCCACAGCCTCCGTGGTGCTGCCGTGTTTGGCTGGAGGTCCTGCTGCACTGGTTCACTTTTCACAGCATTAAAAAGTATGCAGTGAGCAGCTGTGCTCTAAACTTGAACTCCTGTAAGCACAGGACCTCTCTTGATAGTGGCTCACCCTCCTGAGCAGACAAGAATTGCTGGGTGACCCCATGTGCAGTAAAACCTCAGACAGGGCCAGCACTGATGTAGTGGCATCTTCTGGGCATAGACATGAGAGCTACAGGTGTTGAGCCCAGGTTTCACATGGCAGCTGAGTGCTCATCCTGGTGCTGCTGCACTGTCAGGGCTCTCTTTGGCATAAGCAGGGAGGGAAGCCTTAGTTCTGGTGCTGCTTTGCTGCCTCCTCCTCCTCACCTGGCCTGGTCCCACCCAGCGTGTCCTGCTCTGCTGGAGCAGCACTGTCCCTGTCGATGGCAGACATGAGCTGGTCAGGCTGCCCCACTGCTTCAGCTGCTGCACACCAATGGGAACTGCTCTTTGTTTTCTGGCAGGACTGTATTCTTTGGAATAATGTTTGGAGTAATGTTTCAGTTCGAGGCATTAGCATTCTGATGCAAGGAGGATTGAGGCAAAGTGTTCCAAGTGCAGCTCAGCCATCACGTTCCTGTAGTGGCTGCACAACTGATAGGCAGGAAATGTTTGAGCTGGACTGTGCTGGTCGTGCTGCTGGAAACCTCTTTGGATGGCTTGTGGAGTGGTTGTTGCAGCAGTTCCTGTGTCTGCCAGCACTTACATCAATGTCCTTCAGAGATGTTCACTTCCCTGTCATCAGAGATGCAAAGCTGATCTCATCAGAGCAGGCAACTCAGAAACAGCTCCAGCATCTCTTATTTCTCCATTGTTTACTACATAACCTTTGTGTGAAAAATAGTTCCAAAGATACAGTGCTGAACCTCCAGCTCTGCTTGTTGTGGGACTAACCACCTGTGGTTTAAACTTAAATCCCAAAACAAAGCCAACAAACAAAAAAAAACCCCATCAAGCCAAAACGCAACCCCCAAACCGAGGGCCTTGGAGGTTTGGTGTCTCTCTCTAGTCAAGATTAGAGGTGCTCAAGAGCGTAGGTTGTTATGTGCATAGAACTTTTGAGGAGGGTTTTTTTGTTGGGGTTTTATAAAGCTGGGGACATACTCTGCAAAATTCGGGATTGCACTGCAGAGTTCTCACCACCTCTAATCCTTCTATAAAAGCTGTGCTTTTATGGCTGTTAACGTGTTCCAGAGCTCTGAGTGCACAAAGGTGATGTGAGCCGAGCAGTACAAAGCTGAAATGGGTGGAATGTTCTTCTAATAACTGGGATTAAAAGTTTCTCTGTGTTTTTTGTGTGTAAAAAGCAGGCAGGTTTTGGTCTCTCCAGATTCCACACCAACATTGTCCACTCCTCTCCTGGTGTGGGGTTTTTGGTTGGTTTGATATTTAAGCTGCATAGGAAAGACCATGGAAATTAGTCTCCTCCTCCTCCTTCAGCTTTTGTTTCCAGCTGTTCCTTGGCATGTTTTCCTCTGCAGCTTCACTCTCTCAGAGCATCTTTCCATTGCACTTGAGAATAGCTATGCTCTGAGCTGAGGCTTTGAGCTGTGGCTTTATAACCTTGCTGGTTAAAATCTGGGGTTTTTTTCCCTTTGCCCCTCGCTGTTCCCTGGCATTCCAGCTTGAGCTCTACAGGAGCATTGTGTCATATCAATTCCTGTGTGATTGCAGGCACTGGAGGAGGAAGGAAGCTCCAATGTGAAAACCTTCAGCTTTGTTTTGCTAAAGGCTTTGCTGTAAGGTGAGACTCACTTGAAAGAAAATTACCCTGGGATGCAGAGGGTGGTGGCTTAAGAAACCTCCATCAGAGTCTCTTTGCTTCTGCAAAAGTTGTAGTAAATAGTAAGGTTGCAACATAGCCCGGAGATTGTTTGTTCCTATAGAACTTCTATTTGCTGAAAGTATTTTTACGTAGCCACAGCTTTTTAGATTTTCTTCCTCTTTTCTACTTCATCTTTGTTTCATTTCCATCGGCCCATTTTAGACATTGTTAGATCAATTTAAAACTTTGACACCTGTTCTCCTATAAATATAACCCCTGAAATTCTTGATGTCCTTTATGTTCTGTGCAGTATTAGGCACTGAACTGGGACAAAAGTCCTTGTGCAATTCAAACGTAATTGTTGCTGCTTAAACTATCAGTGGTTAAGGAGGAGACAGGCAGAAAGGGGGCACTGAAAGGCTGTACTTAAATGGCAGTTTAACAGACAGTTCTGAGCATCTTTAGGGTAACCTTTTAAATAAAATGCAGAGTTAATTTTATTTTTTTTTTTTTTTTTTTTTTTGGGGAGAAGAACATTGNTTTTTGGGGGGGGGGGTCGGGTGGGGATTTTAACTTGTTTCCAGCCCAGCTGTTGAGTTCCTGGGTCCATCTGGGGGTTTTACTGTAGCGCTTGCCTCTCTGTGCAGGTAATTGCTGCCGCTCCCTGCTCAGTCCCGGACACAGAAATTACCCTGCCTTGTTTCCTTTGGTACCAGCTGTAACAGCACCTGTAACAGGCCTTTTGCCCATGGTTCTGGAGTGGAGGCCAAATGGACTGGAGACAGAACTAGATGGAAAAAAACCTAACCAAACAATGAACAAAGAAACCGCAACAACCCACCCTCTCACCCCATTTGCCGTCGTTTATTTAATCCTCTCTTGTCCCAAGAGTTGTTATTTTTCTTACATTGTCAAACTGCCCAAGTAACTTGGTGGTAAAACCCATGCAGGAAACTGCCGGTCTGTGCTGTGGCACCAGGAAATGAAACTCTGCCGGGTAGATCTTCCCTGTGCCTTACCTGTGCTGCTCACCCTGCCAACAAATACGCTTGCTGTGGAACACCTCTGGGGGTTGAGATACGCTTGTGTTCTTGCAGGATTCATCTGTATTAAAAGGCTGAAATTCAATGCTTTCTTCTATTTTAAAAATGTCAAATGCTGGCTTTTCCCTGGTGGCTGCAAAAGTGCTCCAGAGAGACTGCCAGGGTATCTAGAGTGGGATCTTTGTCCTGTAGGTCAGGAGGGGACCTGGGAGGCTCCAATTTGGGCTTTGAAAACCTGGTTCCGGGCTGGTGAGAGCTGCTGTGAGGCAGCAGAGTTTGTACAGGTGTGTAGTGAGGTGCTTGCTGTGCCAACAGGGCCAGTCCATCCTTGAAGGACAAGGAAGGAGAGCTGAGCACACCTGCCATGTATTCTAAGTCAGGTCCCTGGAGATTTCTTGTCTTTGGAAACAGCACATGGAAAGGTGGACCAATGTTAGCAGCCATCCTGGTGCTTCCAGCGTGGAGCAGCCCTTTCCTGGCACAGGGCTTGTGGTTGGTGCAGCGAGGCCAAACTTGGGAGCCAGAGAAATTCCTGGAGAGTGGAATCTCTGTAGCTGCTCTGGGAACTCTGCAAGTGTCTGCTCCCAGCTGAGGAGCTGCAGCTCTCTCTGGGTGTTCAGGTGTGGAGTGTGGGTCTGGAGAGGTTGTTTTGTTGCTGACAAAACCTGGAGATGCTAGCTGGGGTGTGGATGGGGATCCCAGGGATCAGAGCCAACCTCTGCAGGATCCCTGAGCAGGTGTGCACCTGAGCCTGGCGTGCACCACGCAGGCTGCCCAGGCATGGTGTGGGGATGCCATGAGGGTCTGATGCTGTAGAGCAGCATTTCCCTGCACAGTGTCCACAGAAATGAACTATGGAGGGATAGGATATTCAAAGTATTTTGGACAAACGACTTGGATTTTTTTGAGTGTTGGGGATTTTTTTTTTTTGTCTCCAAGCATATCTTGATGTTTGTACGGTCATCCAGCAACAATGCAGACTGTTATGGTGCCCTCTGATTTCCCTCACAGGCTGCCTTTGTTTCTACGTGCAGCTGTGTAGTTTTTATGGAGATCTGAACTGCAAGGCATGAAGAAACTCCTTTGTTTGTTGTCGCTTCTGTGCATAAAATCGTTCTTGATTTTCTTCTAAAGCACAAATCCACTCCACATTGCTGATTCTGGACTGACTTTGGACTGTTTCTGGGATTTCCCGGGTGTCCACTGAAATTGTTGGAGCTTTAGGAACAGATTTGCTCCTGGCTTCGAATGCCGTTTTCTGATGCAATTGTCCCCCTTAAGTGTGCGCAGAACAGAGTTCCTCTGTGCAAGGACCGTATAGCTGCTGAAATGCTGTTGGGCTTGGAGCAGGCAGTGGACTAGTGATATCTGCAAATCCGGGCTTCCTAGAGGTCTCCAAATCAGTGTTTTCCTTTTGGCTGGTTACAAAACCAAACAGTTATTTGCCAGAGATCCCCACCTACAAGCTGGAATTGAAGATGCCTGGGAACTGATGTGAGCAGACTTCCTGTAAAAGGCTTCCAGACTAAATGGAAATCCCTCTCAGCTGAAATGAGGCGTCTATGAATGGAAGATGGAGTATGTTTTTCAGGAGAAAAATCTACAAATCTGCGTAACTACAGATAATTGCAAGGCGTTTGTTCTCTCTGTTTCAACATGTGTGTCAGTACGAGGTGCTTGGCAGCTCGTGTGATTTCTCACGGAGCTGCCAAGCCCCACAGCAGCTCCCCGGGGCTGGCAGAGCTCAGGGAGCCGTGGGCTCTGCAGGAGGCTCCCCTCCTGCCCAAAGCAGCTCCCACTCATCTGCTGCTCACCGAAATAATGGGAAGTTCTTGTTGTGCAGCGAGGGTGGATTGTGTGTGAGCTGCCCTGAGCAGGAGGGGATGAAGGCAAGAGCAGGGGCGGGAGCGGTGCTGGTCTCCTGCTCCCCAGTGGCAGCCGAGACCTCTTGATCCAGTTCCGAAAGCTCAGCTACAGTGCAGGACAGGATGACAGAGGTAAAATCACATGCTGGCTGACCTTCAGGCCCAGCTCTGCAGGCAGGAACCGGGCTGTTTTGCAGTGATGCTGTTGGGGAACTTCTATCATCCTGCTCAAAACAGTAGTGATACTGTGAGGTAAACTGTGACACTGAAAGGCGCAGACCTGGGATGAATCCACCTGTGTTTGGTTGACCCCTGTTGTTGGTGATGACAATTTGTTTCTCTCTCTAAAGAGTAGGTAATTGAATGCATGACTCAAAGGGATGAGCTCATGTGTTGTTTGGAAGGGATTTTTCCCATGGCTCACAGCTCTAAGCTGACTAGTTAAATTGCTGCCATTAATGTGCTGCTGTACACACTTTTTAAGGTTGGGTGACTTCATCGGTTGTTATTTGAATAGCTTGAATTCTCTTTTTTCATGTGTTGTGTTGATGCCCTCATACCACATTTTTTCTGAACCATTTAGTATCCCTTACAGATGACAGAGACAGTAACTACTCCTCTAAGTGCATAGTAGGAGCTGGGGTGGAAGATAATGCACCTGTAGTATCTTCTTACAGATGTTGCTGCTTGTTTTTAAAGTGCTCAAGAAATGAGAGGATCTCAAACCTGCATCTCTGGGTGCTGGTGCCAGCAGCTGCCTTCTGCCTGGGAGTGGGTTTGGTGTTGGATTAGTACATTTGGTTAAACCTGTTTGCTCTGAACATGCTTTCAGCAGCTACTGGCCACCTGTGGTTTCCATGACCGTCTGCCTTGTTTGACTAGAAGTGAAGCAACAAGTCTTCCTCTATCAGCTTTTGCTGACAAACAACCAATTCTGACAGCTGAATTCTGCCCTTTTACTCACAGGCTGCTGAAGGCTTGTCAAAAAAATCCAAAACAACAAAACCCCAAAATAAGATGTTTTAAACCACATTTACCGTGTGTCCTGGCTTTGTATTCTGCTCTTGGTCACTGGCCTCAGTCGCTGTAGGTGACATTTCATGACTATCTCCACCATAAGCAGTTCTTAAACAAAAAGGTGCAGGATGTGGGGTGTGGTCAGAGGGAGCAGTGAACCTGGTGTTGGGTGTGTAGTCTCTTGTCTTGTGGAATATGGTTCTGCCAGAAAATGAGTCCCAGGCGGTCAGTGCCCTCTGTGGTGTGAGGTAGAGCCTGTGGAGAAGCCCGTGAGTTTGCGTGGCCCTGGCTGTGTGGCAAGAATGTGCTGTGGAGCTGCTCTGGAGTAGCTCTGTTACTCCCACCCCTCACCATGGGTAATGCTCCCAGTACACCCCCAAAGCTGGGCACTGGAGAGGCTCTGCTGGAAACTGCCAGTGGGTAACACCCTGTGCCTGGGGGGCTGTTTCACCCTGAAATAACCTCACCAGGTGACTGTTCGTTCAGGGCTGCTCTGAGCTCCTCTGCCAATATCCGTTCTGTCCAGATTCCTGCTGTGAGCCCCATGTGTAAATGTGGTTTGCTTGTGGAGGTGGTCTGGGATCTTTGCCTTGGCTTTGGCGTGAAGTTTTTGCATGCTGAGGACTGGAAGTGGGAGTGGCATTCTTATTCCATAGCTGATCTGCCAGTAGACCTGGAGCTGTTATTCTCACCTTTTGGCCTCAATTTTGTGACCTCCCAGCATTTCTCCTCCTTTAATTTCTTGGGTTTGTTGAGGATGGGACTTAATTGCATGTTGCTGCTTCTGCCTTTTTGTCGTACTCAGCAGGGGTGGGGGTGTCTGGCCACTGGCTGCTCTCCCCCTACAGTGGTTCCTGCTTTCAGGGGGGTCTGGGCAGCCTTAGCTGGTGCCCGCACACACAGGGGCAAGGCTTTCTGTGCCCCAGCCACATCAGTCATGACTTGGAAAGGCATGGATCATCTTGGGAAAGGACTGGTAACATCCTGGAAAGGTCTGGTAACATCTGTGACACCCAGGGACTTGGTAGAATAAATGAGTCACCTTTGGACGCTGCTCGGGTATTGCTGGCATTTGGGTAAATGAATTTCTGCACTAATTGCCTTAGGCTGGACTTAGCAGAGCACAGAAGGGCTCCAGGAACAGTACAGGCAGAGGGGCAGCCTTTGCACTGTGTGCAGCACAGATTGTTTTTTCCTTTTTTAATCCAGCAGGAAGGTTGGCACAGGCCCTTTGGAGGGAGAGGGAGGGACCTTTCAGCAGCTCGTGTCTTGCATACACACCAATAAGATGACAGCTAGTTTATGTGACAGAAAACATGCTGGTATGTCCCCAAAGGTGTGCCAGGGGACTGTGGCAGGGGGAGCCTGAGTGACACCCAGGCAGGCTCTGCCAGCCCGTCAAGAGAGCTCAGAGGAGGGGACACCCGGATTGGACCCCTCATGGAGAACTTGGCTGGAAGGGACAGTGCTTTCATGCATATTTTATGTTCTGCAAAAATTCACTACTGCTGTGGTGTTCTTGGCATCCAAAGTGTTTTCTAAACTGTTGATAAGGTTTAAAACCAAATTTACCCATCTCTGCTTAGTCACAGTTCCTGGAGTCCTTGCTGCTGAGAAGCTTCACCACAGATTCATCCTTAATGTTTTCCTTTTGCAAACACACAGTATAGGATTTCCAGTCCATCGACCCTCTCTAAAGTGTTCCTAGGTGCTTATCTACCTTTGTGGCAGTGAGAACATGCGTTTAAGCCCAGCTGCACAGTGGGTGATTGCAGCTTTGATCCTTCCCTGTGTAGTAAGGAAGGATTGTCACAACGCAGGTTACAAACTCCTGCCTGGATACTCTTGGTGTTGGCTTGTTTTATAATCATGGCATGTCTTTGAATCTGGCAGCTCCTTGCTCTCAGAGCTCTGCATCTCTCCCTCCCAAGACTCCTCTGTGGTGCCACACAGCATGACCAGCCCTTCACAGCTGGTTAGTCAAGTTCGCTGTGAAATCTCAGCAAGTTAAATATTTGATGTGTATTCTCTGTGTTTTCATTCCAGCCTGTGCTCTCCCCTCTTCCCAGCAGCCAGTGGTCAGTGTGGCACTAAACCTGCAAACCTTTAGGAAGACCTTTTAAGAACTCGAGACCTCTGCACTCAGCAGAACCGACAACCTGTGAGGAAACAGAGAAGGCTGCAGATTTGGGGGAAAATCCAACATTTTCAGTTAGACATTTGTGGTATGGTGACTTCAGCTGCACTAATGACAATCACAAATCAAAGTCCATCCCCAGGCTGGTTGGGTGAGGCACTGTGGTGACAGGGTGAGTCTTTCTGGTGGCTTCTGAGCCAGTCGAGCAGAGCATTTCTGTAGGGCTGCAACAGACCAGGCACAGCTCACCCTCCGCCCTCTTCTGGGTGTTTAGATGCTCTCAGAGTTGCAGAATGCAGCCACTCTGACTTAATTATGTCTGTAGATAAAGGAACAATCCACTGAATTTCAGCATTAGTCAGGTAACAAAAGTCCACTCAGTTTATCTTATTTCTTATTTATATGATGCATTGAGTAAAGGCTTGGCATTGGTTCATTGTCACTGTGCACCTCCAATTTTGCCTGTTGACCTTATGTATCACTTTGCAAGCAGGTTGGTTATCTTCTTTTGAATTATACATAAATGAAACCAAATTTAATTTTCAAAAGGAGAAAAAAGCTGAGGTTGCATTATATAGCATGAGTCTGTAAGCTAGAGGAACTGAGTTTTAATGAAGTTAAAATAATGTGCACTGGTTTTTTTTGTGGGTGGACTAACAGCGAGGTGGATTCCAAACTCCCACAAGCAGAAACATTCATGTAAGAGATGAGGTGGCAAAAGCATCTTTGGCCAATCTGACTCATGCAAACTGGAAAGGACTGCAAATGACAAGGAGACTCTCTGAAAAGGAAAGCAAGCTTGTCTTAAAACTATATGAATGTTTCACTTGAGTACATTGATTTATTTTTACTACTTTTTAATTTTTTTCCTTTGGAAAGAGATTTTTGGGCATCACCGGAAATGTCTTCTGTCCCAGATTTGTGAATAAATTATGTTCTTCTAGAGACTCTGCAGATGCAAACTGGAGATGGTGCTGGCAGCTTTTGGGGAAGGTCTCAGGAAAACCTGCTGATGGCTTGGTTAATGTGGATGAGCCCTTCATCCCTGTCATGGGGCGAGTCCTGGTTATACCTTTGTGATGCGTGTGTCGGCACTGGAATTGTTAGCTGGGTCTTGGATCATTAGGGCATCCCTGGAGGAGGACACTTGATTTGTACAATAACCTAAAATGTGGTGTTGGCTCTGGCATTACCCTGGGAGCTGGAATCCCCCTCCCCACAGTGTGCAGTGGGGATCACCTTGGAAAACTAAAGGATGAAAGAGGCACATGCTGCTGTTAGGTTTTGCTCAAACCTGCCTTTTTGAGGGGAGGTGCCCTTCTGGCCCCCACCCAGGTGTTAGGGCAGAGTCACCTGGTTAGTCTGCAACTGCAAACTTGTCTCCTTTTCTCTGAAACAAAGACCCACACAAAACCCAGAGGCCACCGTGTTTCAGTAGTAAATATTTATAGAGCTTTGTTCGCTTGAGCTATTTAAAGCAGTTTTCCTGAGAGATCAACCTGTTTAAAGGGAGAGCATGAAATGCACATCTCCTTTGTGTTTCTCCCTTTTCCAGTGTGACTTCCAGATCCATGTACCTGCTTGGCTGCTGCCACTTCCTTTGTGCTTTTGCTGCTCATGCAGGTGCAGGGCAGAGGCTTGGACAAGCCATGAATTCCCAAGGGTAAAGGGAACAGCCTGATACAAAGTAGTATCAATGGCTGGAAAAAAGTTACCATTTCTCATGGAGGGGTTTTACTTTTCCTATTCGCATCAAGTGTCAGCTTTTGGGTGAACTCAGGTTGGGTGTGGAGTTTTCAGGTAATACTGATGCGAAGTGTGTTGTGCTTGGCATGAGTAATTTGGAAGAGAGCAGAGTTTACTATAACACATCCTGTGGAGTCCCGTGGGAAAATTACTTGCTTTCTTAGGTTTTCCTTATAGCAACTGGCAAGAGATAGGAAGAAAGGTTTGGGATTCCCTGGAGCCTTGCCCGGGAGCATGAAACCCAGCTCCGTGGAGGAGAGGAGCATCGGATGTCTGACATCAGGGTTGCTACAGCAGCTCCCTCCGCACTGTGCCCTGTGCCAGGTCGGCTCTCTGCTCCAGGAATGGGGCTGGGATGGCATCAGCGTAAGCAGGAGTCTAAAGCAGGGCTGGAAAAATAACACAGGAGTCGGCCTGAATGCCAAATCCGAGAGATCAGCCCAGGCTTGTTTTCTGAGCCTCATTTGCTTTGATGCATCATGCTAATATCGGTCCACAAAGAGATCGGTTGATAGAGAATAGGCTTTAAAGAAGCGTGTTTGCTTTCCCCCAGCGCCGCTGCGCGGGGCCGGGCCGGGCCGGGCCGGGCTGGGCAGGGCAGGGCCGGTTCTCTGAGCTCTGTGTGCCGCAGGAACATCCCAGTGCTGGCGTCGGCCCCTGCAGGAACATCCCAGTGCTGGCGTCGGCCCCTCCCTGCGGGGGGTGCGAATGGAGGCGCTCCGGGCAGGGCAGGGCAGGGCCGGTTCTCTGAGCTCTGTGTGCCGCAGGAACATCCCAGTGCTGGCGTCGGCCCCTCCCTGCCGGGGGGTGCGAATGGAGCCGCTCCGGCACGGTCCGCCCCGAAACAGCCGCGCTTGGCTGGGAGCTCAGGTGGGGGAAACCCCGTCACCTGCAGAGAGGAACTGGTAAAACTTTCCCTTAACTTGTGTCTGAGCTGCCTGAAATGTAACGGCAGAGAGGGGCAGCCGTGGTTTGGCCATGGCCATGCACTGCCATGCTGCCAGCAGCCTCAGTGCAGAGGTGGAATCTAGTGACTGCTCTGTCCCCAGATCCCTGGGACAGGGGGGGAACCAAGGCTGAGCTTGGGCCTGGGAAAGAGAGCTCGACTGCTCAGCTTCCCTCTGAGATGTAAATGTGGGAGTGCATTGGGCTGCAGCTCTGGACATGGTTGTGTGTTACTGGGACTGAAATAGAAGAGGCCAGTACTGGTGTTCACCACCATGGTGAGTCCCATGATTTTGAGGGCTCTTCTGATTGATGCAGATTTTGTGGCCCCGGTGAGCCATGGGAGAGCTGTACTTGTGAACTGCAGCCTACTCAGTGCTAACCAGCTAAAATAACAGACCAAAACCACGGAGTGCCTTTGAGCTGTCCTGATGTGCTGAGTGTTTATGGAAAAGGGAAGCTGAAATTTTCTCCAAAACATTGCAGTTGTGCAGGTTTTTGTCCTTCATTAATGAGCTTGTAGGCAGAGTTTGCTCCAAAACCTTTTGTAAATTCAGTCCTAGTCTCAGTTTGGGTGTTTGCAAGTTGAGAAGTGCAGCAGTTTCCTCAGCCCATTACCAGCTTGCTTTTAACTGGTGCGTGTGACCTCCTGCCAATGTATGTAACGCCCAAAAAGCCCTGTGTCCCACTGAATTAAAGTATGTGGTGTAGTTTCAGATGAACACAGATTATTTAAAGCATTTCTCTGGTGACCAAGTCATGATTTTTGAGGACAGGGAACCCATGTTTCTCTGGGGATGTAGGCTGGGCAGTTAGTGCGCAAAGAGCATAGTGAAGACGTGTGAATCTGACATTTCCATTAACAAGTTTCCTTCTCTTCCCAGTTAAGCTGAACCTCTCTCGCTTTTACAAGCTTTAGTCAAGCAGTTTGTTTCAGCTCGGTACAGGCATTTTTCGAAGTATGTGGCCTCCATGCCCTGAAAACTGTCCCTGTCCCCACTCCATGGTGTTTTCATGCAACTGCTCCATCCGTGCGCTGCTGGCATGAGGGTGATAGGGACTCACTGCTGACAGAGAGCTCTTGTGTCTAAGGAGGGGGCAGAGTCGCTGGGGATTTTGCATCTGAAACACAGCAATGAGCTTAATTTGCCCCTTTCCTAACAGCCCATCCGATCCTGGTTCAGGAACTGGTAAGGGAAGGTGTCTGGATACTCCCTTCTGGTCGCAGAGCAACCTTACTCCCAGTACTCCTCACCACCCCTGGGGATGAGGGAGATTTATATCTGCCTGAAAATAAATACAGATCATTCATTTGTCTCTGGAGGAAGATAAAATGTAAACTGCCTATTTTCTGTGATACAGCACTGGAAATAGTTAGAATTTAAGATAATTATCTTTATTGCTTTTTATAGCAGCCTATGATGGCTGAAATCTAATTTGTTTTTCACTAAGAGGGAACTCCTGTGGATGACTCAGAAAAATCCATTTGCTTTATTGACAAACTTGTCTGTTCGGTTGTCAGGGCAGTGTTCTCCTTGCAGGAAAAGGGAAATGCAGGTCATAACACAACAGCATGGGGTTTTAATAGAGATTCAAAGTTTGATATCTGTTGGCAAGAAGAAAAACTAAAGTTGATGTAATTAGAGTGAAGTGACTGCTTTATTAAAAGGTTGTAAATTAGTTGATGCTTCAGTGGGTGTGCAGTAATGGTGCTCTGTGCTTTGTTTATGCAACTTCACAACACTTGAAGCTTATTAACAAGAGCTTGCTGAGAAGCTGCTTTTTCTGGGCACCTGGTGCCCCTTGGCTTTGGGAAGGAGGTGGGAGGTGCAGTTGTGCCTCTTGCCCTCTGCCTGGGGCTGCAGGGAATGCTGTGTTCAGTGTGGCTTGGGACTGTCACTTGCAAGGGGAGTTGGTTTTTTTTTTAACTTCTCAGTCTGACTGTGAGACAGGCTCCCAGTTTTAACAAATTTCTTGCCTATCTGAAGGTAGTGGACACCCCTTGTGTGAGTGAGCTGTGTGCCAGCACAGCTGGGTGTTGCGGTTTGGGGGTTTCTAGGTGCTGTGGCTCTATGAAAAGCAAAAGCAGATGTCTCTGTAGTGCTTCTCAGCCCTTGACAAGGGAGGAGTGTGTCCTGCCTTACCTGGCCCTCTGTGATCCACACCCCAGAGCTGCTCAGAAGAAGAGACAGCAATCTTTGGGCAACCTTCCTGTAACATCTCCCAAAATGTCCTGTGGCTGCGGGCAGTGGTGTTTGAGAGATGCTGGGACTGCATGCTGATGTAGCAGAGATGTATCTAAATTGTGTCTGCCTGTGGCTGTGCCCCACAATGCAATCTAAACCTGCCCAAAAGTCTAATTTATCACTGCCATACAGAATAATGCTGCAAATCACTGAATCACAGAGAATCATGGAGTGACTTGGGTTAGAAGGGACCCTAAAGCTCACCTTGTTCCATCCCCTGTGCCATGGTCAGGGACACCGTCCTAGGTTGCTCCAAGCCCCATCCAACCTCTCCTACAGCTCAGGTTCTAAGAGGTTTAAAACCACAATGAAGAAGTCAGAAGCAATGTAGGGGTTGAAGGTGTTTTCAGGGAGGAGGGATAGAGCTCCGTGAGAGCAGTCTTGGCCATGGAGCAGAAGTCTGTTCCTGTCAGGTCTCTGTAGCTCTGCTCAAAGAGGCAGCAGAGAAAGGAGGAGAAAACATTCCTTTAGGACACATGAAATGAGAGCTCCGTGTGGGCAGAGCAAAGTTCTTGTGCATCTGTGAAGATGTTCTCAGAGTTTGCTCAGCTTTTCATTGCTTCTCTTTCAGGAATTGACTACAAGACCACTACTATCTTGTTGGATGGCAGAAGGGTCAAGCTGGAACTCTGGTGAGTGTTTCTCTGCCTTTCTAATCCAAACCCTGGGAGCTCAGGCCAGGTGAGCAGGGCCAGGGGGGCGCTGTACCAGGCTGTGCAGAGTGTGGACCATCCCTGGCTCTGTGGTGGGACTTCCTGGCTGTTCTTACCAGAAAGTTACTCTGGCAAGCAAGATTCCTTTCTGTCAGTCAAGTGGCACAAACACCATGCTGCTCTAAGCTGGAATAGTCTGAATTCAGTAACTGTCTGTCGTAACTGACCATTTTCACAGTTACTCTGCACTTGAGACCCCGCCTGTAGTTTTGTCATTCCGAGCTCCTGGCACAGGAAAGACATGGATATGTTAGAAGAGGTTCAGAGGAGGCCATGAAGGTGCTCCAAGGACTGGAGCCCCTCTGCTCTGGAGCCAGGCTGGGAGATCTGGGGGTGTTCACCTGGAGAGGAGAAGGCTCCAGGGAGAGCTCAGAGCCCCAGGGCCTAAAGGGGATCCAGGAGAGCTGGAGAGGGATGAGGGACAGGGGATGGCTTCCCACTGGCAGAGGACAGGGTTAGGTGGGATATTAGGAAGGAATTGTTCCCTGGGAGGGTGGGCAGGCCCTGGCACAGGGTGCCCAGAGAAGCTGTGGCTGCCCCTGGATCCCTGGAAGTGTCCAAGGCCAGGCTGGACAGGGCTTGGAGCAGCCTGGGACAGTGGAAGGTGTCCCTGCCCATGGCAGGGGGTGGAACTGGTTGGTGTGTAATATCCTTTCCAACCAAACTATAACATCATTCTGTATTCCCATGCAGTTCTTGATCACTGAGGGACTAGTATAGTTTTGGAAGCAATAGTGGATTTTCCTGAAATCTAAGGATGAGAAATAGAAACAAGAGAAGGAAAGTAGAAGAATAAGACAGGTGAAGCTCTTAATCCCTCAGCAGCTGGATATTTCTCAGTGCCTTGGCAGAAAATGAAAACGAGCTGTGAACAGATGTCCCAGCATCAGGGTGGGGTGAACCCCTGGAGAGCAGGACTGACTGCCGTGACCAGACACTGGGGCAGAGGTGCGAGAACACTGCATGGGAGGAGTAACCCCTGCTTTATCTGTCAGCACTGGAAGGACAGCTGGAATCCTTGTGGCTGAGCTTTGTCTGAGGTCTGACTTGGTGAGGAGCTGACATAGTCTGTGAGATGAAAGAGGAAGGGAAGTACAGGACAGGATAGGTAAGGATAGGTAGTCTGTCCCTTCCCTGGTTTTCACACAGATCTGGTAGGGAATGACAGAGGTCCTAAAACATGGAGTTAAATATCCCCTTACAGGCTTGGGTCAAGGCACAGGAATATTAGTAACATGTGTGAATTGTTAAATAGGAATGAACTTCATGTTGTCAGCCTCAGTGACTGACTCTAGCAGTGTATAGTTTGGTGATTTAATTACAACCCTGCTCTCTGAAGCGGAATGTCCTCATTTTTTTCTTACAAAAAAGAACAGAAGCAGCTAATTTATCTCTTCTAGCCTCCATGGTTTTATGTGCCACTTGGATTCTTTTCTCTCTTGCAAGATGCCTATTTTAACATTTCAGCCCCAAGTGTGTAGTAACATAGCGCTTCCCTCTTGAAACCATCTTTTTATACTGTAATTCTTGAGCTGGAGAACAGCACAGGAACTGGAAAGCTGATAACACTGATTGATGATGCCTTAGTGTAATCTTCTACGATTACTTACTCAGTATTTGATTGTTGAGGGGGAAGGACATGTAAGCACAGGCTGTTAGATTGATGTTCAGGATCCTACAAGGCTTTAGATCTGAAGAAAATTACTGTTCTGCATGTGAGGTCAGTATGTTTTTTCTAGAGCTGCAAATCTGGGGCTGAGGGATTCCTCAGCCTGCTCAGTGGTCATTAAAGTGTCTTTTATCCTGGCCCAGGGAATAGATTTGAGAAAGAGTATAATGTGTGTCTGATTAGTCTGACACATTTCAATATATCATGGTTAAATCTGGCATCTTGTTCCAGAAGGGCACTGAGGGGTGCTGGTAATGTTGTCAAACCTAGTTACACCTTGTCCAAACAGGTCTGACTGAAAAGCCCTTTATTGTCACAGTGGTCTAGAAACACTGTACCCCACTCCTGTTCCTCAGCTTTCTGTAGGATATATGGACCAGGTCTGTCAGGGATCTGGGTATAAAGAGAATTCCCTTTATTTTTGGTTAAAATGTGTTTGAAAAGTAAGCAAATCCTAGTGCACGGCAATTCTCCTCGTATGAGTGGTCACATTCAGGTTGTCTGTTGTTTGTGCCTGGGAGATTTCTGCAGGCTCACTCTGACTTTGAATTCCTGTGGATTGAAGGGAGCTAGGCAGACAATCCTTTGCCCAAGGGAGTAAAATGACTTTCACCTTCACATATCATGAGGTAGTGCTGCAGCTGAGTGGTTTGAGCTTGCATCTTCTTCATGGAAAGCACGATGACAGTGACAACCTTGTACCCAAAGGTAGAGATGTACCCACCAGTTCTTCCCCA
This sequence comes from Donacobius atricapilla, assembly GCA_013397315.1. Lineage (NCBI taxonomy): Eukaryota > Metazoa > Chordata > Aves > Passeriformes > Mimidae > Donacobius > Donacobius atricapilla. The sequence goes on along the minus strand of WBMY01009897.1, from coordinate 25,722 downwards.
GAAGAACCCACCATGCAGAGCACTTTGGGTACCAAGCATGTCCTAAAGATCTGACAAGATCAACACTGATTTTTATTTTATTTTTTATGGCCAGTGGGAGATGTGCTGTATGGGAGTCAATTCTCTTCATCTCATACCTGTAACTTTTCTGTGTTTTAGGGACACCTCAGGGCAGGGCAGATTTTGCACCATTTTCAGATCCTATTCCAGGGGAGCCCAGGTAAGTGCTGCTCTCAGGGCTTTGATGGGACGCATTTGCTTTTCCTTTAGGCTGTATAAGTCTTTCCTGCCATAGTAAAGAGCTCTGAAGAGGAATGTGCCGATCACCGAAAGGATCTCTGTAGATGACAAAGAGACACTGAATGTTGTCTTGTTGCCTGGAATTCTGTTCTTATGAAGTGGTGGGAGAGAAGGGAGTGAATGGCAGACTTTGCTAAACTCCTACAGAAAAGGTCTGTGCAGACAATATTCAGTCTTAATTTCTAGAGCAGGGCTGAGAGGTTTAGGTTAGAGAGGATGAGGAAATTCTCACTCTAGATCTGCCTTAGCTTTAATGTGGGAGCACCTACTTTCTGAGGTTTTTAAAATTTGTTTAAATATGGCACTGGCTTTCCCAGTGGAGTTCTTCCAGTCTGTGTTGCTTTCGAGTCAGTTCCAAAAATAGGGGTGGCTCCTACTTGAGTGTTTGAGGCAGACTTGAAACTAGAACAGCTCAATTGGAACGTAAAGTATGTGTGTTCCTCAAAACATGAGGCAGAGTGTTACATTTTGATTTTCTCCTTTGGGCCCTGCTCCAGAATAGCATCAAGATCCTCAACAGCGCAAAAGTCTTGCAATTCTCTCGGAAATTAATAGTGCTTTCTCACAGTTCTGCTGTTGTCCTTCTAGTAATGTGGCAGGGTCCCTCCAGGATCAAGTTTACTCAGGTTAAATGAGTTACTTTATTTTCCTTATTGTTTTCAAGTTGGAAAACTTTTGAGAAAATTCCTCGTTACACACTAGGAGTTGGAAGCTGTGTATCAGCGTCCTGAGCATGCCAGTATCCAGGGAGATTCCCAGCCTCTGGGAAATGTTGTACTTCTACTCAAGCTCTTACTACTCTTGGCTTTTTGCTCCTTGTATCTGTAGACCTTTGCTTTGCTAACTGGCAAAATCCATGTTGTTCTCTTCCTCTGACTTCCTGCAAAATCACTTGTGCATAGACATAGGAGCACCTCATCTGAGGTGTGCTGTTGAGATCTCCCCATGTCCTGTTTATTCACGTTAGTACAAATCTCTGGTGGTCTGGATGCTTTGAGGCAGCTCCTTTGAAGCAGAGGCCAATTTCCTGGTGCTTGCAGAAAAGTGCAAGGGAAGGAGAGTTGGAGTTCTGCAGTGGGAGAGTGCAGGATCTCCTATTCACATGCTCAGTCCTGTGTCTGAGTTTCTTTCAGCTTCTACATTTCATTTTCTTTTCAGCTTTTACTACATTTCAGAAAAATCTGGAACTCCAATCACATAATCACAGTTTGCATTGGAAGAGAGCTTAAGGCTCATCTCATTCCAACCCCTCTCCCATGTGCAGGGACACCCTCCACTAGACCAGTGTGCTTCAAGCCCCATCCAGCCTGGCCTTGAACATTTCCAGGGATCAGGAATCCACTACCTCCTCATGGAACCTGTGGCCTTGAGGCCACATTGCTTCCCTCACCGGTTAGAAGTGAACAGAACTGGTCGGTGTGGTTTTCTGGTGACCACAGAACTCAGCTTTGGTCAGGCTCTTTCTAAGACCCTTGCTGTGTCAGATGCTCAGATCAAACTGGGAATAAAAAGCAGCAACTACTGTGTCCAGGAATGCCACCTGGGAGTTTTTAGCCCTGTGTGCAGCCACTGTGCACAGTGGTTACTCCCCTTGCTGTGACCTGGGAGCTCCTCAGATCAAGTGCTGTGTCTTGGCAGGGCTGCACCCTCAGAGCCTGAGCCCACATGCCAGAACATGTACCTGCTGCTGCCATAGGGCAAACTGGGGCATAGGGCAAAGCTGAAATGAGCAGGGATGAGAACACTCAAATTGGATGGGGGGAGAGACACACGTCTGTCTGGTCCCTGCACGGAGCTGTGAGGCACTGGCACAGTGTGGGATCCCTGCAGCCTCTTCTCCCTGCACACTACATTTGAGTGCCACAAGGTGTCGTGTACCTGGCTGCCCTCAGGCTTGAAAGGGACTGATTTTCTCTTCCTTCCTCAAAGTGAAGCTCTTGACCTTCTTCAGCTGTATTTATCAGTATTGCTGCAGGAGCTCTCACCTGAACATCAGCAAGGTTTGCCTTGTCCATCTCACTGCCTGCCCGTCCCAAGGAGTGAGTCTGAGTGAACCTCATCAGCCAGGCAGAGGGACCTCTAAATAGTGATGCTTTATAGAATCACAGAATCACTAAGGTTGAAAAAGCCTTCTCAGGTCATCAAGTCAATCCAGGAACCCAGCACTGCCAAGGCCCCAGCTAAACCATGTCTCTCAGCACCACATTCTACACAGATTTTTTTTAAAACATATCCAGGTGGCTCCACCAGTGCACTGGACAGCCAATGCCTGACCACCCTTTCAGCAAAGAAATTATGCCAAAATGCAATCTAAACCTCCCCTAGCACAACTTGAGGTTGTTTCTTCTCACCATATCACTTGTTACCTGGGAAAAGAGACCAATACCCTGACTCTCACCTCTTTTCAGGAAGTTGTAGAGAGCAATTCACTGCTGAATGCTGGGGAATGGAGCTCACTTGCACAGCAAGGTGTAGCTCACGCCTTTGCCTCAAACCTGCCCTGGGCTTGTGCATCAAATGCCTTTTCCAAAGTGCTGTTCTGATGCCTTAATCCTGGTCTGCCTCAACAGTCAATGCATAAAAGCAGCAAACCAGCCCTAAGGAGCCAGCCTGCCTAGGAGGAGGAGAGGTAATTCCCAAGGGAGGTCTCTCCATGCCTTCTGAAAGTGCCCAGGAGATGAGCACAGGGAAAGTGCCTCTTGAAAATGACTGGAGTCCTTGTACAGTCTTCTCCAGGTGGCTTGGAGTAAAACTCAGATTGTTTTCAGCGAAAAGTGGTTGGCTCTCATGTGATGTTTAGCATTAAATACCATATCTGTTAAATAAGTCACCACAACTTTCCATGGAAGAAGAATCTAAATTTATGCTCTGAATGGTAAACCAAAGCAAGAGGACTGTTTGTTTTGAATAACAAATGCCTGTGTGACTGCAAGGATGGACTTCAGTACCTCCAGATATTTTCAGTATGCAGAAGCTGACTTCTTCTGGCATGGCCTTAGCATAAATACAGCATAACCTGTGTGTTCTTGGCAGAGAAACACAGAAATGCTTCTAAGTTGTCTGATTTAGAATTATGGAATGGTTTGAGTTGGAAGAGACCTTAAAGCCCATCCCATTCCAGCTCCTGCCATGTCCAGGGACACCTTCCACTATCTCAGGCTGCTCCAAGCCCTGTCCAGCCTGGCTTTGGACACTTCCAGGGATCCAGGGGCAGCCACAGCTTCTTTGAGGAACCTGTGCCAGGGCCTCCCCACCCTCCCAGGGAACAATTCCTTCCTAATATCGCATCTAACCCTGCTCTCTTCCAGTGGGAAGCCATTCCCCTATGTCCTGTCACTCCAGGTCCTTGTCCCAAGTCCCTCTCCAGCTTTCTTGGAGCTCCTTTAGGCCCTGGCAGGGGCTCTGAGCTCTCCCTGGATCCTTCTCTCCTCCAGGTGAGCATCCCCAGCTCTCCCAGCCTGGCACCAGAGCAGAGGGGCTCCAGCCCTTGGAGCATCTCCATGGCCTCCTCTGGACTGTTACAAGATGTCCCCATGCCTCATGTTGGAGGCCCCAGAGCTGGGTGCAGTACTCCAGGTGTGGTCTCCAGGATGTATTCAAGGCTGCGTTCTGTACTGGCTTCTTAGCTGCAGCTGTTTGCTTTCCTTTCCACCGTCTTGGAATCATGAGACTTCCAAGACTTCTGCTGTAGGAAGGCTGACGCAAATCCCTTTGGAGGCATGAGAAACAGCTTATTTAAACTAAAAGCCAAAAGCTCAGAAGAACAAATCCAGCAGAGAAGAGAGGTGCCATCAGGGGAAAAGCTCTGTTTGAAGTTCAGTATGATATTTGTACAAGAACAGATTGGTGTAAACTGGCCTTGACCACCTTCACGCTGAGAATTAGTGGAAGGTTCTCACTGAGTATAGGACTAAAGAGCACAAGGAGAGCTTGAAGAATGAGGTTGCAGAGAGGACTTGTACAGGTTGGCTGTGAGAGCAGGAGGCTGGCTCAGCAACCTGGCAGCCCTTACCCAGGTCTGAATAGCCAGTGCTCAAGAGAATACTTGGTATGAAAAGTACCTCCAAGCCAGAGAAGCATGTCTGACTTTCCCACACACTCTTTATTGTTTCTCAAGTGTAGTGATAAGAGTTGAATTTTCTGAAGTAGACCCTGGAGAGGTTGCAGCATGGAAAAACAGTCTCAAGACAGCTGGAAGACCTTCTGGGGAGTTCTTTTTTCCCCCCATGGCACAGCTTGGTGCAGTGCTCAGGATGAACTTCTGGCTGGTCCCTCCCCAGGGAAAGGACTCAAGTACCTTGATGCCGTCCCCAGTTTCAGCCCCACACCAGTGGCCTGGATCCTGAGCTACGTGACTTTCACGTTCAGCAGGAACTTCCTCCTGAAATTAACTGCAGTAAAACATCTTTGCTGCCCCTGATGAGCTGGCTCTGACCAAGAACCAGACCTTTCTTCCAGCATGATTGCCTCAGGGTTTGCTGTGAGGATCACAGGTCTCTTGCCTTCCTCCCTGCTCTGCCTTAGCAGATCTGATCTCATCAGGGACACAGTGAGCTCTTGGGCTCCAGGTGGAGGCTTTTGCTGGTGTTTGTGGTGGTGCTGGTGTGCCTGCCACCCCTCTCCTTTTCTCTTACTTCCCTAGGTGTTGAGTTTCCACTTCACCCATCCCCTTCTCCTTTCGGGTCTGCTGGGCCAGCAGGTCCTGAGCACATCACTTCAGGGTTTCCTTTTGTGGCAAAAGAGGAGCATTTGTGTCTGGGATTGCAGAGCACTGGCCTCCAGGCACTGAGGGGGGACAGGGGGAGTGTGCAGCCAGTCTTGGTGACTGCAGGGCCAGGGAGGAGGGAAAGATGGAAACCAGGTAGTGTTGTGCCCTGCAGAGCCAACTCACAGCCTACAGCCTTGTGTGTTGCAGAAGGATTTTTATGTTAATTGTCACAGTATGGGGTACAGTGAAAAGTATTTAGTGTGCTTAAAGGTGCTGTAGAAATCTTTTTTGCTCTTGGACTTCTGTTCCTTTTCTGCTTGGCTTCAAAGTCTCAGTCATGCCAACAGAGCTGGCTCACTGATCTCGGCTGTTGCAAGCAGCTGTGACTGTTCTGGCTGCTGTGAGCAAATGCAAACTATTCCAAGAATGATCACAGAGGGGAGAAGGAGTTGTGGTACTTCCTGATCTAGCCAGGAAGAAGCAGTGATAGGATCGTTCCTGATGTCCTCATATGCCAGTGATTTAAACTGTTTCTGAAAATGTGGCTTGCCAGCTCTTCCCAGACAGTGTGATAAAATGCTCCCATCTTGCAGAAAGCTGCAGCCCTGAAGAAATGATGAATATTGTTGAGTTCTGCTTAGGCAGGTGGTTTGAGGAGCTGCTGTTTATCCTGTTCAGGGCTTCTTAGTATGCAGGAAGGTGGTGGAATTTTGGCAGCTCAGCAGACTCGGGTGTAGATTCAGGCCTCCTTTATGCCTTTTTTGGTTGCTGCAAATGCCTAACTTGTCTTGGGTCATTCGGACGGGATTGTCCAACTGCTGGAGGGGCCTGCCCTGGCTGCCAAAATACTTATCAAAAGCTCAGTGATAAACACCCCCTTGATGTGCTGTGCTGTTGGGAAGAGGGTTGGCAGCAGGATGTCACTGCCCATGAGCCAAGGTCCGACGTGCCCGCTGGACAGCCACGATCAAATGGAGCTGTGAGAGAGCAGACAGGAGGCAGTGTTTTGGTTCCTGTCAGCACTGGACCTTCTGTTTAAGGTTTATTTCATCCCGTGGGACAGAAAATTCACTCTGAGGGGTTCTTCAGCCTTCTTCAGAAACAGTTTTTCCCATCATTGGAGAATGTCAGCAATGGACACTTTCCTGGCCACCCTGTCACCTGCCTGCATTGGGCTGAGGTCCTTGGCAGTTGCACAAGTGTTCGTAGCAGCTTCTTGTGTGCTCAAAGCCCCTAAAGCATCTGGGAAGCTTTTAAAGACAAGCCTGCTTTGCATTGACAGTGTGCAAGCTGATTTTCTCTTACCTTTAAAAGCTTTGTGCTTATAAATCTGGTCCAAACCTGCTGCAAGCAGGCAGAGAAATTTCCCCACCACCTCAGTTATGTGGACAGCTCTTTGTGTAAGTTCCTGCTGGAAGCAGATGTGGGTTTTGGCAGAGTAAGTGTCCACATGTGCTGCTGGATACAATAACTGGTGGTCTGTCTACGTTCCTTGTTCACTATGCAAGGCACTCCTGGAAATTTCTGTCACCGGTTGCTGAGGGTTTTGCCAATCCCAGTAGTGTGGAACAAAACCAGAGTGGGAATGAACTCTGAAAATCCAGCTGTGAAAAGACCCCAGATGGATCTGGGGATGAGTCCAGTCATCTTCTACCTACACAGAAGCTGTAGGCAGACTGAGAGGAAAAGAAGGAAGGCTGTTGGAGGGTTGTGAGGGGTCCAGGTCTCCTTGGTCTGAGAAGCTGAGCATGGAGCTTTTCACTCCGTACTGTGGGAACCTGGGGTACATAATGGTACAAAAGGGCTTTGTGAAACTAAAAATTGAAAGCTGCGGAGATAATAGGGTGTTGACAGCCATCTAAGCATTTAGAGAACAAAATAGGCTGCAAATGGGAAGCTGTTCATTTGGTGAGTTGAGGAAATTGAAATTCTGTGCACGTTATTCCAAAGGAGACTTTAAGAAAGCCTGACAGATCTTACTTGGAACTGTCTGCAGAGATGGAGCCAGCTCCCTCCTTGTGTGTGGCTGAGTGCTGAGTTCTCTCTGGGGCAGAAATGGCAATGACAGCGTGGATTTGGGATGCCTGGTGTCTGCAGCATGCCAGTGCTACTTGGAAGCAGTGTGAGGTTGCTGGCAGCACCAGGAGCTGGCCAGGGGTTGAGCAGCGTTCTTCCTCCCCCTGCTGAGCTGCGGCACAGCTGGGCTCCTTACCCAGCTGGGCAGGAGGGGGATGGAGCAAGGCACGAGCAACTTGGCCCCGGTGTCTTCTGACCTTTGAGAAGCTTTCTTGGACATTCTTCACTCTAAACGTGTGTGCTGGAGCCATAGTGTGGATTGGAGGCTCAGCTGGCAGACAAGGTGTCGTGTTTTGCATTTAGAAATCATGGTCTTGACCTTCCACCCTACTGAGAACATAGGGGTGTGTTTTTGCTGAAGTTTTATCCTTATTCTTATTCAAAGAAGATCCAGGCAGAAGCTGCCAGCAAGCTTAAAAACTCTCTCCTCATCAAGCATATTCCTGGCAGAAATAATCATCACAAACTATGTCTTGGGTCTGTTTCTCTTGGCCGAAGGAACTTGTCAATCCAGAAATGAAGCAAGTAGACTTTATTTATCTTGCTGGCCGTTTGTGTTGGAAGGGGCTCATCAAACCCTTTGCTTCATTATTTCCTGACTGTCATTAATTCTCACACATAGCCTTGGAAGCTGGGAATCAAAATAAATAGAGGAAAAAATTAAAAGAAAGTTCAGTCTTTTTTTTTTTTTTTCAATATGCAATTAAAATGTATCCTGCTAGTAGGTATTTCTAGATTGGGTCCTTGACAAGCAGTATCTTTGGATTTGTGGGATTTTTTAATTATGGAAAATCATTACTCCCTTCTTATTTTTCCTCTCTAAGTCTAGGAGAAACTGATCCTTTTCTCCTCCAAAACAAAAACTATTTCCATTTCTTTTGATTGTGAAGTTTTTGGACAGTCCTAGAAATGAGACTACAAAAAATTGTGAACTCTAGGTAGGAGCTCCAGACTTTCCTTGAAGGAAACTGAAGATGCTTCCCTCACCCCACAAGTGCTTCTGCTATTATGTAAACTCACCTTCAGGTCCTACAGAACAGCCTCAAACCCAGATTTTGAAGGGCTTGCTCTTTGTGTTAGGTGGTCAAACATGAAGCCAACCCACCTGACTTGCCTTCTGTGCCGTCTGCCCTTCTGTTTTTGTGCATTTGAGCCTTTCTGTGGGGGTACAAGTGCGGACGTGGAGATGTTGGAGGGCCAGTGAGGACAGAAAAAACCAAACTTCACCTGGAATTGACTGCCTGAGGTGCAAGCAGTGGGCTGTGAGGCTGGGGATACAGCTCAAGAATCGGAATTGTTCTACAAGGAAGAATCTGGATTGTTATAAAATGATAAAATTGGTCAGGCTTTGAGAGCTGCTTATTCCAGAAGAGCTGAGAGAAAGGCAGACAAGGTGGAGGCACACCCAGTGCATTCCGGGAATGGCTTCTGTTCCATGGAGGGGGGGAGCAGTGCTAGTGCCAGCTCCAGATGTAACTTTATTATGAGGATTCAGATGCCTCTGTGGCCAGTTTATCATTCCTGTGTGCTCCACATTTCATGTTAATGATTTTTTTTTTTGTAAATGTGAGGTACATCATACACAAAGCTTCTGCACAGGCTCCTTGAAGTTCACCACAGGGGTTGGCAACTGCAAGGGTTGTAAAGCTGGGGTTTGGGAGGACTGGGTATCTTGTGTTTCCTATCTGTAAAGCACATCTTCCATTTCAGCAGCTAAAGGAGCAATTCTACAGGTACATGGGGGTGCTCCATGGTCCCGGACTTGTACCAGGACAGATGCTGGGAGTGTTTCAGCTCACTCCCTCCCTGTGCTCAATCCAGGTCTCTCATAGGGAGTCCTGGGCTGAAAGCTGAGACCTTCCTTTGCCAGTTTAAGATCTCTGCTTATTCTGGAGCTTTGCTATAGGGGATGGCTGTTCCTGGGGGATATTCCCGATTGAGGGAAGGCTGATTCTGCAGAACTTCGTGCTCAGTGATCTGGTTTGGTTTGCCCTTAGTCTTGCTGCTGCTGGGTTCCTTTTCATCCAGTGCTGCCTTCCAGCTGGATTCCTCCTCTCAGCACAGGATCACCTCCTCCTCCCTAGTTGCCACTCCAGGCATCTTGCACTGTGATTCTGCCAAGTCAGCTTGGAGTACCCGTTGTCACTTGGAATGTCCTTGATTGCAAAGAAGAGTGACAAGAAGTCAGAAAAATAATGGGAGGGTTGCAGAAAGGCTCTGCTGAGGACAGTTCCATAAATGCTGTCTGTGCCCAACCAGTACCGAGCAGTGGCTCCTGACTCATGTGCCTGCAGGGCCAGGCACAGCCTCCTTTCCTTGTGTCTGTCCTCAGAAATACTCAGATTCAAGAAAAGTTCACTTGCTGGGAGATACTGTGGGCCTGAGTGGTGGCCAATAGTCTGGCCATGCTCCTGGGTCCTGCCAGCGTGGCTCGGGGAGAGGTGGAGACTCCTCAGAGCTGCTGCATGTCTTTCCTGCCTTGAGTCATGCCTGTGCTGCTGCCAGCACAATGTGCTGCACCTCAGGAGGTGACAGGGAAGCGAGTCATGGATGTGGGTGGTGTGCAGGGACAATGGATGTGAACCTGAGGATGCTGTAGGTACATCTGGCCTGAAGAAAATGTTCTCTGCCAGTGAGGCAATGACAGTGGGAAACACCTTCTGCAAAGTGTGGATGGATCCTAGGCCTGAGAGCTCTGTCTGTGGAGATAATGTGGTGCTTGTTGGCATTATTCATCTTCTTCCTTGTCAGCAAAGAGCTCACAGTGACAAGGTTCTGGAGAAGAAGGGTGTGCTTGAAAATTCCTTGCTGTCCTGCTGCCACCTCAACACTGACTGCAGCTGTTCTGTGTAAGGGGATAGAAAAAAAGGTTTGTTTCTGTCTCAGCGAGTTTGTAGCAGATTTGTGACAGGAGAAGGGTGTGTTTTGCTCCTCGAGATACAGCCATCCAGGCAGTTCCTACTCCTGTGTAGAGACTGCAGCTTCAGAAATCATTTGGGGGATACCAGAGCCAAAACAGGAGTAAAACTTCCCTAATGACCTGGGACTGCATTAGCACAGCCCTGTTGTCTCAGTTTTTGCCCTGTCAGCACACAAATGGTGCAGCTGGAGCAGTGTTCTGTCCCTTGGCTTCTTGGTTTCTGCATATGGGGGTCTTTCAGGGGTGTCCTGCCCCTTTTACATTGCTTACTATGAAACTTCCTGATTGTTTCTGATTGTCTTCCACCAGGGAATTCTCTTGGTGTACGACATCACTAATCGCTGGTCCTTTGATGGGATAGACCGATGGATAAAGGAAATAGATGAGGTGAGTGAATGGAAAAACATATGCACTGATCTATAGCAGAGACATGGGGAGGTATCACTCAGGGTGTTCCCTGATACGGGGACAGGAATGGCTCTGCTGTGGAGGGGACATGATGGCAGTGCAGTCGTAAGTGGAGCAAAGCAATAAGTGTCTGCCTTCCACCTCTGTGTAAATCTGGAGTAGCAGGAAAGGGCTCAGGAATGGTCAAGAAAGACAGGAACGTTCCCTCAGAAATGAATGGACTGGGTAGTGACAAATTAGTTGTCCCCACCACACAGAGGAGCTGCTGGGCAGTCCCTCAGCCACAGAGCAGCTTCTGCTTCTTCTCCCTTCGCTGCTATTGCAGCTAAGCAGAATGCCGGGTGTAGCCATGATTTCTCCACCTCTTTCCTTGTTCCAGCACGCCCCAGGTGTCCCTCGGATCCTGGTGGGGAACAGGCTGCACCTGGCCTTCAAGCGGCAGGTGCCGACGGAACAGGCGCGCGCCTACGCTGAGAAGAACTGCATGACCTTCTTCGAGGTGAGCCCCCTGTGCAACTTCAACGTCATCGAGTCCTTCACGGAGCTGTCCCGCATCGTCCTCATGCGGCACGGCATGGAGAAGATCTGGAGGCCCAACCGAGGTCAGTGCGCAGGAGGGTGCTCCGGGTGGGAGGTCTGGGCTCACATGGAGCCCTGGGGCTGCCCGTCTGGGAGCTGTGGGACTGCGGGAGCTGCATCCACCTGACGTGGAGAACTGCCTGGGGCCAGACAAGCTGAAGCTGAGCCAGAAGCAGCCTGTGCTGGCATAGGGATGGGCAGCTCAGCTTGTCTGGGACCTGAAGTGCTCTGGGGCATCCTCCACCTTTCCACTTTGGATGAGGTTGAGGACAATTAAGCTCCCAGCTTGAAAGTGCTTCAATCAAACAGCTGTGTGGGATAAATCCAAGGGTAAGCACCTCAGTCCTTACCCTTGCCTGAGCCTGTCTTCCTTGTTTTGGAGGGAAGCAGAGTGTGCCCAGGGAGCTGAAAGGGACTGAATCCCTACTGCCAGCCTGCAGCAGTGGGCTGGGTTATTCCATATATCCAGGCATGTGTGCCACAGGGAGGGAAACCACAAGCAGGTTCTGTGTTACGTCTCAGCCTGTTAAATTTGAAGCAGAATGATCTCAGTTCCCACAATATTCCTGGCTGGAGGTAGCAGTGTGTCCCACTGCAGTCTGAGCAGCAGCAGATCTGTGTTCCTGGGGTGACCTGCTCTCATATGGACTTTCAGCTCCTGCTCACCAGGGTGAGAAAATCCTGTTTGCTAGTCCCAGTCACCAGATTTTCTGCCTGGGCTCCTGTCCCCAGCCTGGCTGCTGTGCCATGATCTGCAGGTCACAGAAGGATGGTGGGCGAGGCTGGGCTGGACTGAATGCACAGACCTTTCCTGAATCTTTTCAGTGGATTTGTAACTGCAGGCTGCCTGCTTGAGCAGGGAAAGGACAAAAGGAAACTGCCTCAAATTGTGCCAGAGGAGGCTTAGATTAGACATTAGGGGAAATTTCCTCACAAAAAGGGTGGTCAGGCACTTAAGCAGGCTGCCCAGGGCAGCAGTGGAGTCACCATCCCTGGAAGTGTTCAAAAAAGACACAGATGTGGCACTTGGGGACATGGTTTAGTGGAGGCATTGGCAGTGCTGGGGGAATGGTTGGACTCGATGGTCTTAGAAGGCCTTTCTAACCTAAGTGATTCTGTGATTCCATGAACGGGGAGCTCCCTAGCGGGGAATGGGGACCTGCCTGCTGGGGAATGGCAGCGTGGCTTTGGCAGCAGGCAGGAGGATAAGGAGTGCCCTCGTGTGGCCCCTGGCTGGGAATTCCCCGGCAAGGAGAGGGACTTCCCAAGGCGGGCTCACATGGTGCACACTGAGCTGGGAGGATGCTGGGAAGCTGGAAGGGGCAGAATGGTGTTCTGGGTGTTCTGGCTTGGTGGGGTCTCTGTGGCCTGGGGGTTCTGCGGAGAGCTGCCCCCTGAGGAGGTCCTAGGTGACATTGTCCTGTTTCAGGACTTGCTGACCCTGTTGCCTCTTTCCCAGGCATATCCTGGTTACCAGAGGATGGGTTGAGAAGCCATGTGTCTGTCAAGAATCTGAGCCAGGCCCTGCCAGGCCCGAGTGCTGAGCAGGGCAGGGCTGGCAGTGCCTAACCCTGTGTTCACACCAAAGCTGGTGTCTGGCAAAGCACAAACTTTCAACAGCAGAGGTCACCTTGATTTCCCAAGCTTTTGTCCTAAATATCCTGCTCCCTACTCCAGCTCCTGTGCAATCAATATTGCCAGATCTCCCTGAGGAGCTGTGCAGCATAAGGAATAGTTGTGGGGGAATGGCAGCCCAGGAGATGTCCTGGCCCTTGACTGTGTGTGGTCCTTTCTCCCCACAGTGTTCAGCTTACAGGACCTGTGCTGCCGAGCCATCGTGTCCTGCACCCCGGTGCACCTCATTGACAAGCTCCCCCTGCCCGTCACCATCAAGAGCCACCTGAAATCCTTCTCCATGGCCAACGGGATGAACGCAGTGATGATGCACGGCCGCTCCTATTCCCTGGCCAGCAGCGGGGGCGGGAGCAGCAGCAAAGGGAATAGCTTGAAGAGATCCAAATCCATCCGGCCGCCCCAGAGCCCCCCACAGAACTGCTCACGCAACAACTGCAAGATCTCTTAGCAGGATGGGCACCCTGAGCCTCTGTCGGATCCACACCCACCCACCCATGTACAGCTGTTTGCACACCAAACCCTTTTCCACTGGATCCTTTGGGATGGGCCACGGTTGCTTTTCCAATGGCACGCACAAGCGTTAGGAATGTGCTCACGTTTTGGCTTGGCATAGGAAGAAGCATGGTGCCGGCTGGATCCCACAGCACTGACGGGGAGAGGATCTGCCAAGTGACCCTCCAAGAATGCTTTGGGCTTTGCCTCTTGGCCTGGGGTGGAAAATTCAGCAGCTGCTGGGTTGGGGAGGGGGGAAGGGGAAAAAAAGCTCATCCAGTCTCAGTGGAGCAATGGATTTAATGGAAGATTGAGAGGCTTAAGGGAGTAGGCAAGGAGAGTCCGTGCTGCAACTTTAACTCTTGGCCTCCTGAACAGATTGCTGGTGCAATAGTGATCATTGGATGTAGACAGAAAGAAACCAGGGACAGGGGACTAATGACAGTGTTCACCGAGATGTTAACCTGCTGTTGCCAAAAAAACAGAGAACAAGGCAAGAGTTGGCCAATTGGAAAGGGGAAGGCAGCGCTGCCTTCACTTATTTATGTAAATATTATACATATATATAAATATCACTTGTTTTTTAAGGGTTTTTTTAAGAAGCAGTCAGGGAAAATTTTATGCAGTCATGTAAATACAAGCTCTGGATTGACTTTCCCAGTGTCAGCAAAGCGGACAAGTGGAGGATTTTCCAGTGAAAACACATAAATGCTTTAAGAGACTTTCCCTCACCTCTGGGCTCGTGCTGGCGTTTTTCAATACTACATGTGCAGAAGGAAAGGACAATTGGTGTGGAACATGCCCCAAGCTGCTCTATTCCTGTCATTCTCTAGAACTTGTGAGTGCTGAAGGCAGGGTGGGATAACAGTGCATGGAGAAGCAGAGCAGCAAGGCCAGGGTCCTGGGGGGTTGGAGTGTTTTGGCAGGCAGGAGGAAGAGGCGGCTCTGGGGTCAGAGTGATGCCTTGCTCTCTTTGTGCTTCCTTGTCAGGGATTTGGGAGCAGGGGGTGGAAGCCTTGTGCCTAAAGCAGAGGAAAATCGCTGAATTTTGTCCCTTACTGCTGCAAAGCCTCGCCATTGCTTCTAGTGCCCTCCATCCATGACAGCACCTGGATCCTGGCTGCTTCCAGCTTTGCTTTCCCATAAATGCTGCCTGAACTCACACTGCTGTGGCTCCTCCTGGATGAAAGTGGGAAAGGGCAGAAGCAGCTTTTCCCACTGGAGCATGAAGGAGCAGGGACTGGGAAGGTGGAAGATTGGGGTGGGGAAACAGCAATCTCCAGGTCCCTCAGTGACAAAATCACTTGGCTCCTGGGACAATCCCGGGAGATTGGGAGAGCAAACTGCTTTGCTCTATGGGATGGCTCCTGGATCTTGGAGGGGCAAGAGCTTGGGATGGATCTTCTGTCAAGCAAGTGCACCTGCCTCCCTGGCTTTGTTCCACAGCTGACCTGTGCAGGAACTTCACCTGGAAACTGAGAAATAGCACCCAGCCCTTATCCCAAAAGCTAAGGGAGCCTGGCAGTGGGGCTGGGCTAAGGTGGCAGGTTCTCATCGGTGGCCAGGGTGTGTAGATCGAGAGTAGTGTGGTAGCAAGTGAAGTATACAGTGCTGCCATCTCATCCTGGGATCAGCTGGCTCTGCCCCCCTTTCCAGGCAGCCTGGGGCACTGCTTGGGCAGAATGAAGCTGCTGCAGCTCTTGCGCGGCCGATGGACCCGCTGTGTCCAGGCAGCAGGGACAAGAGGGACACGTCCCCCTGTGTGGACATCGCTTCCCTTGCTCCCGAGCGAACCTGGGAGGTGCCAGAGGCTTCCCCCTCCCCTCTGTGCAGAGCACAGCACAGGCAGGTCTCTTGGCTCGGCTCTCTCATGCTTTATCACCCAGCTCAAGTGAGCGAGGACAGAATTAAACCCTAGGCAGGTGGAGGGGGAGAGGAATCCTTTGAAGGGGTGCTTTGGCTCGAGAGCAAAGCCGCAGCCGGGCCATCCTGGTGGCACGAAGACCGAGGGATTTGGAGAACCTGTCTGGGATGGCTGGCACCTGTTTCCCATCACTTAACACACAGCAGAAGACAATCGCTGGCTCAGCAGCACAGGGATATACGGCCAACAGGTGACCGGCACCGCCAAGGGTGGCTCCTCCCGGGAATCACCCCGGGCACCACGGCCCCGGCACCGGTGTGTGGGACTGAGAGGGATAAAGGGATCCTTGCTGAAATCACCGAGCTGCTGCATGCCTCAAAACTCGCTGTACCTCTGCTTTGGTTTGGCTGTGCCACATGTGCCACCTCCCCATGCTGTTTCCCTGTGGCTGGTTTAGGTTTTGTCACCCTGTAAAGTCTCACGGATCCTGTCTGGAGTGGGGAAGGAAGATTTCCCTGGAGTGATTGCCCAGCAACAAACTTTTTTTATTTTTTAATTTAAAAGGAAAAGATTCTTGCATCTGATGTCAACACTAGTCTGTAGCTGCTCTCCAACACTTGTACCATTCCTGAGTTGGGTTTTTTTTGACTATCCTTTTATTTTTTTATTCCTTTGTACAGTCAGTGTTGTTTAACTGATTCTACATGGTTTTGTTTTGTATAAATTAAAGTCTTTTTGTTTGTTTTGAACTATCAGCTGAAAAGAGAAGTTGTATCCGTTTTTGTGTGGGCGGGAAGAGGTTGAAGGGAAAAAGGTGGTGATTCTACCCGTGCCTGGAGATTTGGGACTGTTTGTGGTACAGGTATGTATTCCCATTTCCAGGTCATCCACAAAATAACTTGAATTACATTTTCTGGGGAGGCATGATTCCTTTACTGTAGATGCGGAAGATAAATCTGTTCTTGATTCTCACAGAACCACTGATTTGGGGTGGTGGAGCCCTAAGAAAACACAAACTCATCTCCAACAGGGTTGGTTCCTGTAGGTGGCTGGAGGAAGCCAGGCTCTCCAGCAGTTTGCCAGGAATTGTGCCTAGTCCCTGCTCCACAGGGACAGGACAAGTAGAGTCAAACCCTAAATCCCTTCTTTGGTTCTGGCTGATCCTGGGGGAGCAGCGAGTGCCGTGGCAGCAGTCACCCATCCTGCCCAGACTGGAGCAGTCCTGGGACAAACGGGACTGAAAGGGAGAGGATGCTGCAGGGGGCTCAGAGCACCAGTGTCACGCCAGGGTGCCCTTTGGAGGCACCAGGAGCCCCCGAGAAGGGGGATTTGATCCTGGGATGAAGGCAGACTTCTTGTCTGATCCCCTTCTCCCAGCCCACCTCCCCTTGACCTCCCTTTTCCCCTGCCTTCTCACTTCCCTGGGATCAGATTTTCCACTTCGTACCAGACTGGCCATGCTTGTTTTAACAGCTTAAGTAGTAATTGCTGGGGCTGGGAGGGGGCAGGGGGAAATGAGATCGTGTCTGCAGCCTGGAAAACCCTGGAGCTAAGGTGAAAGCCTGGTCAGGGAAGAGGCACACAGCCCTTTTTTTCCCCCTTTTTCTTCAGGGGATTCTGGAAGTGTCTGTTCCCTCTCCCAGGGCCGAAACAAAGGCTGTGTGTGGTTTCAGGTGGGGTCGGGACAGCCGGAGCCCATTAGGGCGGAGCAGCGGGGGCTGCGGGGCCGCAGCTGTCTGCTTGGGAAGAGCAGGGCAGGAAAACACTGCACAGCCTGAGCCGGGTGGGAAGGCTGGGAGAGCTTCAAGGCTCTCTGCTCCTTGGAGAAAGGAGGAGGGAGCAGGTTGCTCTGGGATGATTCTGGTCTTTGGTCACTGAGTGTGTTTCTCTGCCCCCACCTTTCTTGATGTGAGGTCTCTTGGGTTGCTCCCATTGCCCCATGCAGGCTGGGAAGTGGTGGTGACCTTTGTGCAACTGCAAGATGCTTGAAAATGAGGGTGCAGCTGCCCATGGGGGCATTGGAGGAGCAGGAGCCCATCGGGGGCAGCGGGTTCTGGGAGCAGGGACACATGGCACAGCATCCTTCCCTCCAGGACATGGTACTGAGCCAATTCCTTGTCTTGGAGGGAGAAGATGAACCATAAAACCCTCATCTATGCCTGGGATCTTTGAAAGTGACCCCCAAACTCCCTGTTCTAGAGTGCAGTTGGTGCCTGGACCAACAGAGGTGAACAGCTTGGAACTGTTGAGGTGGTGGAATTACTGTGGGCTTGGTCAGGGTGGGGAAAAGTTGCTTTGTCATTCACCTTCAGTTGAGGAAGCACTAGAAGGGGCTGGGTGGGGGTCCCAAGGTGTGGGTGAGGATTTCCAGTTGTTGGGAGCTGCTTTTCTAGGCATGCAGCAGCTGCCATTCCTCCATGCAGCCTTGCCCCACTGAGGTGAAGGTTCCTGGCTTGTCCTTGCAGCTTCTGATCTTGCAAACACAGGCCTGAGGCACCTTGGGCTCTGATGTGAGACACGTCACCCTCTGGGGCTGCTTCTCTGCCTCTGGAAAGGGGCAGTGGGGCAAGAACCAACATGGACCCTGGCACGGGCATGTGCTGTGACCACACAGAGCCCAGCCATGGGTATGGGCAGAAGTTAGGCTCCAGGTCCTGTTCCCCCTTCTCTCCTGCACCAGCCCCCCTGGAAGGACCCTGGGACGTCCCAAAGTGGCCCCTATGCCTCTGGGCTGCATCCCCGGGGACCAAGGTGTCATGCATCTGCCACGTTGCTTCCCAGTTGGAGTTTGTGTGTTCGTGCATCAGGGATCTCCAGGCAGCGGGTGCCTGGGGCTGGCTGGGTGGGTCTGGGGGTTTCAGGCTGCCAGGGCATGCAGGGTACAGGCCCTGGCAGCTCCTGGCTGGGCTATCCTGATGCAATTCCCTGTTTGTGAAACATCAGCCTCCCCGTGAGTGTCCAGGGAGTGTAACCTTCCCTCAGGATCCCCAGCTGAATGGACCCTCGGGTGGCTGCTTGGCTGTGGAACGGGATTCAGGACACAGCCGTGGGCCGTGCTTCAGCCCTCCATGCATGGCCATGGCCGGCTGGTGACAGACCTGACTGTGCTTTGGGGTTTTGAATCGCCATGGGCAGCCCAGAGCCAGCAGCAGTTGGAGCCATGGGCTGGCCGTGGCAGGGAGGTGGCAGGGGTGGCTGGTCACAGTGCTGGGTCGGTGCTACTGGCTGCAGGTCACTGTGCCAGAGCATTGTGGCTGCACCCTGCTCACACCAGCGTGGGGTTGTTGAGGGTCCCACAAATCACCTGGTCTGGTGCAAAAGGGCTTCCCCAAGGAGCCACAGACTGGGGCAGCATCAAACCATTACATGTGAAAGCAGCTCTGGGGTGGGGGTGAATCCCCTCCCACCCCCAAAATACCCAGTAAGGAAAGGGCTCCCACCGGTTTTTGGGGGGTTTTTTTTGTCCCCTCCACCCCAAAATGGAGGTGCTGACCTGCTGCCCGGGGCAAAACGCCCTCCAGTTTGCTGTTTCACCGGGGCTGAAGACCCCCCTCAGAGCTGAGGCTCTCACCAGAGCCGGAAGAGTTAATGCTCCCAAAATGCCATGAAACGTTCCTGCTGCAGGTCAGTCTCCATCGGGGATTAGGGGGATCTGGCCGGGGAGCCGGGGCCGGCTCCTGCCAGGTCGGGGCTGGTGCGGGAGGTGCTGGTTGAGCCCAAGCACAGTGTGCCGGCGTCTGGTGTGGCTCAAGCGACATCCTGGCTGCAAATCATCGGGGAGGGAGAGCTGGGAGCCCCAGGGGGCTGGGGGAGCCCCTCCATGGGGGCTGGGTGGGCACCCACCCCGCCAGGCGAGACACGGTCCGGTGCCAGCAGCACGGCACTGGTGGGATGCGGGCTGCAAAGCGGGGATGGATCCGTGCCCGTGTCCCGCTGCCGGGCACCTTCGGCTGTGGTGCCGGTGGGCGCCCAGAGATGCGGTGCGGGGTGAAGGACTCCCGGACCAGCCGCGTCCCGGCCGCCCGCAGCGTGGGCTCCATGGGCTGCGCGTCCCTCCCGCCGGCCGCCCCGTCCGACGGGACCGCCGGCTCCGGCTGTTTTCTCATCCTGCAGGAATTCGGCTCCGTGGGCCGGGCGGGTTTTTGTGTCCCCCCACCCCCCACCCCCCTTTCACTCTCCCTCTTTGGAGACTTTCTGCATTCTGCCTTTGATCTCCCCCCGTGTTTGCCCAGGGATCGCCGGGCTCGCCGGGGTTAGAGGCTGAGGTCAGCGCCTTTCCCATTCCAAACACCCAGAAACATCAGTGGGAAGGGAGGGGATTCAGATTACAACCTTCCCGTCCTCCCCTTCCACCCCACTCGCCCCGCTGGCCNGGGCCCCGTGCGCGTCGCGCTGCTCCTGCCCGTGCTGGCGGCGGCGGCCGGGCTGAGCCTGCAGCCGGGCAGGATGCGCCACCTGGGCGTCTGCCCCAACCAGCTGAACCCAAACCTGTGGGTGGACGCCCAGAGCACCTGCGAGAGGGAGTGCCAGGCCGACCAGGTGAGCGAGGGCGCTGCAGGGGCGGTACCAGGGTTTGGGGGGCATCCCGGGACGATTTCGGGTGTGGGTCCTGTGCCGGGTGGCACAGCTTGTTCAGTCGTTTCAATGCAACGGGCTCAGCCCTGCTGCAGCTTTGCCCCCTAAGCCCCTCCTGTCTGCTGGGTTCCCCAGTCCCCCACAGGCAGGGAAACTGCTTGTAGCCCCCTCACGTCACCCCTCAGACAGTGTCCCATGGTCAGAACACCCTCCTCGTGCGACCCCAGGTTGCTTCCACTCTGTCAGAAGGCTGGCTGGGATGAAGGGAATGGGTGTGCTGGGACACGGAGCCCATCAAGCCGAGGACAGAATCCTCTCCCAGCTTTTCCCTGAGGGCCGGAGCCCACCCACGGACCGGGCTGTCCATCCCAGAGAGCCCTGGCTCTGAGCTCCCCCAGGCTGAGCAGGGGCAACCCCACCCCGGTTAGGGCTGTGCGAACCCAGAGGGGAAAACTCCCTCACAACTCATCAGTATGAGTTCTGCCTGCCCTCGGTCAGCAAAAGCTGAGAAGGGCAAGTTGCTCTCTGCTGCGGAGGAGGAGGGACCGTCATCACTGCGGTGCCCCCCCAAACATCCTGGGGGTGCTGAGGGTGGGCTGGGGCCGGTGCAGCTGTGCTGGGGAGGTCTGGCTCGAACCCAGAGCCCAGCGATGCTGAAGGTGCACAGGGCTCCGCGGGGGACGCCTGCCCACTCGAAAGTCCCAAAGAGGTGGGAANCTCTCTCATCCCGTCCGTCCTGGATGTGATTTATCCCGAGCCCTCGCCAGCGAGCCCGGCGAGCGGCGCGGGGTGTCCCGATGACTCCTCGTGGGAGCGGCGGGCGCGGNTGTGCCGGGTGGCACAGCTTGTTCAGTCGTTTCAATGCAACGGGCTCAGCCCTGCTGCAGCTTTGCCCCCTAAGCCCCTCCTGTCTGCTGGGTTCCCCAGTCCCCCACAGGCAGGGAAACTGCTTGTAGCCCCCTCACGTCACCCCTCAGACAGTGTCCCATGGTCAGAACACCCTCCTCGTGCGACCCCAGGTTGCTTCCACTCTGTCAGAAGGCTGGCTGGGATGAAGGGAATGGGTGTGCTGGGACACGGAGCCCATCAAGCCGAGGACAGAATCCTCTCCCAGCTTTTCCCTGAGGGCCGGAGCCCACCCACGGACCGGGCTGTCCATCCCAGAGAGCCCTGGCTCTGAGCTCCCCCAGGCTGAGCAGGGGCAACCCCACCCCGGTTAGGGCTGTGCGAACCCAGAGGGGAAAACTCCCTCACAACTCATCAGTATGAGTTCTGCCTGCCCTCGGTCAGCAAAAGCTGAGAAGGGCAAGTTGCTCTCTGCTGCGGAGGAGGAGGGACCGTCATCACTGCGGTGCCCCCCCAAACATCCTGGGGGTGCTGAGGGTGGGCTGGGGCCGGTGCAGCTGTGCGGGGGAGGTCTGTCTCGAACCCAGAGCCCAGCGATGCTGAAGGTGCACAGGGCTCCGCGGGGGACGCCTGCCCACTCGAAAGTCCCAAAGAGGTGGGAACAGCACCCACAGCCCCAGCACAGCGGTGACCTCCACGCGCCCCCCCCCCCTTCCCCCGCAATCTCTTCTCCCTCCCCGAGCAGGACTGTGAAGACTTTGAGAAATGCTGCACCAACGTGTGCGGGCTGCGGAGCTGCGTGGCCGCGCGTTTTGCCGACGGCAGCGCTCCGGCGCTGGCTCTGGCGCCCTCCGCCTCCTGCGAGAGCTTCGTGTGCGCGCAGCAGGGCTCCGACTGCGACATCTGGGACGGGCAGCCCGTCTGCAAGTGCAAGGACCGCTGCGAGAAGGAGCCCAACTTCACTTGCGCCTCGGACGGCCTCACCTACTACAACAAGTGCTACATGGACGCCGAGGCGTGTCTGCGCGGCACCCGCCTCACCACCGTGCCCTGCAAGCACATCTTCACCTGGCCCGACACCAGCCCCGTGCCGCAGGAGACCACGGCGCGACCCACGCCGGGCGCCGGCCTCGAGGTGCCGGTGCCCCCCGCCCTCTACAGCAACCCCTTCCACCAGTCCGTGCGCGCCGGCGGCACCGTCAGCTTCCGCTGCGACGTGAGCGGGCGCCCGCAGCCCGACATCACCTGGGAGAAGCAGAGCGAAAGGGAGGAGAACTTCATCATGCGGCCGGACCAGATGTACGGCAACGTGGTGGTCACCAACATCGGCCAGCTGGTCATCTACAACGCCCGCCACGAGGACGCCGGCATCTACACCTGCACGGCCCGGAACGCCGCCGGGCTGCTCCGCGCCGACTTCCCGCTGTCCGTGGTCCGGCGGGAGCCGGGGGGGGCCCCGCGGACCGGCAGCCCCCAGCCCTTCCCCAGCACCGAGTGCCTGAAGGAGCCGGACCGGCGGCGGTGCGAGGCCACGGAGGTGCGCTGGCATTTTGATGCCAAGCAGGGATCCTGCCTCACCTTCCGCTACGGCGGCTGCGGGGCCAACAGGAACCACTTTGAGACGTACGAGGAGTGCCAAGCCGCCTGCCTGGGCAGCGCTCGCCCCACCTGCCTCCTGCCCATGGTGCAGGGGCCCTGCCAGAACTGGGAGCCGCGCTGGGCGTACAACCACCTGCTGAAGCAGTGCCACTCCTTCGTCTACGGCGGCTGCGAGGGCAACACCAACAACTTTGAGAGCAAGGAGACCTGCGAGGACGTGTGCCCCTTCCCCAAGAGCCTGCAGTGCAAGGCCTGCCGCCTGAAGAGCAAGATGGTGCTGAGCCTCTGCCGCAGCGACTTCGCCATCGTGGGGCGGCTCATGGAGATCGTGGAGGACCAGGACTCCGGCATTGCCCGCTTCGCCCTCGAGGACGTCCTCAAGGATGAGAAGATGGGCCTCAAGTTCTTCAACATCAAGTACCTGGAGGTGACCTTGACCGACATGGACTGGAGCTGCCCCTGCCCCAACATGACGGCGGAGGACGGGCCCCTGATCATCATGGGCGAGGTGCACGACGGAATGGCCACGCTGGACCCCAGCAGCTACGTCCGGGCGGCCAACGACAAACGGGTGAAGAAGATCTATGAGCTGATGGAGAAGAAAACCTGCGACCTTCTGAACCGCTTCCAGGACTAGGGGAGAGCCAGGATGTGCCGACGGGGGGAGCTGCAGACACACCACTGACGGGGCAGCCAGAGGGAGCCCCTGCACCAGGGCCTGTGTCTAGAGGTTTTCACTGTCATGTAGTTCCTCCCAAACCCATGCTGAGCCCCAGACCAGCTCCCACTTCCACTGTAATTTATCTACCGCATGTTCCCCCCAACGTGTGACCCCCCTCCCCCCAGCCTGTCCAGGAGCAATAGAGAGCTGGGTTGGGTTTCAGAGGGGAGATCTGCCAGGACCACCCCACTCAAAACCTTCCCACATCACCAAAGCCTCTGGGCCCAGCATAACACCCCTGGTGCTGGAGCTAACCCTTTTCCACTGGAGCTGGAAGTGGAACTGGGGACACCCCCACCCCAGCGTTTGTGCCGAAAACATCAGGGAGCTGCTGGCATGTGAAGGGCAAAGCCACAGAGTTTATTGGGGGGGCAGCAGCAGAATCCTGGGAAGGGGGGGAAGGGGGACACCATCAGCACAACATCCTCCGAGGAAATGGAGCAAGGAGTCTCCCCCATGCCCAGGGGTGTTGTGTCCCCTCCCCCACAGCTGTGACCCCCCCGTGGCAGCTGTGCTGGCTCCTGTGGTCACCCCACTGCAAAGGGAGCCCTAAAGGCACCAGGGGATATGGACCACCCCAGCCAAGTCAGGCCCAGCTGGAGTGAGTGGGGCTCTGTCCCATCCCTGCTGTCGCCAGCCCCACTGGCAGCCATGGTGGGACAGTGACACCCCCGCAGGAGGCGCTGGGAGTGCTGCCAGGGCAGGTCACAGCTTGCGGAAGATCAGGCTCTTGTTGTTGGCCGGCATGTCCACCTGGAAGCAGAGAGCCAGGGCTCAGGGGTGCACACCGGCACGGGGAGCACCCCAGGGCCCATCACCTACCATCCTCTCCAGGCACAGCCCGTTGGCCTCGGCCAGCTCCCGCAGCAGCGCCGTGTCCCGCAGCCCCCAGGCAGGGTTGCTGCGGCGAGGGAGGTGTGGGTCACCCAGGGGATACCCCGCCCCAAAGCAGCCCCATCTCCCAGGGGCGCCCCCGGCTGGGGGCTGCCCTCAGGCGTGGCTTATCTTGAAGGACCACGCTGGGAGGGAGTTTCCTGCAGCTGCAGGAGCGGGGGCAGGACAGAGAGGACAGGATGGGCCCCCAGGAGCCTCCTCCTACCTCAGCCTTAGGCTGCGGTCAAAGTCCACGTTGCTCTGGGGGCTGATCTGGCCGTCCACGGCGTAGGGCTGGTGGGAGACAGCCAGAGCTGCAGGCATGAGCCACCCTGTGTCCCCCCAGCCCCCCTTCCAGGGGCTGCTGTGCTCACCAAGCATAGAAGCCAAGCAGGAAGAGACACAGCCCCCAAAGAGTCCCATTACCCACTCTGAGTCCCATCACCTCTGTAGGACCCCCAGACCCTGTCTTGGATAAGGTGAGGGAGGACAGGATCTCTCTCATCCAAAACTGCCCCTTTCAGGGCTCGGCATGTGCCCCAAAAGGCAGGGCCCCCCAAAAACCCGAGCCCCTGCATTTCCCAGTTCCCTCCCTGAGCCATGACTGGAGCTGCCCTCTCACCTGCTGTCCCAGCTGCCCTGACACCCTCCACCCCCCAGGATGCTTCTGCACCAGGACAGATGACCCACCCCGTAGGTGAAGAGCACACCTCCGGGCTTCAGCAGCACCCCGGCACCCTTGAACAGGCCCTGGGGAACGAGAGAGGTGGGGACCAGGTCAGGGGGCCGGGGACAACCCCCGGGAGCCCCCCCTCTGCCCTGGCAGGGGACAGGGGCTGTCGAGGGCTGCTCACCTCCGTGCACCGCAGCTCTGCGATGTGCATCATGTTGATGCTGACAAGGAGGTCGAGGGTGGCGGGCTGGATGCCCCCCCAGGTCTCCCAGCCCTGTGACACGTCCAGCAGGATGGGGGGCAGCAGGTTGGGCACCCCCGCGGCCTCCACGTAGGCAGTGATGCTGTGGGCACCAAACCCCACCTCAGGCCCAGCCAGGTCCTCCCCGTGCAGCCCCCAGCACCCGCTGCAGGCAGGAACACATCCCTGGATGGACTCCCAGACATGGAATACCAAGGATGTGGGTGCAGCACAGCCTGGGGGGCTCTTTGCCCAGCCCTTTGCTTCCAGCTGGCAGACGGAGAACTGGAAGCACCTGGACAACCAGCAGCATGTGGATGGAGAGGCCCCCGGGCATAAATTCCCCAATTGTGGAGCGCCCTTCCCTTGTGGGGTACCCCACTTGGCACCACTGAACCAGCACCTCCTCATTTTGGTGTTATTTACACCCTTTTTGGCACATTCACCACCCAGGTCTCAGCTCCTGCAGCATCCCAGCATGGGGATTATTTTTATCCAGGGTGGTGGATGCTGCTGGGTGGGCAGCACAGAACTTCCCCTGGACAGGTGCTGGTTCCAGCACCACCCCACCACGCTTATTTTTTTCTACAGTGGAAATCTGGATTTGGGGAGTTTTCTGGGAAGAATAAAGTCCTGAGCTGGGGAGCATGGATTGTTTGGGAGTTGGATATTGGGGATTTACTGAAAAAAAATATAGTGAGTATTGACCTGGGGAGCCTGGGCTGGGCAAGAGTTGAATATTGTGGTTTGCCTGGAAAAAATAAAGCGTCAAGCCAGAGAGCATGGGCTGTCCAAGAGGGTCTTTGCCGGGAAAAAAATACACATTAAGCTGATCTGAGATCAGGAAATTGGGGTTTTCCTGAAAAGAATACAGCACTGACTGGGGGAGCCTGGGCTGCTGGAGAGTTGGCTATTGGGTTTTTCCTGAAAAAACAAAAAAAAATGTGGAGCCTGGGCCCACTGTAGAGTGGGTCTTTTCTGGGAAAAAATATGCACCCAGCTCATTCGAGAGTTGGATATTCGGGTTTTTCCGGAGGAAACAAAGCACTAAGCAGGAGACCCCGGGCTGCAGGAGAGTTGGATACTGGGGTTTTCCCAAAATCCCCCAACGAAATGAAATAAATAAATAAATAAAATAAAATAAAATGGGGAGCAGGGAACCGGGGCCGCGGGTCCCTGGGCCCGTGGGAGGGGGCTGCGGGCAGTTTCCCC